>OX638068.1:44615258-45145825 GCA_951804385.1 Trifolium dubium
GTAGAGATATTAGCGATGTCAATGAATTAGTGATATGTCTCTATTTAAGAGCTTAGTGAGTCAATAAATTAGTGATGGATGGATTAAATTAGTCTATAGTTTGATTTGATTGTATTTTTGAATAATAAGTTAGAAGAGTATTTCATTAGTTAAAAGTTAGTGATGGGATATGGCTCCATAAGTGAGATTCAGAGAGAGAGATATTAAAATAAAGTGCTGTCAAACCACAACTCAAGATTTACCTCACCTTAAAGATTTGAAGTTCTATCTGCACTAGCTTGGAAAAAGAGAATCCGGTTTCAACTGATGAATTGCAGATATCTTAGTATTTTGAATTTGACACATATATTAGAATTTAGAAGAAAGCAGTATGTAGGTGTTCGTGCACACAAATGTGAACATATATATTTTATTTTTCAAGACATGACGAATTCTGTACTCTAACTCTAAGATTTTAATTATGTACATATTGTGAAACCATCAAGAATTTTTTTAAGCATATCATTCTACTGTCGTTGCGTGTAGGTTTCTCAAAGCTCCTGGAAGGTAAGGAGCTAGAGTTCTGCAAATGGGAAGGAGATGTACAGGAAATGCTGAAAGATGTACGTGAGAAGCTTAATGTGCTTGCAGAGGTAGATTACTAGGAATTCTTTAATTGTGGCTTTACTAGTATAATATTTAGATGCTGCATTACACTTACTTTTTATGTGTGATTGTATTTTGTGCAGCATTGGTCTCGGGATGAAAAAAATAAATGTTTAAAAGAAACAAAAAAGTCATTTCAGTTTATGGGACAGATTGTTCGTCTGATAATCTTATGAAGAGGCTGGTTGGCTTTCTCTGTTTTTCTTTTAATAGCACTGACATTTTTATGGTAAGCCTTCTAAAAATTATATGTTCTTCCTTTAACTTTTGAAATCAGTGATTTTTGTTCAGCCTAAGAAGTAGTTAAGTGTTGCTATGTAGGATAGTGGGCAGTTTGAGAACGTTAACTGTAGCTTGGCAGCCATTTTTGTTGCAGCAAACGTTACTGTTGTCACGCCTCGCATTTATGGTGATTTCAATGTTTTTTCGAAAGTCGCAAGGGTCAAGTTACATCTGTTATGGATTTGCTAATCCTCATTGATATGGATTTCATTAGAGATGTGGCTTTGTTCGTTGGAACTACTTTGAGATTTATTTCTCACTGTGGCCATTTATTTCCTACTTACATTCTGTTGTGGCTATTGATTAATGCTTTTATGATCACCAATTGAATTCTTTGTAATTTGAATGTTCTTGAGTAGTTTTTCAGACATTTCTTACTCTCGACTTGGGATGGGATTTCGGAGTCCACAAAAACTATATGTAATTTATGAAAAATGATGATGTGTATATGACTAGCTTTACATGTTGCTGTATTTTCCATTTTATAAACAGCACTACAGTGTTTACTCTAATTTCTGCAATATTTGTTGGTGCTCTATAGTGAACCCTCCAAAGTGTAATATTAATGGTTTTAAGGGTTTCATAGCTAAGACTTGTATTCATTTTTTTTTTGAGGGATTGAGGTATATTGGTCTTTCTTTTAATTCAAGCAAAACTGCAGTATCCTCCTTTAAAAGATGAAATCGAGGAATATAATTTAGTATATATTTCCAAATTCCAATGTAGATTTACCTTTAATATACCTATTATTTGATGAAAGATTTTGATTTTCTTACATGGTTTAGCATCTAGGTCGTTAAATCATCATAAAAAAAAATTTACTAACCGTTATGCAAAATAATTTGGCTAGCTTTTCAATTTTCATCATCAGAAGCTCAATGATGTTCAAGAATTCCTAAGATTGACCTATAAAGATTTGCAAAGTCCTCAGCTTAAGACTCACTATGCTCCATTGTCAAAGCAAATTGAAAATTGGGATGAAATACAAGAAGCACTAAAAGGACCCCATATCAGAGTTTCAGTTTTCACCAATCAAATTAATCAATTTGTAGGAGACAATAGTTCACAGAAGTTAACATCAATTGCTCATTCTATATAGCTTGAGTGCTCGACCATATGAATGATTCAATTTATCTTTTTTATTTTACTGGACTGATTCTATAAAACTTGAGTACTTAAAGATACATGGAAGCTATACATTTTTCAATGTAATAGCGTTGTAAAGCTAAAGCATTATCTTACAAGTATGCTTCCAATGTAACTTTCAATTGCTTACATTTTTCAAGTGTGAGATCAATTGAAAAGGTTTTGGGTCAGTGAAAGCTTGAGTGTGCCCTTCGCAAGTCAAAGTGTTGAGAATGCAAAATAGTATTAAGAGCTAACCTTCTAGCATGTATAATTATACTACTATGTATTACAAGAGTTTTTAACAAAATTACAATCTACATAAATATATTTTTGCTAAAAAATTGAGAAAGGAAGAGTGAAGGCTCATACTTTACCCATCCCTAAATCCTATGTTCACCAGCACCTTCCTCCTCAAGGCCTTACACTAAGATTGGTCACCATCTTACTTTGCAAAAAAGTAGAAAGTAAAAGAGATGTGCAAAGTATTGATCTACTTTTCATTTCTTCAAATTGCTGCCTAAATAATGTTACAAATAGGACAAACCAAATCAATAAATCATTGATCTAGCCCGTTAGAATCAGTACCAGTATCACATTCATTCTTATTTTTATCATCAGTTCGTTCAATAACGAAATGATCAACAATTTTGACTGTATGTACTGGATCCTGGTTGGAAACGACTGCCCTCCATTTGCTTGGAAATTTTCTCGAATGGTTCGGAATTTGTGGATTTTTCGTCTCTCCATCCCAATCAGAATCAAGCTTCCAGTCCTTTGGAACCTATAAATGGAAAAGAAAAAAAACACTGTTTAATAAACTTGAGTAAACTATCAACTTGAGTTGTGTGCACACGCAACAAAATTTAGATTAACGAACACTTCAAGACAAATGTTGTAAAGGAGATTAATGAAATTGAAGGAGGA
This sequence comes from Trifolium dubium, assembly GCA_951804385.1. NCBI lineage: Eukaryota > Viridiplantae > Streptophyta > Magnoliopsida > Fabales > Fabaceae > Trifolium > Trifolium dubium. The sequence goes on from OX638068.1 coordinate 44,618,238, forward strand.
GGGGAGAAAGTAAATCATTGAGCAGACTAGGCAAACAATTAATTTGGAAGAAAAGTAATTTCAAAGAAATGTTTAGAAAATGAGGAATCTAAAAAAAAAATAATCATAGCAAAGCAAAATAATCACAATCAAAGTTATACCTTAGGTATCTCTGCTACTTAATGATTCTAACCTGAACCATTTTTATACTCACTCTACATAAAAGAAAACAATACTCCAATGAAAAATAGCAGCTTACCTTATCAACCGCCAGAGTAAAAACTTCAAGATTGCCATCAGAATTGATGTGAAATCGTGTGAATGATTTATAATTAGCTATTCTAAGAGATGAGAAGGCTTCGTCGAAGTGTAAGTGAAGCCAGTTGATGCAAATATATAGGTAGCTCCCAAACACTAAGGAAACAACAGGAGTAGAGAAAACCCAAAAGTAAAGAAAGACCGAAGCATAATATATTATGGCACCCCCTCTGGAAATTGACTCTAATCCATTTTTGCAAATATTGTTTCGAGAGACAGCCATGACCTGCAAAAATAATCTTCATGATACTGTCTGTTATAAAAGACAATCAGAACTGAAAAGTACAAAGAACTTTCATACCTCTGGCACATCAAAAGCAGACATTAAATACTTGATACAAGCTGGATAAAGACCAAATGTCCATTGTTCAATACGAGCTCTGAGGCCAGTTGGATCTGGAAAATGTTCACTTTCCACTGATTGATACCACTGATATAAAGTGTGATACCCTGGATCATACCCAAAAAAATAACTTGTCATTATAATCCATATAGGTTACATTGACACATTCTAGTTTACAAAGTATCAAACTCCTAACCACATGAATACTGAAGATTAGCAGTTCTTATGCCATATGGAATTGACCAAAGCATCCAAAAGTTCACAAAGATTGGTAGGTTGCGGTAAGTAACTTTATAATTTTGGTGCTGATATTCCCTAATTTTACACTTCAATTAATATAAATTTAATTTTTTAATATCCCTTTTATTCTCACGGAACAAGTTACCATGAGGTGTAGTTAGGAAAATATAATTAATTTTATTACTTTTAGACCATCAAATGTAATTAAGTATGGTAATTTGGAAAATGCAATTAATTTTTTTATAATTTTGAGAACATTAAATGAGATTAACTAGTACGAGTACTTTTTTAATGGATGTGGAAGTAGTTATTTTTGCTTGTATATGAGACTAGAGGGAGTATAATTTATCAACTAAGGAAGTTCATACAAGTTACAAAATATTATATCAAAACAGTTATATAAGTCATTCAACAGGAACGAAAACAAAACCTGAAGTTGCCAGCAAATCATGCCGGATGCAAATTTCAATGCCTATTTCAAGAAGCAACATAAGAATCAGGGCTGCAGCAAGGTGGGCTGAAACATGAAGAACTCCAATCATTGCTCGTTTCTTCCGTGACAATTTGGGTGGAACAAAGGAATATGCTGAAATTAGTAATACTACCGCTCCTACAAATGACACACAAGAGTGCTGCAGGATGTATATAAATCCATTCCACACGGTACCAAAGAAATTCCTTAATTGACCAGAAAATGCATCAACTTTGAGGATGTGATTTAGCTCACACTACAAATTAAGCAAAAGAAGACAATTGGGTATTAGTGACGAATTATTCATTTTATAATTTAAGCATAAAGCTTATCTCTGCATATTTTGAGCAAAAAGGAATTCACTGACGGAAAAATAAAATACGATAATACCAAAGAAATAGAGGAACTCACTTGCGGAAACATTGAAAATACTAGGACAAAATATATGATGCCACCGATAAAATCAAATTGCCAGTTCTTCTTCCGAAACTTAAGGATATTTCCTAATGCAATCTGCATTAAATTAAAAAAAGTTATAATCCCATACATCAACATAAATAGAAACCAAATATTTAGTGCTTACAATTAAGGGACTATAGTAAAATCCGTGAACATTCTACATACCCTGCTCGAATCTTCAAAGGAAGGATATGCGGCCTTGCATTCATAGGGAACTCCATCAAATTTATCAAATTTACTGAAAACATGGGTAGGGTGTAAAAATGCTCCACCACAACCATTTACAAGAAGATGGTGGACATGGACAGGCCCATCTGATTTTACATGCGAATGACGCATGTAATGATGCAAGTCCCCAGCCATCCGAAGCTTACACCTTCCCTTCAAATAATCACAAATCATGTGTGAAATATTCTTCCCAGTAACATCGCTCCAATACCAGTCAGTAAGCCAATTAGGTTCGTGAGTTATAATGATCACAGAGTCGTCCTCTTGAACCTAAGTGGACATAGGGTCATGTAAGCAGGTATGTTAAATCAGTATACATGTAAAAAAAATGAGGCATACAATAAGTATAGAGACAAAAGGTGGGTCTATATTTGTTTCAGAAAGTAACCAACAATAGAAAACAGTTTATCAAATATCTGGTAAAGAATGACAACTGCACAAGAATGACTAATAATAACAAAAGGCAAAGAACTCTGTAAATTACCAAAGTAAAATCACATAAGACACTAGAGACTTTGAGATGCAAACATTAAATTATACATCATATAAATATAAAAGTGAAGCAACCGATATTATTTTACCTTTTCTGTTATCAGTTCAGTAAAAAATTTGAATTGGTACACATCAATGTCACCATGAAGAGCAAGGTCAAGCCCAAAAACCCACCACCGTTTAGGAAGTTGCAAAGCAAAGTAACTCTTTTTCTGAGGCATGAGCCATCCACCTAACCAACTCCTATGACATATAAACCTCATAAAAGTCTGAAGTCCATCAAACCAGTCTGTGAAGCAAACATTAATGATGATTACTACATATTTCTGTAAGGCATTGAAACACAATTTTAAAGACTTCTAAAAAAATTGACCGGGTAAAATGACCAAAACAAACAACAATTATTGAAAAATAAATGAAGCAACTAAATAGATAGAAACAGGGAAAATTGTGAAAATTCAATTAACTCCTTGAAAAGTAACATAGTTTGGTGTGGCTCAAATCAAGCTAAAACTAACCATGGTTTCCAGGAATAACGAAACACTGAGGTCCATCGTGCTGTTTCAGTTTATCTCCAGAGAGCTTATTCACAGCTATCTGTTCAGCTTTATACGAAGGAGGAGGTTGGAGAGCATCCTCAAAGGGAACAAACAAACGTCTTTCATATGTAAATGCTGATGGATTAGGATACCTGCAACAATACAAACAGGCCCTTAAAAAACAAGGATAGCAACAGAACCCTAAAAACATATAATAAAAATAAAATGAGCTAATAACCAAATGACACTACAAGGTAATCTGTGTGTCTCCTATCACACTAACAAATTTCAAACAAGTCCCACCAATCATTTTTACATAAAAGTTCCACCAGTTAGTTACCCAAGTTTGTGCAAAGCAGTGAAGCAAATCAGCAGTCTATATCAAAGCAAGCTAAGATATAAAGTTAATATTAGCCATTGGTATGGGTAGGGGCAACGAAGGAGTATTAAGAAGGAGGTCCAGGATTTGAAAAAATTAACGACTAACATTTGCTTATCAAAATATTAAACTAGCCAAGCTACAGAGACTTTCAAAGAGAGGGTGGTAGTAGTGGTGGATTTGCAAAATCATGCTACATGAAAAAAATACTTTTTCCTTTAAGTCTTTAACATAAAAACATTTATTGAAGCTAGAACAAGACAAGTTGCCTCTAACTCTAACATTGGCACCCTCCAACTGATCTACTTTCTAATAGGGCTCTTCACAAAGATGTACAAAACTAAGGACAGAAGACTCAGACTTTTACTATTCATGATTTGATTTTAAACCTAGCGATTCAAAACTCAGAATCAAGAACTACATGCACTAAATGGAGTTAACTAATCACTAAAAAGAAGTTTTGAATTAACATATAATAATTAATCAAAAGACGTTATAATAGCGACAATGAATAAGTAACATACGCAAGATCACCCCCGATAAGTAGCAAGTCACCACGTGGTAAAGTAACCTCAGAATCATTTTTCAGTGTACGAATGGAAGGCTTTGCAAGTAGACGTGCAACAGCATAAGATGAGTTCCCACCATCACCAGTATCAGCCATAAAGTCAAACCAAAAATCATCCTTCTCACAAAAATGATCATATAGAAGGTCGCGTTGCTGCTTTCCATCTTCAGCCCTCATTGCTGCCTGCCAATGAAAATAAGACTCAATATATCATCACATACAAGTAGGTGGCATTCTTGCAAATAAAACAATGGGTTAAAAACAAAGCAAGCTTCTTCATATCAGAAAATACCTTTTCCTGAATCATAAAATATAGATTTTAAAAAATGTCATGAAAGAAGACTCGTAAAAGATTTTATACATAAACTTAGCTACATCTACAGGCAACAAATAGTTTGATTATGGCATGCTCAGTATAAATTTTAAAATTGCAAGAAATAGTTTAAATATAAATTTGGTGACTAGGAGTCACACGGGAAACAGTTTAAATATAGAAGTGGTGGCTAGGAATCACGCGGGAAACAGAATTGTAAAAACAAAAAAAAATTGTCTGCGACAAAATCTTGTATGATTCTTATGCTTTCATATCCACATTTCAGGCGTGCAACTTGTATTATTCTTAAAGAATAAACTACCAGATACAATATCAATAGAAACAATATAGATAAATAAAAATAAAAATAAAAAACTTTCAACATTATCCGACACCACATTTGGAGTAACTAAAAACACTTGAAGTAACTAAAAACACTTGATGGTATGCAAACACTTGCTGTCACACTTTTTGCATTGTAATACTACGTAGAATGGCATATTGATAAAATATTATGAACAATACACAAGGAATATTAAAACACTACCTGCATCATTCGCATGTCAAAACGGCCAACGAACACAGTCACGGATACAAGGAGATCAAAAACAGTTTTGAATAAATCAGCAGATGTTCTGCATCATTTAGCAAGTGTAACCACACAATCAAGATCACCTCCAACACCCCTTTAAAATATAACAACAAAAGTAATCTGGAAAAAATCGTTTTATATACATACCCAGAATACCAAGGAACCATGTCCAAAAAGTCAGGCTTCATCTGCTTCTTCTTTACCTTCTCAAATTCTTTAACAGATAGTGGGTGAGTGAGAGCCCAACTGTTGATTTTTAAGACATAAAAACCAAGATAATAAGATAATGAGAAAATAAATATCACCAATAATAATTAATTCTATTAGTGTACTGTTGTGTCTAGGCTCGTATCATGGCACTGTTGTGAATTGCTTTTTGGAGGGAACTATAGTCCAGAAAAACACTATTGCAAGAATAAAACGACTATAACTAATACATACATTACAAAAAGAGTATTCTGTAGGAAACACTTAAACTCATTTTATTCTGAAAAACTCATTGGGGGATGGCTTGAAAAAATAAAAAGAACACTAACTCGTGTTAAAAACGTCACAAGAAATGGAGGCACTAAATTTCGGATATGTTCAACAGCAGTCTGCCAAACCAAGAAAAAAAACTGACATCTCCTAGAGTTTGTTAAAAGACATTGTTTTCACATGACAAACTTCTATAAAAATTTAATATGAGAAGGATTTTATGATACAGTTCCAATACTTTGGACAACGTAAAGCAAACAATCATACTAACATGCAGAAATATAACAATGTTTGGCCCATAAAAAATCAACTAAAACTAATTACTCACCCTGTTGACCTTTCAACCACATAATTTGCAATGTAAAGCCCAATGAATGTTGCCCAAAGTGAGTAGATGGGGGAAATCTCATCCGATGAACCAGGACATGAACCATTGCAGGCTATCTAAAACATAAAAATATTTCTTGCATCACAGCATGTCAACATGTAAAGGACCACCACAGACAATATATATTATGACTTAATACACAAGATTGTATAAATTATATTAATAATCACCTCTCCATAAATAACCCACTTTGACAACAGGGGATAATCACTTGCAGATCCAACTGGAGCAAACCAAGATGAGCAAACCTGGTCCTTCAACTCATTCATCCGAAGAAACTTTGCTAGCCACGTGTTTCTCTCTTCTTTATTCCAAAAAGAAAACCAGTTTGAATTTTTTCGCTCAAGCGGTCTTTCTCTTAACATGGCACGGTTTCCACAATGACTATAAAATACACAGCATGCCACACTAAGTACCTATTATTTATTTAAAAGAAAGGCATCAGAATGATATTGAGTCTTCTAAGGAACAAAAAAGCATGTTCCTAACTTACAGCGCAGTTTTGAAGAATGGTCAAGATCTCTGGTCTCTTTCCAGCTACACGTGAAACAAAGCCAATATACCAGAGGCCATAAAAAATAATGTGGAAAACAAGAAGAAACACAATGGATGAGATATATATTGTTAAAAATAAAGATAGATTCATCCTCATATCCACACCCATTGACTGAAAACTAGGAAGATGGTACACTGCTGCCACTAAAATCCAGGCTATGTACCTACAAAGTGGAAGCCAAATCATTTCAATTCCGGTAACACGCATACAAACACAGTGATTATATCTGTTATATAAACTTACCATCGACTGAAATTTGAATAGCTCGGCTTGATAGTCTTAACCAAAAATGGTGATGAAAAGAAATAGAAGAACCCAAACAAGCAGCCATACATAGACCACCATTTAATATTGTTATCTAATTTTTCTACAAGAGTATGTATATTGTCTGATGAGATGAAAAAAAGGCAACCCACGGCAACAGCAATTATAGCATGGCGGGAATGTTCGTGTGGGTAAGGATAAGTATGGGTCAGAATAGTGCGGACCCTCTCCATTTTGAGTGTATCAAGAAGACCCACAGGTTGCTTGTCAGAGACCATTTCCAATCTTTTAAAAATGACCAATACAATGAGCCTAAATTCTTGCAGAGAAGCCTATTTTAGCAGTTCCAGAAAACCATATAGAACAGCGACAGAAGAATCCTGCAGAAGATGATAATAATAATAGCCTCAGTATTAGTGGCAACAGGGTCATCTCAGAACAATAATTTCCAAAATGATAATCAAGTTGAAATTGGATGTTTAATGAAGTAGTATATGTATGTATAGCATAAAAACTCAATGAAAAGAAGAAAAAACAAGAATTATAACTATAACTATCTACGAAGCGCCGGCACAGACACCAAACACAACACAGATAAAAAATTTAAGAAAACTGCACATGTGTCAGACACGTCTTCAATCAGAAGTGCCGGTGTCCAAGTAACTAATTAAGGCCATGCAAGTAAATTCTGTCAGTTCAACCGAAATCTGTAAAATTCAACCACGGATCCTCCTTTTCCTATTGTATTTAAATCAAATTCTCTTCCATGATTGAGACAAATTCTGCAAAATTCTATGCCAATATTTGAATTATTTCCCTAATAACTGAATTCAACTATACTTCCATATCTAGACATATTCTCAATAAGTTTATCGTCATCATCATTAAAAGATGTCTGTCAACATCATCACAGTGCAACAGAACAAAGGAGAAACAAGCATATATATGATTAAAATAACAAAATAACAGAAGTGGTTAGAAATATAACTGAATTAAGAAAACAACAAACTTAGGTCCTATAAAACACTTAACCGAACTTCAAATAATAATCAATCAAATTAAGGGTAAGATAACAAAACCCTAATTAATTCCTCTTGCATAATTAATTAATATTTTAAATTTTGTTTATTACCTTATTACAATGTTGCAGCAAGAAAACAATAAATTCGGAAAGAAAATCTTTGAAACTAAAAAAAAAAAAAAGCAAAAGCTTATTGACGAAAAGCAATAATATAAATATATATGTATGTATACGTAATAACGAGATATAGTAAATTCTGAAAAGCAAGCAGGAAAGAGAAGAATATGTTGGAACAGAAATAGCAGTTATAGAGAGAGAAAGAAAGCAATGATAAGAGAGAGAGAGAGAGAGAGAGAGAAGAAAAACCTTTGAATGAATGAATGAATTGTTGTATCGAAGAAGCATGTGATTGCGATATAAGAACAGAAGAGTTCGTTATTTGTTTGTTTATTTGAGAAGTTGATGATAATGATAATAGAAGAAGGAATCTGAGAATGTTTAAGAGGAACAAAATATTGACAACAATGGCATATTCTTTTCTCTTTTCTTCATTCATTCACCCAAAACCCATACCCAAAAGCCAACCACCCCAGTTTCTTTTCTTTTCTTTTCTTTTTTTAAAATACTACTATTACAAAATTTAATTTATATATGTCTGTCTTTTTTTAAAATACTATTTGTGATTTTTCTTACAAAATTAATTAAATGTGCATAAAATTTGCTTGACTTTGCATTTGAATCGAACTTTATAATTAATGATTTTATGTTGGTCTTTTTAATAGTTAATGATTTTATTTTAGTAAAATTATTATTATTTTTTATAATTTTCTTTAATTTATTGAAGGAAAATACTTATGAATTCATTTATGTAATTTACATCGCACAAAATAATAAGGAGTACTATTCTTGTGAAAAAAATAAATAAGGAGTACTATTTTATTTTAAAATATAAGAAAAACTGATCAATCAAAATTAATGTATTTAGTCAAAAAAAATTAACTAAATACATTAATTTTTTATTTATCATTTTTTCTTTATATTTTGAGACGGAGTGTAATGTTTTTGTTTGTGTATTTTTCAAGTGGTTGTAAGGAAAGATGTACAAGTATCATTTTGCTCCCCAAAATTAAATACTAAATTATAAAAATCAGTTTCGGCGGCTTCCTTCCGCGTCTTTCTTTCCTTTCCGTCCAATTTCCTCCCAACTTGCGCCGTTTCCATCACCGTCCTCAACTTCCAACAAGTCGGTGTAGCATTTATTTTCTTGGGCTTTAGGCCCAATTTTGGAATTACAATTCTTCAACTATATTCAAGACCAAGTCCAACATTTTAGCTGAGGACATAACTTCTTTTCTCACATCACATTTCTAAAAAAAATATCACACATGTCTTTGGAATTATTTCCTTATTCCTTATTGTATGTTATTTTAATTTAATTTTAATATTTTATATATTTTGACAATCAACATCATACATTTTGCATTTGATATTTTCGATTTATTAGTGTCGGAGGCTGTGAATATTTTGAAAAAAGTTCAAAAAGTCTCAATATGGTGTCTTAAAAAGGGTACGTAGCGGCGCAACTTATTTCCCGTTTATCTTTCATTCAAGTGTAATTATCTTATATTATGTATTGAATTGAAAGTATTTTAATTAAAAATAATTATCATACATTTGAGTTCAAACCTAAGACCATACAATTTTGTGTGTGAGTTTCATGTGTTATTTAACAATTTGTCTAAGCAAATATAATTTCATTTTTTTTATATGAGCAAATATAGGGTGCGTTTGTTTGAGATTAAAATAAAATAGATTTTTTTAAAAAAAATCTATTTTGAAAAAATAGATTTATTTTGTAGAGATTTTAGAAAAAAATCTAAAGTTGTTTTGTGTTTGTTTACAATTAAAAAATCATTTTTGAGAACAAATACATGGTCCATGTTTTTAAAAAAATAGATTTTGAGAAAATCAATTGAAAATAGCTTTTCATTTTGGACTCAAAAATGATTTTTTTAACAAAATGATTTTTATGAAAATCTGAAACAAACACGTCAAAAATAAAAAAAAAGTGATTTTTTTAACAAAAAAATAGATTTTTTTGAGAAAAAATCTCAAACAAACGGGCCCATAATTAAAATGACCAAGTATTGAGACATTTTTTATTCATCATGTTTTGAGGTTACTAGTTACTATTTACTACTAATGATAAAAAGGTCAAAAACATGTTAAAGATACAACTAAATAGTTCAAATGCCAATGTGAAATTACCGAATCAAAATCTTAATCAACAAAACCCACAAATTTCTTCCATGTATGGGAAGTGGTCAAGAAATTATGCAAGGTCCACAATCTTTAAACCCACCCAGCTTTGGAATTTATTTTTGTTATTAATAGATAGCACTATTATTTCCAATTTGGTAAATCAATATCAAATCTGGTTACACTTTAATTCAAATGACTTAGTTCAAGTGAATAATAATTTTTATTGAAGAATAAATCATTTAAAATAACTCGAGTTCAATTTTTGAATAAAACAAACTTTTTATCTATATTTATCTGAGTTATAAACTCTAAAATTTCCACCGAAAATCGAAAGAACAACATAAAAAAGATAAAAACTTTGCCACACTTTTGTCTAGCAAAACATAGCCTTACACATTTCCAACCTATAATGACCACCTTAGGATCCCGATCGGAGTTTTGCAAAATTCAAGAAAAAATATGTAATTATGTAATATGGGGGAAAAAAATAGCACTTAAGATTCTATTCTTCTATATCCGAGCCCATCAATGATTTTCAAAGAATACCCAATAAGTTATATCGTTTCATGGTGGATCAGCAAATTTTTGGAACCTTACTATATATAAACATGAATGAAGCGTCTAACACACAAGCAATGGACATAAATAAAAGTTAGGGGGGATAATACATCCTTCTCTCCCTTTTTTATTTTTTTTATACTATCAATTATCAACCATACTCTTCTTTTTATTCTCTCAAGCGGTGAGATTGAAAAATGAACCCTACCATAAATAAGTTGTGTTGTGCTCTCTGGTGGAACCCAGCTCCATTCTTGATTCAGTGGTTATGAACTTCCCTGGCTTGAGGAGCCAACCCTATGAGTTGAAGAAACCTCTCATGTTTCCTTTATGAAACAAATTGGGATATAATTAATAAATTATATTCATTTTGACTAATAATGGAGTATACTATTTAGAGGCAAAAGGGTCTACATGAAATCTTAGTGGGGTTCAGAAGTGTATATACCTTTCTTTTGCTATCAATTTGGTATTTTAGGTTTTAGTAATGCGCATTTAGTCAAGATCCCATTGCACTTTTACTGGTAAACATATCTAGGTCTATTTATTTAACACATTTAATTGAATTCATGATTATTTTTCTTGGTACATGAAATCAAGATATTTTAATTTCGCAAAATATCCTCCAATTTCAACTAATATTTTATGGCAAGGAGAATGGGTAATATTTCTTTTATTGTAGAGCAAATTATTTATATGTCATGATTTAGGTGTGTTGGTCGTTCGCGGAGCAATACCGTTGTAACTTTTGATAGTTGATGTACTAATCCTCTAAGTTGTTTACAAATTATTTAGAGGGTGATATTCTTCGAATTGTAAAGGTTGAGTACCTCTTATACTCCTTATAATTCAATTGTGCTTATAAAAAAAACTAATATTTTATCTAATTCTTAATACGAGAAAAGAGGTTAAATCAATAAAAGTTAAGTATTGCGTTAAAAAAAGAATAATGTATGAATTAAATACTTTTTTATCTTTCAAACCAAAGATATTATACCTTATGAAATACTTATTATAACTTCTGAAACAAGTTATATCAATTAATTCACCGGAAAATAAATGGGAGGACAACAGTTCGATCCCCGCAATTGTATTTTGAACTAAAATCACTTGATGTCAAAACTCGTCCTGAATTATAGACTACTAAGACCCTTTTCCTACTAACCTGGGGATGTAAACCCAAAAAAAATAATCTATGAATGGGTTAGATTTGTATTACTAATTATTAATTAACTAACATCAAGAAAATCAATTTCATCATATATATAGTATTACCATCATATATCATGTTGAAAAAAAATCTAATATACATGTATTTTGTTAAGATGGATACAATACAAGTGCAACGATCATATAATAAAAGAACATAAAAATATTTGATATATTGAGACACAAATGCAAATCTGTAATTTTTCACTTTTCAACATTTAGCATATGCAAGTTTCGCTACTAGATTAGTTAAAAAGGAGAGAGCTAAGCAAGCCACTAAAAAAATATATAAGAGAATATTCCATAATTTGAAACTATAAAAATGAAGAATGTGTGATCAACTCAACTTCAAATATCTTAATTTCTCAAAGTAGTATGGAATCTAGCTATATAACTAGGGGCTGCCAAACAAATTGGAGTCATTTGAACCAGAAACGTCTACTCAACTCAAGACTTGTAGTTGTGAATGATATATATATGTAGTGGAAGTACATATGTGCAGTTGTGTCGCACTACATAATATATAGTACTATCACTATGTATGATGATGAATTGATTTTGCCAATTGTATGCAGAATAAATAACACCATCATGCAGGAATCACTTGAATATACATACCCTCACTCAAAATTGTACCAAATTAGACTTGTACAACAAATGGGAAATTAAGTGGGATAATAGTACATTGGCCAAATTCATTAATTGTGTAAAGAACTTAAAGGGATATATTTGTATAAATGGAGAATTATATGATTTGATTACATATATATGTACAAAACAATTTTGAATATTCAATATATAATATTAGTCGATGATTTATTAATTAACACTTGATAATTGATGTTCATACTTTTTTTTTTTCATTCTAAAGAGTCTATCATCAAACTCAGCACAATAAATTATATAAAGTGAAAAATTATAAGTTTAAATTCACACTGTACATGTTAAATATCTGTATAAATATCATTTATTTATAGAAAAATATTTAAACTTTACACTCTAAAATAAACAATGCAAAAAGGAAGTTGTGGTTTCCTCCTTGGGTCATGGAAGATTGATCTTTACAAAAAGAGAATCTTGAGGGAGCATAATCATGTAAAAGATTACATCCACCACATTCTAATTCTCACAGAATATACTAGTTGAACTTTTGAACTCAAGGCCTATAAATACCCTAAGCACATACATCAAATTTAAAAACACATTCTCAGCCCAACCACATTACACAATCAAATCTTAAATTCTCTTTTTTCAATTAAACATCTCATTCCCAATGGCCAATTCTAAGCTTGTTTTCACAATAACTTCTATTCTTCTATTCTTAACCTTTTCCAATTTATGTTTTTCAACTCTTGGCAGGCCCTTAGTGAAAAGAGAGAACAAATTGGAGTACACACCAACATACGAAAACATACTCCGTTGGCACCGTAACATGTTAGAAAATGAAGGCACGGCAACAATAGATTCGCATAATCTACGTGATGATGTTGAGGCTGAAAAATTGATCGATGATTTTCGGCCAACGGATCCAGGTCATAGTCCCGGTGCTGGTCATTCCACTCCAACAATTCCCATGGACACAAACGTGCCTCCAAAGCATTAATAAATTAGGCGTACATTAATCAATATTCTCGTGCATAATATGATTTTTAATTCAAGTACTAGCATTTTATAATTCATAATAATAGTTCATAATGTAATATACATATATAGCTAGACATGAACGCCATTTAATTCAAGTATAGTCCATCCTCAGTCTGTGTAACTTCCAAGCCTTTGTACAAAGTCATTTGTAATTATATATACTTATATATATATATATATATATATATATATGTTGGCTATAGAATATTGAAAAACAGAGCCATAATGTAATATATGTTCATAATGTAATATTGTTTTGGAACATTACTTCCACCTTTGTTTTTAGATTTCTTAGAATAAACCTCTCATTGTCTGTCATCTTATCATGAGCTTAAGTTAACATGATATTGTATAGTTGTTATCTTCTCACATATATAATAGAGTTTATATTATTTATTTGCATAATATTAGATCTTAAATAATAGGTGAGAAGACAACAATTAATAATATGATATTGACTTAGGCTCAGAACAAAATGACGGACAATGGGAGGTTTACTCTAAAAAATCTAAAAACAATGGTGCCCTCAATTATATATAGTACAAAAGACAAACATCTGTGACTCTTCAATAGATTACTCCGTGATTCTTCTTAGGTTTGAAAATTTTCTTCTCTTTCCAAATAAAGTTCTCCATTTTCATGTTTTGGACTACTTCAACAAATTTCATATATTCATCCACATGTCAACAAAAAACATTAAGTTTTCTACTCATTATTTTTTTTTTGTTATATATCCATTAAATTTTTTTGACTAAATATATCAATTATAGTTTAATCCTTATTTTGAGCTTATAAGATTAAAGATAAAAACATAAATTACATCTCCCCTCCCCTTCCCTCGTTAAAAAATTGAACCAAACATCAAATTTTAAAATTTCTCCTCCCCTCTAAAAATCCCGTACCAAACAGGCCCTTAAAATTTCTTCTAAATTTGTGTAAAATAAGAGTTTCTTCTAAACTATTAGCCTATTGCTATATTTTTTTAATAGAAAATATGTCATAGAAGTAACATCGATTTCCTAAAAAACTAATTAGTATGAATAAGATTTATTACTTTTTTTTAGTACAAAATGTTTATTGTTTTTTTAAATATGTTGATGATTTAATTTTGTGAATTATAAGCTTAAATATACACAATAAATATCTCAATAAATAAATATAACTTACTATTCTAATATATAATTCAGGTTCACTTACAAACTACATGTTCGACATTAAAAAAAGACAGTATACGAAGGATAATGCAGTTAGGTAAATTACTGAGTCTGTCATCTTTGTTTTCACTGTCCTTGAACTTTTCTCTCTTCATCATCTCATCAGATGAATTAGACATTGAAACTACAATACCTAATAAAAATAATCATTGAAATTGTTACATAGTTTTCTCCCACACTAATAATATTTAGACTCTGATTCATCATCACCTATTTGCCCATCATCCGTTGGAATTGGAATTTCATATCCTGTTGGCAAGAAGGAGTTCAATCTCGAAATCAATTTCAGATGATCGCTAAAGAGCACCACCAACTCTTCTTTGATAGCTTCTAAATCAATTCTTTGGCACTGTAATCATCAAAGAGTTTTACAAACATATTATAGACAACTATGTTATCACGGTACACATATTCCGCCTCTTATGTTTGTGAAAGAGGTGAAATATGTGTACCGTGATAACATAGTTGTCTATAATATGTTTGTAAAACTCTTTGATGATTATAGTGCTAAAGAATTGATTTAGAAGCTATCAAAGAAGAGTTGGTGGTGCTCTTTAGCGATCATCTGGAATTGATTTCGAGATTCAACTCCTTCTTGCCAACAGGATGTGAAATTCCAAATCCAACGGATGATGGGCAAGTAGGTGATGATGAATCAGAGCCAAATATTATTAGTGTGGGAGAAAACTATGTAAAAGTTTCAATGATTATTATTATTATTAGGTATTGTAGTTTCAATGTCTAATTCAGCTGATGAGAGGACGAAGAGAGAAAAGTTCAATGACAGTGAAAATAAAGATGGCAGGCTCAGTAATTTACCTGACTGCATTATCCTTCGTATACTGTCTTTTTTTAATGACGAGCTTGTTAGTAGTTATGCATTCTTCAGGAACAGCCGGTGTACAAAAATATTTTGCAAATCATGACATGAACGGGATAAGCCGTCAAATCCTAGTCCTTTAGATGAATATAAACAAAGGCACAAGGTGGACAAATATCTAAATTTGCTGAAATATATAAGTAAAAAAAAGTATAACTTTTATTATTATATATATATTTAGAGTTTCTTCTAAATTTGTATAAAATAAAAGAGTTTCTTCTAAACTAATAGCCTATTGCTATAATTTTCTTAATAGAAAATATGTCATTGTAAAATATCGATTTCCTAATATACAAAAGAATACATATTAAAAACTAATTAGTATGAATGAAATTTATTAATTTTTTTTAGTAAAAAATGTTTACTGTTATTTTTATGGTTAATTAACTTATTTGTTTTTTTTTTAAACTATTTTGATGATTTAATTTTGCGAATTAAAAGCATAAATATATACGATGAATATCTCAATAAATAAACATATCTTACTATTCTGATATAGAATTCAGGTTCACCGCAACAACAATAGGTTAAAAGACGACTCTTCGAACTTTCAGAGGATGTTGTTTGGTCGGAATCCACATCTTTAGTCTCGAAGGTGGATATTATATCACCATAATAGATAGATGAGCTATTATCGGCCAACCTTAAGGTTGGTCCATAATAGTTGCATTGTTCCTCCATTTTCGCTTTTGATGCATTGTTCCTTGAGTCTGATTAGAGGATATTTTTCCGAAATATATTAGTTAGATCTTGAGGAAATCTCGATCTCACTCTTCAAAAAAATACTAATTAGTACAAATAAAATTTATTACCTTTTTTATTAGTAAAAAATGTTTATTGTTTATTTTTATGGTTAATTTACTTATTTATGTTTTTTTTTCCACTATTTTGATAATTTAATTTTGTGAATTATAAGCATAGATATTTTTGTAAAAAAAAAACATAGATATACACGATGACTATATCAATTAATAAACATAACTTACTATTATGATATAGAATTCAGGTTGACTGCAACGACGATAAGCTAATAGACGACTCTTCGAACTTTCAAAGAATGTTGTTTGGTCGAATCCACATCTTCAATTTTGACAATGAATATTATATTACCCTAATAGATAGATGTGCTATTAGGTCAACCTCAAGGCTGATCTAGAGTAGCTACATTGTTCCTTCAGTTTTGCTTTCGATGTACTGTTCTCTGAGTATGATTGGAGGATGATTTTTCCAAAATATATTGGTTAGATCTTGAGGAAATCTCAATCTCTCGCCAAAAAAAATTTAAGATCTAGTGTAGATCTAGAGTTTGGGAGGTTTAATGAAAATATATATAGATCTGAAAGATGTTTTTCAGATCTGACATGATTGAGGATTGAAAATAAAACATACTGAAAGATCCTTTACATATTTCCTCTCACCATCCACTGTGACTCAAAAAATTAAATCTTCAGGAAATCTCGATCTCTCTCTTAAAAAAACTAAGATCCAGTGTAGATCTAGAGTTTGATAAGTCTAAATGAAATCTAGCTATGAAAAGATGTTTTCCGGATCTGACATGACTAAGGACTGAAAACTAAAAAAAATACTCAAAGATCGATAACATATTCCCTCCTCCCCCATCCATTATGATTGTGAATAAAAAAAAATATTAGATCTTGTGGAAATCTCAATCTCTCTCTCCATTAAAATGAAGATCTGATGTAGATCTATAGTGTGAGAGGTTTGATGAAAATCCAGATCTGATAGATATTTTTCAGATCTGACATGGTTGAGGGTAATAATCTAAATTTTTTTAAAGGATCACTAACATATCCCCCTTTCCCTTTCCACTGTGATTGTGAATAAAAAATGAGAATGAGTGTTCGTTCAAACACATGATAATGTAGTTTTGATCTAAATATTAGATCTACAACAACATCAATTGACTTGTGGATGAGAGGTGGAGGCTAGGTTTACAATGACATATGTTGTAAAAGATGGCGATGTGATGATTATATAGCTAAAAAGTTGGTATTGGGCTTGGGCCAACTTCATGTCGAGTCCAAAACACTCAGTCCCTCCGGTCTTAATTATAAGGTAAAGTCACTTTTTAGGTTAGATACATCACTTGTTCAATGAATCTAAAAAGTGACTAATAAAGCTGGGGGGAGTACTAAATTGTTTTTTATTTATTATTTCAAAAGAAATAATTTAATACTTTATATGTTTTCAAAATCAGAATTGTACCAAATATAAAAAAATCAACATTGTACCAAATATAAAAGATGATTATAAACAAATACCATGTATACTCTTTATCAAATAATATATGAAAAATATTCTATATATAAATTATTACCCATGTTTTTTTTTTTTTGTATTCAAGCAACCAAATAACCTCTCTTGACTCTCAAAATAAATATGCGGAGAATATCAAATTTAAATTTCAGCCTTGACATATTATACTATTTCTATCAATTAAGTTAATTATAATCAAGAGACTTTTATTGAATGCAGAATAAACTAATGAATCAAACTTTTATTGGATGTAGAATACCAGGT
This sequence comes from Trifolium dubium, assembly GCA_951804385.1. Lineage (NCBI taxonomy): Eukaryota > Viridiplantae > Streptophyta > Magnoliopsida > Fabales > Fabaceae > Trifolium > Trifolium dubium. The sequence continues at coordinate 44,636,174 of OX638068.1, forward strand.
TTCAAGTCTTTTTTATCGACAAAAGATAATTACTTCACATCACCAACACATGGCATAACAACATAGGAAAAAACTTTTAAGGGTTTAATAATTTTTTTTATCTTATATAAGATGTCTGGTTGATAAAAACATATTTTAGTATTTCAAACAATTTATACCTCAAGCAAAAAGTTGTCTTGTAATTTAGTGATGAATAAACTTAAGTATAAAATTCTAGTCCGTTATTCATTTTTAAAGTGGTATTCTAGTCAATAGACTACTAACAAAAAAAATAAGGAAAATTATTTTTCTTAAAAAAGAATTGGTCAGAAAAAAAAAACAAAGAGTTTATTTATTTATGGCATAAAAACACTTTGAGAAATAATTAAAATTTAAACATATAGGAGTATTTTTTTTTTTTGACAGAAAACATATAGGAGTATTTGTTTGTCTAAAAAAGGAAAAAACTAATTTGGTCAAAAGAAAAAATGGAAAGAAAAAAAGAGAGTGAATAATAGGAACCCTTATGTTATGACTTATGAGAAGAACGAGGGTAACTTAACTAATGAAAGGTCCTGGCGGCGGATCCCATTGCACTTTTACTGGTAACATATCTAAAGGTCTATTTATTTAGCACATTTAACTGAATTGAAGTTTTTTTTTTGGTACATGAATTCAAGGTATTTTAATTTCGCAAAATATCCTCCATATTCAACTGATATTTTATTTGATTCTAAATATATAAGAAGAAAGGTTAAATTAATAAAAATTAATGTCTGAATTATATTTTTTATCTTTCGAATCAAAGATATTATAACTTCTCAAATATGGTTGCGTTTGTTTCAGCTTTTTTTTTCAAAAAAATTTATTTTTTTGATAAAAAAATCATTTTTTTTTATTTTACTTGTGTTTGTTTCAGATTTTTTAAAAATCATTTTTTTCAAAAAATCATTTTTTTCTTTAAAATGAAAAACTATTTTGAATAGCTTTTTTCAAAATCTATTTTTTTTAAAAAACATGAACCATGTGTTTGTTCTCAAAAATAATTTTTATAATTGTAAACAAACACAAAACAACTTTAGATTTTTTTCAAAATCTCTACAAAATAAATCTATTTTTTAAAAATAGATTTTTTTAAAAAAATCAATTTTATTTTAATCTCAAACAAACACACCCTAAGTTATATCAATTAATTCATCAATAAATGAATAGGAGGATCATGATTTGATCCCTGCAATTGTATTTGAAAGAGACCGAAACGATTTGATGTCAGAACTTGTTTACTAAGCCCCTTCTCTTAAAAATTAAAAGGTGAAACTAAAAAATATATATATATCTATGTGAAGAATGGGTTAGATACTTGGATTGTAGTACTAATTAATTATAATATAGTATTACCATCATGTTGAAAGAATCTAATATACATGTATTTTGTTAAGATGGATACGATACAAGTACAAAAATCATATAATAAAAGACCATAAAAATATTTGATATCTTGAGACGCAAATGCAAATCTGCAATTTTTCACTTTTAAACATTTAGTACATGCAAATTTCGAAAAATTCTCTTTAGCCCCCCTACAATTCTCTTTTCCCCTCTAACTACCTTTTTTGCCCTTAGGGGTATTTCAACCAAATTCGGGACGTAGAACCCGAAATCTCCCGAAATGAGTTATTTTTCACCCAGAAATCATTTCAGTATCAATACTGAACTTAAAAACTTGGCCTGCATCCCAAAAACTCACCCAGAAATCATTTCAGTATGGATGCTGAACTTTTCAGCATCGATACTGATCCCCATAAATCATTTCAGTATCGATACTGAACTTTTCAGTATCGATACTGAACTTAAAAACTTGGCCTGCATCCCAAAAACTCACCCAGAAATCATTTCAGTATGGATGCTGAACTTTTCAGCATCGATACTGATCCCCATAAATCATTTCAGTATCGATGCTGAACTTTTCAGTATCGATACTGAACTTAAAAACTTGGCCTGCATCCCAAAAACTCACCCAGAAATCATTTCAGTATGGATGCTGAACTTTTCAGTATCGATACTGAACTTAAAAATTGTACCTGTACCCCCTCAAAACTCCCCAGAAATCATTTCAGTATCGATGCTGAACTTTTCAGTATCGATACTGAACTTAAAAACTTGGGGGTGTAATCAAATTCGGGACGTATCTCCCGAAGTGCACTTCGTGAGATGCGTCCCGAATTTAGGGATTTTAGGGGGGTTAAAGTCAAGGATATTTTGGGATTTTAGGGGGTCAAAAAGAAGTGTGGGGGGGTTAGAGAGAATTTTTCGCAAATTTCGCTACTAGACTAGTTAAAAAAGGAGGAGGGGGCGGGGAGTAAAGGAGAGAGCTAGCAAGCAGGGGCGGAGCTAGGTATAGGGCAGTGCTGGGCGGCGGCCCGTCCCTTAAATATATTTTTTGATAGGTATTTCTGCATATTTTTATTAATAGGTTTAATATATATATTTACAATTGTGTTGTATGATTTAACATTCTATGCAGCATGTTGGTAAAGTAGTAGTTTTGGAACAAAAAGGTTTTGGGTTTAACTCTCATTGTCGACAATTTTACATTTTTGTCTTTATTTATCAACTTATTACTACTTATTATTATTATTTTGATACACATCACTAAATTTTTTTAAGCACTTCACTAAATTACAATGCACAACATTTACTTGTCAAATTATTATCTATTCTTTTTTTAATGGGAGCTAGAATTTTCATTTAAATATATAAGATAATTATACTTGAATGAAAAGTAATCGAGAAACAAGTTGCGCAGCTTTGAAAAATATATTATAGTTTTTTGAATTTATCTTGATTTTGAACAAAAGTGTAAGCCAAAAGTGTTATTTTATTTGAATTTTTCTCATTTGATACGTTAATAAGACAAATTTATATATTTTTAGATTTGATTAGAAGAAAAATTCGAACCACTAGGCTATATGACAAAAAAATTCGAATTTTGTCACGGCCCTCCCCAACATTTGAGACTAACTCCGCCACTAGCAAGCCACTAAAAAAATATATAAGAGAATATTCCATAATTTGAAACTATAAAAATGAAGAATGTGTGATCAACTCAACTTCAAATATCTTAATTTCTCAAAGTAGTATGGAATCTAGCCATATATACTAGGGGCTGCCAAACAAATTGGAGTCATTTGAACCAGAAACGTCTACTCAACTCAAGACTTGTAGTTGTGAATGATATATATATGTAGTGGAAGTACATATGTGCAGTTGTGTCGCACTACATAATATATAGTACTATCACTATGTATGATGATGAATTGATTTTGCCAATTGTATGCAGAATAAATAACACCATCATGCAGGAATCACTTGAATATACATACCCTCACTCAAAATTGTACCAAATTAGACTTGTACAACAAATGGGAAATTAAGTGGGATAATAGTACATTGGCCAAATTCATTGATTGTGTAAAGAACTTAAAGGGATATATTTGTATAAATGGAGAATGATATGATTTGATTACATATATATATACAAAACAATTTTGAATATTCAATATATAATATTAGTCGATGATTTATTAATTAACACTTGATAATTGATGTTCATACTTTTTTTTTTCATTCTAAAGAGTCTATCATCAAACTCAGCACAATAAATTATATAAAGTGAAAAATTATAAGTTTAAATTCACACTGTACATGTTAAATATCTGTATAAATATTATTTATTTATAGAAAAATATTTAAACTTTACACTCTAAAATAAACTATGCAAAAAGGAAGTTGTGGTTTCCTCCTTGGGTCATGGAAGATTGATCTTTACAAAAAGAGAATCTTGAGGAAGCATAATCATGTAAAATATTACATCCACTACATTCTAATTCTCACAGAATATACCAGTTGAACTTTTGAACTCAAGGCCTATATATACCCTATGTACATACATCAAATGTAAAAACACATTCTCAGCCCAACAACATTACACATTCAAATCTCAAATTCTCTTTTTTCAATTAAACATCTCCTTCTCAATGGCCAATTCTAAGCTTGTTTTCACAATAACTTCTATTCTTCTATTCTTAACCTTTTTCAATTTATGTTTTTCAACTCTTGGCAGGCCCTTAGTGAAAAGAGAGAACAAATTGGAGTACACACCAACATACGAAAACATAGTCCGTTGGCACCGTAACATGTTAGAAAATGAAGGCGCGGCAACAGTAGATTCGCATAATCTACGTGATGATGTTGAGGCTGAAAAATTGATCGATGATTTCCGGCCAACGGATCCAGGACATAGTCCCGGTGCTGGTCATTCCACTCCAACAATTCCCATGGACACAAACGTACCTCCAAAGCATTAATTAATTAGATGTACATTAATCAATATTCTCGTGCATAATATGATTTTTAATTCAAGTACTAGTATTTTATTATTCATAATAATAGTTCATAATGTAATATACATATATAGCTAGACATGAACGCCATTTAATTCAAGTATAGTCCATCCTCAGTCTGTGTAACTTCCGAGCCTTTTGTACAAAGTCATTTGTAATTATATATACTTATATATATATGTTGGCTATAGAATATTGAAAAACAGAGCCATAATGTAATATATGTTCATAATGTAATATTGTTTTGGAACATTACTTCCACCTTTGTTTTTAGATTTCTTAGAATAAACCTCTCATTGTCTGTCATCTTATCATGAGCTTAAGTTAACATGATATTGTATAGTTGTTATCTTCTCACATATATAATAGAGTTTATATTATTTATTTGCATAATATTAGATCTTAAATAATAGGTGAGAAGACAACAATTAATAATATGATATTGACTTAGGCTCATAACAAAATGACGGACAATGGGAGGTTTACTCTAAGAAATCTAAAAACAATGGTGCCCTCTATTATATATAGTACAAAAGACAAACATCTGGGACTCTTCAATAGATTACTCCGTGATTCTTCTTAGGTTTGAAAATTTTCTTCTTTTTCCAAATAAAGTTCTCCATTTTCATGTTTTGGACTACTTCAACAAATTTCATATATTCATCCACATGTCAACAAAAAACATTAAGTTTTCTACTCATTATATTTTTTTTTGTTATATATCCATTAAATTTTTCTGACTAAATATATCAGTTATAGTTTAATCCTTAAGGATAAAAACATAAATTAAATCTCCCCTCCCCTCGATAAAAAATTGAACCAAACATCAAATTTTAAAATTTCTCCTCCCCTCTAAAAATCCCGTACCAAACAGGCCCTTAAAATTTCTTCTAAATTTGTGTAAAATAAGAGTTTCTTCTAAACTATTAGCCTATTGCTATATTTTTTTAAATAGAAAATATGTCATAGAAGCAACATCGATTTCCTAAAAAACTAATTAGTATGAATAAGATTTATTACTTTTTTTTAGTACAAAATGTTTATTGTTTTTTTAAATATGTTGATGATTTAATTTTGTGAATTATAAGCTTAAATATACACAATAAATATCTCAATAAATAAACATAACTTACTATTCTAATATATAATTCAGGTTCACTTACAAACTACATGTTCGACATTAAAAAAAGACAGTATACGAAGGATAATGCAGTTAGGTAAATTACTGAGCCTGTCATCTTTGTTTTCACTGTCCTTGAACTTTTCTCTCTTCATCATCTCATCAGATGAATTAGACATTGAAACTACAATACCTAATAATAATAATAATAATAATCATTGAAATTGTTACATAGTTTTCTCCCACACTAATAATATTTGGACTCTGATTCATCATCACCTACTTGTCCATCATCTGTTGGAATTGGAATTTCATATCCTATTGGCAAGAAGGAGTTCAATCTCGAAATCAATTCCAGATGATCGCTAAAGAGCACCACCAACTCTTCTTTGATAGCTTCTAAATCAATTCTTTCAGCAATGTAATCATCAAAGAGTTTTACAAACATATTATAGACAACTATGTTATCACGGTACACATATTCTGCCTCTTATGTTTGTGAAAGAGGTGAAACATGTGTACCGTGATAACATAGTTGTCTATAATATGTTTGTAAAACTCTTTGATGATTACAGTGCTGAAAGAATTGATTTAGAAGCTATCAAAGAAGAGTTGGTGGTGCTCTTTAGCGATCATCTGGAATTGATTTCGAGATTGAACTCCTTGCCAACAGGATGTGAAATTTCAATTCCAACGGATGATGGGCAAGTAGGTGATGATGAATCAGAGTCCAAATATTATTAGTGTGGGAGAAAACTATGTAAAAGTTTCAATGATTATTATTATTAGGTATTGTAGTTTCAATGTCTAATTCAGCTTATGAGAGGATGAAGAGAGAAAAGTTCAATGACAGTGAAAAGAAAGATGGCAGGCTCAGTAATTTACCTGACTGCATTATCCTTCGTATACCTGCTTTTTTTAATGACGAGCTTGTTAGTAGTTATGCATTCTTCAAGAACAGCCGGTGTACAAAAATATTTTGCAAATCATGACATGAACGGGATAAGCCGTCAAATCCTAATCCTTTAGATGCATATAAACAAAGGCACAAGGTGGACAAACATCTAAATTTGCTGAAATATATAAGTATAAAAAAGTATAACTTTTATTATTATATATATATTTAGAGTTTCTTCTAAATTTGTGTAAAATAAAAGAGTTTCTTCTAAACTAATAGCCTATTGCTATATTTTTCTTAATAGAAAATATGCCATTGTAAAATATGGATTTCCTAATATACAAAAGAATACATATTAAAAACTAATTAGTATGAATGAAATTTATTAATTTTTTTTAGTAAAAAATGTTTACTGTTATTTTTATGGTTAATTAACTTATTTGTTTTTTTTAAACTATTTTGATGATTTAATTTTGCGAATTAAAAGCATAAATATATACGATGAATATCTCAATAAATAAACATACCTTACTATTCTGATATAGAATTCAGGTTCACCGCAACAACAATAGGTTAAAAGACGACTCTTTGAACTTTCAGAGGATGTTGTTTGGTTGGAATCCACATCTTTAGTCTCGAAGGTGGATATTATATCACCATAATAGATAGATGAGCTATTATAGGCCAACCTTAAGGTTGGTCCATAATAGTTGCATTGTTCCTCCATTTTCGCTTTCGATGCATTGTTCCTTGAGTTTGATTAGAGGATATTTTTCCGAAATATATTAGTTAGATCTTGAGGAAATCTCGGTCTCACTCTTCAAAAAAATACTAATTAGTACAAATAAAATTTATTACCTTTTTTATTAGTAAAAAATGTTTATTGTTTATTTTTATGGTTAATTTACTTATTTATGTTTTTTTTCCACTATTTTGATATAATTTAATTTTGTGAATTATAAGCATAGATATTTTTGTCAAAAAAAAAACATAGATATACACGATGACTATATCAATTAATAAACATAACTTACTATTATGATATAGAATTCAGGTTGACTGCAACGACGATAAGCTAATAGACGACTCTTCGAACTTTCAGAGAATGTTGTTTGGTCGGAATCCACATCTTCAATTTTGAAAGTGAATATTATATTACCCTAATAGATAGATGTGCTATTAGGTCAACCTCAAGGCTGATCTAGAGTAGCTACATTGTTCCTTCAGTTTTGCTTTCGATGTACTGTTCTCTGAGTATGATTGGAGGATGATTTTTCCAAAAAACTAAGATCTAGTGTCGATGTACTGTTCTCTGAGTTAAATCTTGAGGAAATCTCGATCTCTCTCCAAAAAATTTAAGATCTAGTGTAGATCTAGAGTTTGGGAGGTCTAATGAAAATATATATAGATCTGAAAGATGTTTTTCAGATCTGACATGATTGAGGACTGAAAATAAAACATACTGAAAGATCCTTTACATATTTCCTCTCCACCATCCACTGTGACTCAAAAAATTAAATCTTCAGGAAATCTCGATCTCTCTTAAAAAAACTAAGATCAAGTGTAGATCTAGAGTTTGATAGGTCTGAATGAAATCTAGCTATGAAAAGATGTTTTCCGGATCTGACATGACTGAGGACTGAAAACTAAAAAAAATACTTAAAGATCGATAACATATTCCCTCCTCCCCCATCCATTATGATTGTGAATAAAAAAAATAGATCTCGTGGAAATCTCAAGCTCTCTCTCCATTAAAATGAAGATCTGATGTAGATCTATAGTGTGAGAGGTTTGATGGAAATTCAGATCTGATAGATGTTTTTCAGATCTGACATGATTGAGGATAAAACACTAAATTTTTTTAAAGGACCACTAACATATCCCCCTTTCCCTTTCCACTGTGATTGTGAATAAAAAATGAGAATGAGTGTTCGTTCAAACACATGATAATGTAGTTTTGATCTAAATATTAGATTTACAACAACATCAATTGACTTGTGGATGAGAGGTGGAGGCTAGGTTTACAATGACCTATGTTGTAAAAGATGACGATGTGATGATTATATAGCTAAAAAGTTGGTATTGGGCTTGGGCCAACTTCACGTCGAGTCCGAAACACTCGGTCCCTCCGGTCTTATTTATAAGGTAAAGTCACTTTTTAGGTTAGATACATCATTTGTTCAATGAATCTAAAAAGTGACTTTTTTTATAAATAAAGTTGGGGGGAGTACTAAATTGTTTTTTTATCTATCATTTCAAAAGAAATAATTTAATACTTTATATGTTTTCAAAATCAGAATTGTACCAAATATAAAAAAATCAACATTGTACCAAATATAAAAGATGATTATAAACAAATACAATGTATACTCTTTATCAAATAATATATGAAAAATATTCTATATATAAATTATTACCCATGTTTACCAAATAACCACTTTTGACTCTCAAAATAAATATGCGGAGAATATCAAATTTAAATTTCAGCCTTGCCATATTATACTATTTTTATCAATTAAGTTAATTATAATCAAGAAACTTTTATTGGATGCAGAATAAATTAATGAATCAAACTTTTATTAGATGTAGAATACCAGGTTTCAAGTCTTTTTTATCGGCAAAAGATAATTACTTCACATCACCAACGCATGTCATAACAACATGGGGAAAATTTTTTAGGAGTTTAATAATTTTTTTATCTTATATAAGATGTCTGGTGGATAAAAATATATTTTAGTATTTCCAACAATTTATACCTCAAACCAAAAATTGTCTTGTAATTTAGTGATGAATAAACTTAACCATGAAATTCTAGCTTTTTTTTTTTGTAAGAGTATAAAATTCTAGCCACTTATTCATTTTTAAAAGTGGTATTCTTGTCAATAGAATACCTAACAAAAAAAATAAGAAAAAAAAGATTTTTCCTTAAAAAGGGAAAAAAGAGAATTGGTAAGAAAAAAAAAAGATTTTTTTTTATTTATGGCATAAAAATAGTATGAGAAATAATTAAAATTTAAACATATATTTGTTTGTCTATAAAAGGAAAAAAGAAATTTGGTCAAAAGAAAAATAAAATAAAAAAGAGTGAATAATAGGAACCCTTATGTTAGTATGACTTATGACTTATGAGAACAACGAGGGTATAACTAAAAGAAGGGTCCTGGCGGCGGATCCAGGCAGGTACTGAAACTGAGACATACACAATTACTTACAAACACGACATAACTGAGTGTCGTACAATGATAATTAAATCCAACGGTTATTATGATACCCATATCATTTAATCCAACGGTTAATACATGAACCGCGTTTACTCCTTCCTTCATCCTCTTATACTTATACCCTCCTTGCCGCGCCCTCTTTTCTCTCTCATTCTCCAGATTCACTCTTTCTCTCTCTACAATTCATCACTACTCTTCACACCATTTTCAGTTATAGAGAGAGAAAGAGAAAGAGAAAGAAACAACACTCACCGTTGATTAATTCACTACGATGCAACAATCAAACGGTTCTGATTCGTCGACCACCACGCAACAAACTCAGGCGCCGGAGAACAACAAACAACAACGGCAACAAACTCCACAACCTGTTGCGGTACCACAACAGTGGGTTCCGATGCAGTATCCGACGGCGATGGTAATGCCACATCACATGATGCCACCTCAGCATTACGCGCCGCCGCCTTATGTGCCTTATCACCATCACCACCACCATCAGTATCAACAACCTTTGCACGTTCCGCATCAGCAGCATCAGAATCATCATCAGCAACATGGATCCAATGGTGAAAATAAGACTCTCTGGATTGGAGATTTGCATAACTGGATGGATGAAAATTATCTTCATCGTTGTTTTGCTTCCACCGGCGAGGTCGTTTTTCTTTGAAACGTTGATTAATTATTCTAATTATAATTATAATTATAACTATATAGTTTATTTGTGAAGTTTGTTATTTGTTACTTTCTATTATTGCTTTGTTTTGTGTATATTTGTTACACTGTGTTAATTATTTGCATGCTTGAATTTGTCATGGTATAGATTAATTAGTTTCTATGAGTTATTACAATTGAAATTAATTTGTGATTACTGATTAGTGTTGGTTAAGATAAATAAATAAATTCTTATCGTGTTTATGAAAAAGGTGAAAAGAGAGTTTTTTTTTTTTTAAATTGAGATTTAAAAACTAATTTTAACTAATGCTAAAAACTATTGATAAAAACTTATAGTCATGTTATGATTTTTTATTTAATATTTATTCTATTTGTAAGTGATTCTCTCTGTTATTTTTAACATGTAAGTGATTCTCTTTATGTTTACAAAGTGTGACAAGTGACAACAATGTGTAAGTGATTCTCTTTATGTTTACAAAAGTGTGACAAGTGACAACCAAGGTTTTATGTGATATTTTCCTATAATAAATGTGGTTGCAACATCAAAGATTTTGATATAGTATTATCTTTGATACACAAGGTAATTGCAATTGTGATTTATAATCTAGGAGACACTTTATGAATGTAAAAATTCTACATTTGATATAAATTCTATTCTGATTTTGTGTATAGTATTTTATGTGGAAACAAATTTTCCTAACTCTTAACCTAGTGCTCAATATGTTTTTAGCCCGTATGTGAAATAGATTCCTTTCTAAGAATGAAATATGTAAGGACCACAATTGAAGTTGAAATAAATTCATAAATTTTTGCTAATTGAAGAATGGAAATTGAAATGTGCATGCCACGTTTAACCTATCCTATTTTTATTGTGTTTGCTTGCTTGGATATCCATTGGAGAGACATCAAATCAAATGCATTTTCTTTCCAAAAGATTTCCAAACATGCATTAAATTGTGATAAATGAAGCTGAAAATTGTTAAACTTTACAAGCCAATTCAAAATAAATGTGTTTTGTGTTTCATATGTTATACTTGGGGATAAAATGTTATACTAAAATGAAGTATATGCTATGCTCAACTTAGTTGTACTTATCTTGAGTTGTGTTAAACGAAGTTCAATCATTTATTTATTTATTTATCTTCCCTTTTCATTAGCTGTAAGGCAATGGAATTGGAAGAGAATCAAAGCCTAAAACTCTATGTCTATATTTTCCTTCTTTTCGTTTTATTATCTGACTCTTAATACTGTATCAAATCACAATTTAATGTTTGTTAAAAGAAAATTGATGGGAACTATGTGTTTGTGTGAACATTTCTGAACTGTTTAAGGAGATCGGTTTGTTTCAGAGCAGTACTGCATTTCTGCTTCTCTGCTACCATAATTTGATGAAAATACACTTTCATTATAGCATACTTGTTTTATGACAGAATACATTGCCCCGGTGATTTTCATATTGTTTCAGATATAGAATCCTGTTAAGCTTTTGTCTGTTTTTTTTGTTGTTGCAGATTTCATCAATCAAGGTTATTCGCAATAAGCATAGCGGTATTTCAGAGGGCTATGGATTTGTGGAATTCTTTTCACATGCTACAGCCGAGAAAGTTTTACAGAATTATGCTGGAATTTTGATGCCAAATGCTGATCAAATGTTCCGTTTGAACTGGGCTACATTTAGCACAGGAGACAAGGGTTCAGATAATGTTACTGATCTTTCTATTTTTGTAGGAGATTTAGCTGCTGATGTTACAGATAGTGTGTTGCATGAAACCTTTGCTAGTTCATATCCTTCTGTTAAAGCTGCAAAAGTTGTTTATGACGTCACCACTGGCCGTTCAAAGGGCTATGGATTTGTCAGGTTTGGAGACGAAAACGAGAGATCTCAGGCTATGACTCAAATGAATGGCGTTTACTGTTCTAGCAGACCCATGCGTATTGGTGCTGCAACTCCAAGGAAATCATCCGGCCATCAACAAGGTATTGCTTCTGATATATGAAGTTTGTTCTAGCAGGCCGATGTGTAATAGTGCATTATACATTCCATCCAAAGAAGATGCTTCTTGCCACCTATTTTACCTCATATTTATTGATTTGTTCTGCTGCAGGTTGTTACAGAAGAACTATATATGACCTAAATTACATTTCTTGCTTTTATAAACTGTAATTATAGTATTGTGGTTTATCTTTTGATTTCATTATAAAAGGGATATGAATAGAAATTTTTGAAATGACCGTTATCCCATCTTTTTCACAAGATTTTTTTATATAATTTACTGAATGCAAATGAACACTGAATCTGTTTGCTAGTTTCATTAAATAGGAGTAAGGATAGTTGAAAAACCATCTAGCTTATTAATTGCTTCTAATTATGTACCTGCTCAAATGCAAATTTGGTCCATACTGCGTGTGTCATCATGTTTTTTTGTTTCTGATTAGGCAAGTGGCTATCTCATGAAATTTCTTGGATTCATTTAATCATTTATTTCCCAACTTGTCTTGGCTTTAGATCCTTTAAATTTGTTTTTGCCAAAACATGTCTCAGTTTTTTTTATTTGTTTTTTCATTGCAAGCTCAAAGAGTTTGAAATATTTGTTCCAGCTGTGTGTTGATTCTGCCCAAGGTTTCCAATTCAGATTCAGACAGTGAATCGGAACATCTATTTCCTGAATTGTGAATAGAATCTTATTATGAATCATATAATATACACGATAAATTTGTTTGTCTGTTTCGTTATTTAGGAGGCCAGTCAAATGGCACATCCAGCCAATCTGAAGCAGATTCAACAAACACAACTGTGAGTTTTTCTACTCTTATAGTATTATTTTTCTATGTTAGCCACTTATCATTTATTACTAATTTTAATTTTTAAATAGCTAATCAATGATTCGTTATAGATATTTGTTGGAGGACTCGACCCTAATGTTTCAGATGAAGATCTTAGGCAAACATTCTCCCAGTATGGTGAGATAGCCTCTGTTAAGATACCTGTTGGAAAGGGCTGTGGTTTTGTGCAATTTGCAAACAGGTACAAGTTCTGAACCATCTCAAATATTTTTTTCATAGATTTGCTTTAAATCTTTTCATATCACCTCACAATAACATTTAACCTTTTCAGAAATAATGCTGAAGAGGCTTTGCAGAAGCTAAATGGGACAATGATTGGCAAGCAAACTGTTCGTCTCTCTTGGGGCCGCAATCCAGCAAATAAACAGGCACTCAATCTCTCTCTCTCTCTCTCTCTCTCTCTCTCTCTCACACACACACACACACACACTTTATAACCACAATTAAAAGTAACTGCAAAATGCTAGATTATCATTGGATGTTAGTGTGAAACTAGTTTACACAAACAATGCATCATGCATGTTTCGTTTTCTCTTTAAAATAAAGGCTAAATTTGATATTTGGTCTCTTAACTTATTTATTGGTTTCATTTTGGTCCCATAATTATAATTTATTTGTTGTTACATTTTGGTCCCTTAATTATACTTCCATATGCCAAGTAAGTTCTTTCTGTGAACTTTTGTGAAAAACGTTAACCTTCATCAATTTTATCACCAAACCTTGAAAAACTCATCATCAAACCTAAAATTTTCGCCACCTTCATCACCCCTTATTAACCAATTCTTATTTAAAAGTTAAGTTCTTATAAATCAAATAATCAATTTAAACTTCAATGTTCAATTTCCAACTTCAAAACTCTAATCTCCAAATTCTTAACGGAAATTGAAGAAGTTCTTATACTACTAGTGGTGGTGAATGAGTTTAATACAGGTGCAAAAGAGGCCCCCTTTTCCAGTACAACCTTAGCCTTATGATATTCTTCAAGTCTAATAAAGCAGTCTTACAAATACAATACATGCATAAATCGATTCGATCAATTTCAAAACAGCAGTAATAACAGAAGAAGAAATTAATAAATTTTTTAATGAAGTTCATACTAAATACCCTTTGTGAAAGATAAACCTTTAACGAAGTGCATCGGAAACAGCTTCTATGCAATATATCAGTGGTAGATGAAAGTACAGTTAAGAGACCAAAATGTAACAACAATTATTTATGGGACCAAAATGAAATTAATAATTAAGCTAAGGGACCAAATATTCAATTTATATGAAGAAAAGCTTAGTTTTTTTTGCATCTCGTCTCCTCATAAAATTCTCTTTAAGTTCTAGAGTACTAGATTTTTTGCATACTGTCTGTCAGAAAATTGAATTTGTACTGATTTTATCTCAATGATGATAACAGTTGAGGTTCGATTTCGGAAGCTGGGCTGGGCCATATTTTCCATCCCCTATTTATGATGGATACGGATATGCTATGCCTTCTCCTCATCATGACCCAAGCACGTATCCTCTAGCTTATGGAGGTTACCCCATTTATGGAGGCCATCAACAACAAGTAAGCTAATTGAAGTGCATTGCAGGAGTTCCACGCACAGCAAGTTACAATCACTCTTGAACGAGAAAATTATCTATTCTCACATGTAACTTGTTTTATCTATTGAGTTCTAAAGAATCCCTCCTAATTGTGGAGCGGAGTTGAATTTTGATAACATGAGGTAGAACTGTAGGGATTCAATTAATCGTTATTTTAGACTTGTAGGAGTAATTTCTACCAAAAAAAGACTTGTAGGAGTAATGATTATTGAGGAATTTCGAATTTAATTATCGGAATAATTTTCTTAAGAATGACATCGTGTGTGCTTGATTGAAGTTTTATTTGTTTTCGATGGTTGTTATTGTTTTTTGTTTGTGTAAACTCGGCATGTTTTGCATGTAAGTGTGAAGACTAATCCTTTGAGTCTTGTGGAACCCAAATGGACAACAAACTCTCCCTTAGAATTTTAATGTTGTTGCATGTCCAAGTTTGGGTTCGAACCCGAACCCTTTGTTATGCTAGAAGAGACTCATGTAATCTCATCTAAGGGCTCTTGGATACAATTGAAACTTGTTTGCCTTTGTTAGATTTTTAATGATTGTTGCATTTCTTCTTTACCAATACTATAATTGCGTGTGCTTATGCTATTCATAAGTGATTATAGCATTCAAGTTCAAGTTCATCCTATTCAGATTTATGATCTCATTCATTTTAGTGAGTTCTTTTATTTTCCTTGACTTTTTTTCATAAAATAAGTGGTTGCAGAGATAACATTCTGAACCCTTAAATTAGTTTCTTGTTTTGTAATTTAGCTCATAGTTAGATACACCGAATTTGTTTTAATTGACATTTGACACCTTACCACTGCCCCTAAAGTTAGAAATTGAACACTTTTTTTCATTAATGAATTACTGTATGAAACTCAAATCAAATTTTTACAGAGTTTATTGATACACTGAATAGAATCAAATTTTTACAGAGATCATTGATATATACTAAATAGAGTTAAGAGCTTGATTTAGGGGGAAGTTGTCCATGTAGGAAAGATGAGATCATGGCTAGTGCTCTGTGTGGTTGGTAACTTGGAACCATGTGCCCTGCTCCTCTTACAGTGACAAGTGTGAGCCCTTTATAACCAATCACATATCCTCCAACCTGCATATTAATTGGATGCATAACAATGTAGTAAAATGATCTATAAGTGGCTTCAGAGTTCTGAGTATCTATCTATATATTGTTATAGTAATAGTGTATGTTTGGTATTGCGGTAGAATGTGAGAATCACAGTAAGCCACAACGATTCTAGCAAACACACAGTGATACCAAACATAATAGTAATGCTTCTTTACCTCTTTTCCAGTGTACCACGGTCGCCATGCTGTATTTACAGGCAATTTTAAGGAATTTATTGAATACTTTGTTGAGGTTATGGGAACTCGCCCATCTGTATCACCACTGCATGATCATTAAATAACAAAACAAGTAATGTTACACATAAAGCTGTGGTAATGTCTTTGATGTACAATGCAATTTATAAAGTTTATCATACCTGTATATCCAAATTCTTATACCACTTGATATTAATCTATTTATAGTTGGTAGAATACTTGCTGGGCTATCTTTCCAACTCAAGTCACTGAAAAAACGAATTAGACATTGATTTAGGAAATAGTACAACATTTACTATTAATCCATTTTGAAATTGAGGGAAAAGAAAACATAATTAGTAGTTTAGTACTTAGTAGTATAGTTTACCTGCAAGAAGACCATTTTGTGGATTTAGCATGAAGAGCCTTTTGAACTTTAGGTAGATTTAAGTAGGCAACTGTATAATCTTCAGAACAAGGGTCAAAATCACTGCCCTGCATATTCATTTAAGCATTTTGTAATTAAGTTTCTTATTCCTCTGAACTTAATGTAGTTTCCATATAAGCTCACCCGTATCAGTCAGCTTATGGGATAACTTTTCTGGTATCCGCTATAAGCTCATCAACTATCCGCTACAGTTACCAACTAACTGATATGTTATCCGTTACTTTTTACCGAACATAAGTCAAGTATGCTAATTAATGAGCTTGAGCTAGTTCAAATTTCACATACCATAAATGTAAAATAGCAAGGTATATCCAACTTACAGAGTAAGTAGTTTTTGTTGCAGATGATGAGCTACAAAGTGGGGCATATATGTTGTAAACATCGATATCTCCAAGCTCATCATCCGCTCTATTTTGATATCCAATGCATTCATTTGTTAAGTTGAAGTTCTTAAAGTCACAAAGTTTTTCAATTCCTTGATGGGTTTGATCAGAGTTTAGAGCTTGCATCCAGTAATAGTCATACATTCCCTTGGTACATAAATTGTCATCTATCCAACCATTCCCAACCTGCACCAAAAATAATGACCTGAGGATAAAACAAAGCTGTGAAGAATTTTATATACACGAAAAGTTCTTACCGCGATCCCTTTCAAATTGATAGCTGTATGATGTTTCGTTTTCTTATTAATCGAGAGAATAAGGTGAGCTAGTTGAGGAACATAATGACCGGCATAACTTTCACCAGCTATGAAGAAATCTCGATTCTTATAATGTGGAAATCTCTCAAGCCAGTTTAGAAGGAAAATGTAAGAATCTCTGGCTGTGCTATTATCACCAATGTTAGAGTAATCTGAAGAACGGTTTGAATATGAAAATCCTACTCCTGCTGGAGACTCTAGGAAGATAACATTTGCCACTGCCAATTATATAGAAACAACATCTCATCAATTTAATTTGAAATCATCTTGATTATACAAACATGGATCAAAAAAAAATATTAATATTAAATAATTTTTTTTAACTCGGGTTAAATTGATTTTTGGTCACTAGTAAATTTAAAATTTTATTTTATTTTTAGTGTATGTATCAACATTTTTACCCCTACAAATTACAGAACTACATGTTTTTAATATCCAAATATGACTCAAAACATATAGTTTAGTCATTTGTCCGGATTTAAAAATGGTTTAATGATCAAAAATATATTTAACAATTAATTGAATGACACATGTGATGTGATATAACATTGCCATCAACTATTACGCAATTATGGATGCTTACCATTATTCCATGCATCTTTATTAAGGGATAGTGTGGTTCCATCACTATTGACTCTAAAAGGTCCTAATTCTTGCATGGCTCCATACCCAAATGAAGAGCATCCAGGTCCTGTATTATCATTAATTTAATGACAACCCTTTAATTAGTTGGTTCTTTCTACATATTCATTATTGTAAGCAATGATATTCTCATTATTTCTCAAGATTAATATACCAAAAAGGAAAAAACAGATACCAATGAAAGTTGAGGAATTTAGTAGATAAGAAATGCTCATGCTAAAATTTACCTCTCTATGTTCCTATGTAATTGTTGATGTTTTTTAGAATTTTTTATTTATTTATGTTATTTTCATGGGCAGATTTGTTTATTAATCAATTTTAATTTTTTCCCAAAAAACTATCTCTACTCTGCCACTTCACTTATTTTAATTTTTTAAGGTTACATTAACAACTTTTTTTGTAAGTTGTAACTTATACTCTTACCTTGTCAATTATTTTACATTTAGGGTAAATGAGTTAGACAATGAGAGGTAATTAAGATCATATTTAAAATTTGTTTATTAATCAATTTAGGTTTGAGTGAAACAATCTCAAAGGACATGTAAATAGGAAGAGTTAGAGAAAAAAGCTGAAAGAGAAAAAAAATCAAAGAATGTAATTAAAGCAACATTAGAATTTTGTTTAAAATTGACATTCATATACATATGGGTGCGTTTGATCTGCTAAAATATAAGAGACTGGATAGGACAACTTCTGTTGTACTGTGTTTGATTTTAAAATTGTTACTGGGACTGGACAAACTGGGGGTCAAGGGACTGGACAAAATCAAATATTCTTGTCCCCCACAGAACCATGGGACAACTTTTTGTCCTCAGCACAACTTGTCTAAATCAGCAAAGTAACATTTTCTCCATCAAGTATCATACAAGACAAAATTTGTTCAATATCATAAATATTTGTCCTGTATTGTTCTGCCTTGTACTGTCCTGTACTGTTCTGTCCAGTACTTTCATTTTGCAAATCAAACGCACCCTATAGGTAATGACTATCTTTTGATTTATTTTCCTTCATTTTTTTTTAATATTAATATTAAAAGAAGGGAGAAAATTGTACCCAAAAATAAAATGAAAGGGAGAACTGAAAATGAAAGTAATGATTAATGCAAAAATTACACATATTTCATATATACTTACACATATTTTAAGAATAAGTATAATTATTTACTGGATCGTGCTAATTAATATTTTTGGGGTATTATTTAAAAAAATATTATATTAAAATTATTTTATATTTTAAAAAAATTTAATTGTATAAATTTTAAAATAATGTTATTATATTTTATTTTTTTTAACAAATAACTCTGAAATATTCCTTAACATTTATTTATTTATTTGTGGGATCTATCTCTTTTGGACTTAAGGAATGTTTGAGTAGGGTGTACAATGATTGTGGGCCCCTAGTTTAACACAAAACTAGTCAAGTATGATAGATTCTTATTCTTGGTTCCAATTCCTATTATTGGTGTTGCTATAAGAGCAATACTAGTAATTGAGCCAAAAAAACCAATAAGATTCTTCCATTGCATATATGCAAATAGAGTAACAAAATATAATTTCTCTAGAAGTATTATTATCAAGTTTGGTGGGAGACATGACTCATGGCTTGGCTTTCGTGTTGGAATTCCACTAACGTATGCAGCCAATATTGTTGGAGTGCAGTGATTGATTTGAAATCAATTATTATCTTAATCTTATCATATAGTAATTGATTATTGTGAAAATTTATTATGAATATGAAATTAGAAGAAAAATACCTTGTTAATTAACTTGCATTGTTTGACTATAGAATATGTAGAGTGTCGTACTTGTGATCATAAGAATATCTATGGACAGAATCCAAAGAAGTTTTTTGATGGATGGATATTTTCTTTTTTTTGAAGCAGGATGGATATTTTCTTAGTTACACCAAACTATGGTTACTTTTTCTTAGTTTTTGACTTCTATTAGATGTTTAGAGTATCTTACTATTGTGTCTTTTGAACTCGTTATATATGATTAATCTTTGAGTTGGAAAACGAATTTTGGTTACTTTATAAATATAACATGTCTAGTGTGATTAGATGAAAGATATAATTTCATAATTAAATGATCAATTTATTATAATTATGACATTTTTATTGCTATAATATCAATCGCATGTTCTAATTTTTTTTCTTAAAAATGAAAGATAACAACCTCAACTGATTAAGACTAATTGCATGTGTTAGGTGAGAACACACCTAAGAAATTCTCTTAGACTAATTCCCCTTTATCACAACAAAGATCATGGCAAACTAACCAAAACCTCTGTTTTCTAATTTTCTATTTCTAAGGCCATGAAAGTGTTAGTATTATATTTGTAGCTCAAACATGTAAATATATTTAAATTGTTTATGTCAATAGTTTAGGGGTGATGAGAGCTTAAATTTGTAATTTTAGGGAGCAAATTTCCAATTATATTGAGAACGAGGTAAAATGACTATTAATTAATGTCACTTTAATTAATAAGAAGTTTTCATCCCCCATATTATAAAAAAATTAAAATCTATATTCTAGTTAATTAGATCATAAATGGTGGGTTTAATATCTATTTTTTTTCATTTTTTGTTCGGATTTTTACGATCATAAATTATATTCAAAAACTATTTTTAGTCTTTGGCATCATATGTGGCTCAATATAATCACGCCACATGACAAAATTTACTTGTTAATTAGGCCCAACAATTAACTTATTAAGGGGGTGTATTCAATTAAGATTTCGAAGGATTTTAAAAGACTTTTTTATGATAAAATAATCTTGTGGTATTCAATCAAGACTTTTATAAAATTTAAGAAAATCCGTTGGTATTCAATCAAGACAATTAAGATTTTTTTTTCAAGGCAACGAAATCTAGCGGTATTCGATTGAGATTTCTCAAGACTTCTAAAATGTCTCTTGGTATTCAAAAATCTCAGGATTTTAATGGATTCTTTGATGGAAAGGATTTTGAGAGACTTTTTAGTTAAAAATACAAAGAAAACACTTTCTCAACAATCTCACCAAAATTCATGAGATTTCATGAGACTCTTGTTTATTATATTTTTTTTTATTATATATCATCCTTCATCAACTATCATAATTTTTAACATCCTTATCAATTTTTATCGTCTTTCATTGTTATCTCCTTATTTGTTTTTCCTCTCTTCACTCTCTTCCTCCCTATCCCCCCACCCCCCGCTCACTTTGTATCTTATGTTTTTCCAATTTTTTTTTGTTTAAACGTCTATTATTTTTATTTATTGTGCTTTATATTATTATTATTATTAATAATAATATTAATACATGTTTTTTTTCTTCTAAATTCCTATTGTTATTGTTTCCTTTTATGTTAGGATTCATTGAATTCTTCAAAATCGTAAAAATTTGTAATATATTTTGAAATCTTAAAAATCTAAATTATAATCCTACCAAATCCAACAAAATCTTGTGTTAAGAATCTTGATTGTAAAAAGTCTTTTATAAAAAGTCTTTTAAAATCCCACAAAATCAATATAATCCCACAAAGTCTTTTAAAATCTTCAAGACTTTTTTCAATAAAATTGTCTTTCAAAATCTCAATCCAATACACCCCCCTAAATTTCTCCTATCCACATATTTGTTTATTTGATTAATCATATAACGAGTTCAAAAGGTAAGGTCTTGGTCCCCGTAGGATAGCTCAAGTGGTAAGAGCTGGGGGACATTTGGGTTGAGTAGGGGGAAGTCCAGGATTCGATCCCTGGTGGGAGTAATTTATATTTCCGATGTACCAAAAAAAAAAAGTAAGGTCTTGATTTTAAGGATTCAGCATTTGTTAGCATTTAAATGGGAGATTGTTGTAAACATTCCTTTCGTGAAACAAATTATATGTTGATCACTTGTAATTATGGGTAGCTTATGCGAACACCAACAAATAAATAAAGTATCACCATTCAAACAGTACTCTTTGGATGGCGATCCTTTATTTATACGTGATGTGTTTGCATTAGTTTAACCACATACCTATGTAATGAAATTATCTTTCCTTCATTTAATTTATGTATAATTTTCTTTTCTTTCAGGCGTTAGCCCTCTTTGTTATAAAGAATGAAAAAAATATATATCCTAGTCAACTTATATACAAACAAAAGTAATGTATATATTGATTACCTCCATTTAGCCATAAAACAAGAGGCTTAGTGGAAGAATTTAAAGGTGATTCCACAAAGTAGTAGAAAAGTTCTCTCCCTGCTTTTGCATCCACAGTTACATAGCCAGCATATTGATCAAAATTCACACCTTTTGGTTGTCCAGGCAAAGCCTTCACTTTATCATCTTCCATCAACTTTAATTGTTGTTCAACAACATGTACCTTTGAAACATGTTCATCAACAAAAGCACTTAAATAATAAGCTTCTAATTCATGTGAAGAAGGTTTTTGTTTAGACCACTTTGATTTAATAAACTTGTAGAGGTATTCACTTTGTTTGTTGGCTTTGCATGAGATTGCAAAGTGGCACACTAATAAAATCAAAGACAACAAAAGTACTTTTTGTGACAAAATTGAACTCATCTTTTATGTTGTAGTGAGGAGTGTCTTTTGTATATCCAAACCTCTCAAATGTTGTGTTTATATATAATCAGATTTTTGCTAAATTTATCTCACTCAATTAAAATGTAAATCATAAAAATCAACTTAATACATTTTACTAGTTAGGATATTTGTCCATGTACTTCAATAGAAAACCTTGCAAAAAGTAATTGCAAAGATTTTTATCAAAAAAAAAAGTAATTGGAAATGATATTTTTATTATGTAAGGATGAATGTAGACAGGATGTTAATTGTTATGCAGTCTTCACAATAAAGATGGTAATGAAAAAGTCATAATATTGGCATGCATATTGTTGGGAATTATCAATTCAAATAGTATAATTGAAATAATCCAAGAATGTTATGTGATGGTAAAAGATCTTTTTCAGTTTAATAATATATAAGTCATAAGTTCGAATTCAACCGTGTTCATTTTTTGAGGAAGAGTTTTGTCACTCTTTATTGTTCTATTCAACTTAAATGATTAGCCTATGTAGTTGCACGTAGAGAATATACGATTTATAAAAAAATAAAAAAAAATTGAAGTGTGAATTTCTAATGCCTAGTAAAATATTAAAATTTATGCATGTATAGTTTCTATAAATAAGATTTTAAATATTTACGTGAAACAAACCTATAACATAATTTTAGATTTTTGCATTAGACAATATTAAATAAAATGAATGTTGCATCATAAGGAAGTAGGTGCCGTGAGTCATTTCATTCGATTGTGGTCGCATCGCATTATGCAAATTGTGTTGTTATTTGTTAACATTTCTTATTCATCTTTTCTTTAGCTTTATAATGTGACACTCCTTGTATACTTCCTATCATAAAGCATTTTGAATTTTTGTACCAAAAAAAAGAAAGCACTTTGAATTTTAATTTTTCATTTTCTAAGCTATTAGTTACAAAATATTAATCTTTAGAAATACTTTCTGTATCAAACTATCCGTAACTTTTCTTGATAGATCATCTTCATAATCATAAATGGTTTAGAAAAAAAAAATATTTAAACATCATTTTAGTTCTTGTATGGACGTGAAATTTTGGTTTTAGTCCTTGTATCGAATTTTGTTCAAAATAAGTCATTGAATCAATCAAATTTTTTGATTTTAATCTCTAAAGCGAAAATTCGCAGGAAAATTCGTAGGAAAATCTGCAGGAAACTTGCAAATTTTCCTGCGAATTTTCGCTTTAGGGACTAAAATCAAAAAATTTAGTTGATTCAGGGACTTATTTTGAACAAAATTCGATACAGAGACTAAAACCAAAATTTCACGTGCATACAAGGACTAAAATGATGTTTAAGCCAAAAATTATTAATGACTATTAGTAATATTCTTCACATGTGAAAAAACCTATGACCATCTTTGTGTTTACAATCAAAATTTGTGTTGGTTTAATGTAAATTGTATATTTATTAATCGAACTGATAACAATATTTTTTTTATGAACTGAAAATCATTAATCTATAAAGCAACATATGTGTAATTAAAATTTTAAATATTTTTATTAGTCCATTATAAATCATGATAAACTTAGAATTTATATATCTCAAAGTATATATCATAAATGACAATGATGCTTATGCTTGGATGACGTCTGGATTACAAGATGATGTCCATGTATTTGTGTATGATATGTTTACAGTTTTGATAAAGATAGATTCAATATAATTATCAATTAAGCCGTGTAAATTTGGATTAAGAAAAGCCATTATCTAAATACCTTGCCGTTTAAGAAGAATTAAGCTTTCTATGGTTAGAAAAAGTTCTTACATCTTTTCATAGTTTTGGGCTCATTCAAACATTGTAGACTTATTGTTGGGCTTCAGCCTGCTAGGATCACCCATACAAAAGTTTCTGAGTTTTTTCTATCCCTAATTTCAAAAATACCTCTTTTGAGTTATAAAATTTGAAGTGTGTTTTTAGATTTTCTTTAATTCTATAATTTGAATCAGTTTTTTATATGAACTAAAAAATATATCAAAAAATAAAATTATAATTAAATATGTGTATTGCAACAAAAATAAAGTTAAATCAAATATATTAAACAAAAAAATAACCAAATATCAAACAAGACACCTGAGATCTAGGAGACACCACATTGCTATACGGATGACTCTTTAATATTTACACCAACCACTTACACACATTGAAGTTGAGTAGAGTCTTACTAATTCTATCTATAAATTTTAATTTAACTGACAAAAATATTGAAATTGTTAAATTAGACGTCATAATCAAAGTTCAAACTTTAACTTTATGTATGTGAATTTTTTATAATTATTATCTTTTTATTTATTAAATTAGACGCCATAATCAAATTGTATTAGTTCTTCTTTTTTGATAATAGTATTAGTTCTTCTTTAGACTTTAGTCATGATATATTATATATATTGTTATATTTTCATAACAAAATTCACGAGCTCTGTGAAGTTTTGGACTAAAGAATGAGGTCCCATTTTATTTTTATTTTTCCTGCCCCAGCATAAGAGCTGGGATTGGCAAAGCTCAAAGATAATAAAGCCATATACATGCTGACAAACAATGCCAAAAGTTTAATCTTATATGAATTGTCTCATTCAACGCATGCACCATGTACCATAAGTCCATAACCATTTTTTTTAATTTACTGTTATATATTAGCCCTTACACCATACCTCTCTATAGTTTAGTAAAAAGAAATATGCATGGTTCATCTCTAGTTCATTTAACAACATTGATACAATAATGTTTTATGTCTAGTAAACTTGGAGTTGGTTTGTTCATTCACTAGCACTTATGCTATATATAAAACCGACTTGTAAGGTGAATGTTGTCCCTCACTTATAAATATATATTCAGATTATCTCACAATCAATGTGAAATTTGTTTAACGCTCATGTTTATGGGAAACTTTTACTTCAATTTATGAACTTATATATGTTTACGTGGTGGTGATGTGGATGAAGGATAATTCAAGAAATACTAGAAAACAAAATTTATTTTGGATTTTGCAACCAATAAGAAAAAAACTCAAAAGGTTGGAGATTAGGGTCCAAACTTATAGTAGTAAGTAATATTATATCTAATTTTTTTATAAGAAAAAAATTATTTTTTAAATTGATTAAATATATGATATATATATATATATATATATATATATATATATATATATATATATATGGGGGCTGCTAACTACGACCATGTGGGTCGTAGTTAGCAACTATGACCAACTAAAAAAAAAGAAAATTACTCTGCGCCCCCCTCCCCATTTTTCTACGCGCCCCCCACCCCCTCCAAATTGCTACGCGCGCCCCCCAACCTTTGCTACGCGCGCCCCCCAACCCCCCCCCACCCACCCAATTTTTTTATTAATTTTTTTTTTAGTTTTTTTTAGTTTTTTTTTGAATTCTTTTTTTACTTTTTTTTTTAATTCTTTTTTTACATTTTTTTTTTACATATTTTTTTTACTTATTTTTAGTTTTTTTTAATTAATTTAATTTAGTTTATTGATTAATTATGGATAATTTATAAATTATTATGTATGATTAAATATTTTCATAGTTTTTTTTAAACTAAAATCATGCCCAAACTATTTTTGGGTGGAATAATTTCATAATGGATGTTTGAAACCATAAACATGGTTTAATGGTTTCAAGAAGTTATAAACTGAAACTATTAGTATGGTCTAATGGTTTCGATACCCTAAATAGAAAAATTGAGTCAAATATTAATACAAAATGATATAGTTTCTAATAAAGAAAAAAACAATGAAATTATAATTGTTAAATAGTTTTAAATAATAATATAACTGAAAACATAAAATAGATCTTTGAAACCATAAACATGGTTTAATGGTTTCAAGACGTTATAAACTGAAACCATTAGTATGGTCTAATGGTTTCGATACCCTAAATAGAAAAATTGAGTCAAATATTAATACAAGATGATATAGTTTCTAATAAAGAAAAAAATAATGAAATTATAATTGTTAAATTGTTTTAAATAATGATTATAACTGAAAACATAAAATAGATCTTTGAAACCATAAACATTGTTTAATGGTTTCAAGACGTTATAAACTGAAACCATTAGTATGGTCTAATGGTTTCGATACCCTAAATAGAAAAATTGAGTCAAATATTAATACAAGATGATATAGTTTCTAATAAAGAAAAAAACAATGAAATTATAATTGTTAAATGGTTTTAAATAATGATTATGACTGAAATCATAAAATAGATCTTTGAAACCATAAACATTGTTAAATGGTTTCAAGACGTTATAAATTGAAACCATTAGTATGGTCTAATGGTTTCGATACCCAAAAAATACAAATACAAGATATTATGGTTTCTAATAAAATAAAAGAACAATGAAATTATTATTGTTATTGTCAAATATTAATAGCATGCCAAAATAATTTGACACACTTAATAGTTTTTATGTTAATTGTCAAAAATAAGTCATAATTATCAAAATCATTTGATACACTTAATAGTATGCCAAAATAAAACTTTATAAACATCAAAAATAGATTCTTATAATATGTACTTTAAAGTAATAAAAAAAAATTTAAAAACAACAATTCAAAAAAAAATATGTAAAAAAAAATTCAAAAAAAAATGTAAAAAAAAGAATTAAAAAAAAATTCAAAAAAAAAATAAAAAAAAGGGGGGGGGGGGTGGGGATGGGGGGCGCGCGTAGCAATGAGGGGTGGGAGTGGGGGGCGCGCGAGTAAATATATGGGGGGGGGGGGGCTTGGAGTAATCTATGTTGGTCATAGTTGCTAACTACGACCTACATGGGTCGTAGTTAGCAATCCCCTATATACAGTAAAATCTCTATAAATTAATAGAGTCAGGACCGGAGAAATTTATTAATTTAGAGAGTTATTAATTTATCGATAAATTAATAATTATTAATTTAAAGAACTTTTAATGACTTGTAAATCAATAATGACTTTAATCAGTAATATGCATTAGAAATTAATAATGACTTTAGTAATATGCATTGAAATTCAATAATGACTTTTGATGTAAACAAGAGGAACAAATGAGTTCAATGTATTCTTAAGCAAGTTTGCCATATATAAATTACATGAATGTGATTGAGTATTAACGTCATATCTCATAAGATGGCTTCTCATCTAAAATTTGTTGCAAAATCAACTATGTCAGATCAAATACAACAACACCTGAGCTATTGGATGCAATAAGAAAAGTTAGAGATGAACTCCAAATGGACTTGAACTTTAAAGGAAAACATATAACTATTGAATCATATTTTAATAGAGTGTAATATATATTTTTTTAGTTTCTATGAATTATTAATTTATGATTTTCTTGGGACCGAAAATTACAAAGGGATCTCCCGAAAAATTATTATCTTATTATTTTATCGAATTTTTCAATTTTTACATTGGCCCAAGTCGGGACCGAGCAATTTTATTATTTTAGAGAATTTATTAATTTACTGAGTATTAATTTAAAGAAATTTTACTGTATATATATATGCTCTATTAAATTCAAAAAATAACTTGTTTTTTATATAAAAGAATATAGGTACTACCTCCGGTACTTTTTTATGAAAAACAATCAACATTTTTGGTTCTTTGGATAAATGATATATGTAATGTAAATATAAACAAAATACATTAATTATTCAATAAATTTAAAAGTTCAACTGTTAATTTCTTATAAAAAGGATCAACGAGAGTATATATATGTTTAGAAGCTGATAACTAGTGATGTACATTCGTCCTTTGGCCATGGCTTTCTTTCTAAAGCCCTACTTTAGATGCTTGTTTGGCTATAAAATACATGAGGAATACGAAACATAATGACTTTTCTGTAATCACTGATAAAAGGTGAAAAACAGCACCTTAGCTAGAAAAAAAACTATGGCTGGTCCCGTTTTTTTGTATTATTATTATTGCTTCTACTTTAAATTTGGGTTGGTTTCGGGTACGTTTGTGCAATAAGTTTTGTACTTGTAGTTAATATTAGGCTTAAACATATATTTGGTCCATGTATGTACACTAATTTTTCGTTTTAGTTCCTGTATTAAAAATTTTGACAAAATAGTCCTTGTATCGCATTTTTTTTTTGACGTTGGTCCCTGCCGTCCAATTTCATCCAAGTGGCAAACGTTTTGCCACCTGGACCTGCCACGTGGCCAAAAAATGTTGCTGACTGGATTAGAGGGACCAAAATCAAAAAATTTAACTGAATGCAGGGACCAAAACCAAAAAATTGAATTGAATGCTAGAGGGACTAAAACCAAAAAAATAAACTAATTGCAAAATGACACATTTAAACTCTAAATCCTTAAATTGAAATTTGTTTCTCTACTCTTCCCTTCTCATCAACCTTTCAACAGAGAGACTCATTGCTAAAAAAGATTATCCTGATGATTTTCCTTTCAACAATCCCGATCAATAACCGCCCAACCGTGGTGGTTTTCTCGACGCGCTTTCTGATCACGTTGTCAACATTCGCAATGCCTCTCATAATTTCATCAAAAAACTCATCCAAATGGGGCGCAATGATCTACGCAAAATTATTTTTGCCATGAAAGTTGGTTTATGAGAAGAGAAGAGTGGAGAAACAAATTTCAATTTAGGAATTTAGAGTTTAAATGGGTCATTTTGCAATTAGTTTAATTTTTTGGTTTTAGTCCCTCTAGCATTCAGTTCAATTTTTTGGTTTTGGTCCCTGCATTCAGTTCAATTTTTTGGTTTTGGTCCCTCTAGCATTCCACGTGGCAGGGTCCAGGTGGCAAAACGTTTGCCACTTGGATGAAATTAGACGGCAGGGACCAACGTCAAAAAAAAAAGTGCGATACAGGGACTATTTTGTCAAAATTTTTGATATAGGAACTAAAACGAAAAATTGGTATACATACAGGGACTAAATATATGTTTAAGCCTTAATATTATGTGCTCTTGTCTTGTCACATGGATTAGGATTCCTTATAACTTGGGATCTCTAAATTTTGGGTGAAAAAGTAATCATGTCCTCATACTACCGGTATATATATACCTCAATTCATTATTCCATTGCATGAATTTTATTTATTTTGCTCATTTTAATTTACTGATCAATATGTGAGACTTTGTTGAGTATGGCTAATATATGTATAGGCACAAAAAAGAGGCAAGGGCGAGGGAGCATAGCGACCTTTAATTTCTCCTCTGTTTTTGTGTTTGGCTTCAAATATGTTCTTGTTAGGAATTGATTCCTGGACCTCCTCTTACGCAACTCATATATTTGATATAACTGTTTGTTGGAGGACGACGGGGTGTGTGGTATAATAGTTCCTTGTGGTACAAGTACAATTCAAGCATATGTAAAGTTTAACTTATTCAAGTCATAATACGAAACTACAATTATTATGTCGCCGTAGAAATGGGTACATTTCACCATGCATACATATATGATGTCGAGTTAGGTCTAACTCTCATTTCTAAGATAGTATCAGAGCACTTGTTAGCATGCATGCATCTCCAATAATTTTTTATCCACTATGTCATTTTTTATTCACTATGTAGCAGTGACGGATCTAGAAATGTTGATTCATGGGGGCAATATCATAATCACATATATATAAAAAGTATATATATATATATATATATATATATATATATATATATATATATATTAGTGTATAAAAAACTATTAAAACAATGATAGTTTATCACTCAGTGAAAAATTGGAAATTACATAAACTATGTCATTTTATACCAAAAATTTGAAAACATATATTTAAATATCACTAAACTATCAATAAACTACTTGATAAAAATATATCTACGAATTACATTTCTCTAATATTTCTGTATTTCAAAAATGTTGTACAATTATTTTTCATTTTCAACACTATCAAACATGGTATTTTTTCTGTAGTGGCCAAACAACAAGTAAATAATTTAGTCTCACTATATTCTACTACAAAAATAAATTATTTAAGAATGTTTTATGGGGTCAACACTTAATTTTTAGTGAGAATAAAATATAAACCTATTTAATATTGACACAAAAATAAATAAGGTTGTGGGGGCAATTGCCCCCAATTTGTTCAACCTAGATCCGTCCCTGCTATGTAGTATATATATATATATATATATAGAATAAAATTTGATCGATTAGTTTTGAAATTCATATTGTCTCCTAAAAAAAATTATATCATAAAGCTATTAGCAACGAAACACATAATATTGAATCCCCACTCAAAATTGGAAAATAAGGAAGAAAGACAAACAACCATTTTCTGTTATGTTATTTTTGAAATGAAAAAGATTAATGGTGGAGCAGGACGCATCATCATATATACAATACAAGTAGGGAAATTGAAAACGACAAGCCTTTAGTTTATGTTAATCTCAATTTAGTTACCAGCTTCCATAGCTCCTATTTGATTTCCTTTCTTTTACTTATTCACTATTCTTTTGCCAAATTTAGTTATGAATTATGGTCCACATTCCACAGTATAATTGTACTTGAATTTTTTCAAAACTTTAACCACGATGACAAATTAAATGTATATGTCGTCTTTTAGATATAGAAGTTAAAAACTCTTTTTTATTTTTGTGATTGAAATATTGATATAATTTTTACGATATCAATGAGGGCGCATCATCCTAGATTCCTAGGTGTGTAAGGACAAGGAGGATCATGAGTTTTTAATTCTGATGAGTATCACTATCATTGATCATCGTTGTTAAAATTTATGATGATTAATTTTAATTTTTAAGTATTGATATTTTTGTTAGTAAAAAAAAAAATTAAGCTTTTTTTAGTATTGATATATTGAGCATAGAACTTCTTTTTTTGACAAAAAAAAATCAATCTTAAGGTGTAAAACTCACTGTATATTCTTAAGGCGTGTTTTTACTCGTTGTAAGTCTAAGTGATAAAAGCTGAGAGATATACGAATAGAGTATGAAAATGTCCAATGATCAAATTTTGACAGGAACAATTTATCTTTCTAATATACCAAAGATAATTGAGTCTCACATAAAATGGTGAGAACCACATGAGCAACTCATTATATAGTCTCACATAATTGAGTCTCAACTCATTATTCACCTTATTTTTATATTTTTTTATTGTTTTTTGGTAAGTTTTATATTTTTTTATTGTATTTAGTTATATAATTCACAAAGTTTATTCTAATCTACTCTTCATGAATTTGGATTGAAAATTTATATCATATATATTATTTGTGTAAAATTTTAAACAAATCTAAAATCATTTTGATATGTTATCAAGACACATCAAAATTAACAAATTTGATATGTTGAAAAAATGTTAAAATTACAAAAAGTAGAAATAAAACTATGACGTTTTGTAAAATAAAAATCTCATTAGCCATTTTGACACTTGTATATATACTCTTGGTATAAAAAGGGCTAGATTGAATTAGATAAAAATGTCATAGTTTGTAAAAAAAAAATGTCATAGTTCTACTTAATTAAATACATTTCTTTAGGTACTTTTTATATGATTCTTAACATAAAATTTAATGTTTGTGGTTTTAACAAATTTTGAGAAAATCATGAATTTGAGAAAATCATAGTTTGTTATGTTAAAAACTATAGAAAAAACATTTAAAGAAATACACCTAAGTTATGTCTACTACTATAAAGCATGTATATACAAATTATTGAAAAAAAAATTAACTTTCCATGTATATATTTCATCAAAAATACCTCTAAATTATTACATTATAAAAATTGAATACACGATCTTTTAATTAATAAATAGCATTGTTATGAATAAAAAAATATTTTTCAACTATTTTATTTAAAAGAAAATAATAGTATAAGAAAATAAATACAATTTTATTGTTTATAAACATTATACTAATTCAAAATTTTGTGTTTTGATAAAAAAAATATTTATTTATTTTAATTAATTAAATGATAAAAAAGGAATATTTTTAAAAAGTATTTATTTACCTATTAATTTAAAGACCTAGTGTAATGATAAATCTAAAGCTCTATTTTATGTGAATAAAACACAATTTTACCATCAATAAAAAAAATTATAGTGTCCAAATTTTTCAAAAATAATCAAGACAATTTTCAATTAAGTATAACCATTCTTATTTTAATTAGTATTGATGTAATATAATAGAACATTTTTTTTCAACAATTTTGTGCAAATATTAGTTCCAAGTTATTTGTTAATGATTTCAAGTCATTTAGTGCAAATAGGGTATTATTTTCAATAATAAATTTTTTTATGATCAACTTTATACTTATTATAACTTAAATTTTGTTTGCAATATAATTTCTATATTTTAATTTATATATCAAAAATATATTTAATAATCCACCCGAATATATTTTCTATCTCTACCAGACTACCACCGAAAATAGTAATAATTTTGTTTATAATTTACATGAGTCGACATTAATATATTTGAATTTTTTTAATTCTATTAAAACGATATGATATTTTATTATTGATCGATTTATATTTTTGCAAAAAAGCGGGTAACATGTACAAGTATTGGCGATCCAACGTCCGACGAGCCCTGTCACTTGCCTGGGTTCGATCCAAAAAAATTGGTATTTTAAGGTTAGTTTAAGGTAAAATTGTAATTTTTAGAGAATAATT
Source organism: Trifolium dubium (assembly GCA_951804385.1). Lineage (NCBI taxonomy): Eukaryota > Viridiplantae > Streptophyta > Magnoliopsida > Fabales > Fabaceae > Trifolium > Trifolium dubium. Next base: position 44,669,180 of record OX638068.1, read on the forward strand.
TAGGGCAAAATTAATACTTTTTTGTTTAAAATTGAGATTTTTCATTGCAAAACATTTTTTTTATATCTTAAAATGTCTTGTTTTAATGTATGAATGTAGTTTGATGACAAAGAACATATCAAAATTATTAAAAATTGAATATTTTTATTGAATTCAGACCAAAAACCTTTTGATTTCATATGCGCAATTCAATGATATTCGTCATTTTCGGTAATTAAGAGAAGAAGGAAAAATAAAAGGAAATAAATAGACATAACTCTTTCTTGTGTGTGAAAGAAACCCAAATCCAATCCAATAAATACTTAAAACTTTGAATTATGATGACATAAACAAAAAATAGATAAATGCATGTCGGTTAATGATGACATAAAGTTTGGATTGAAGCCACCAAATTCAATCTAGTAACTTATTTTTCTAAGGACCATCTAGCTATCTAGCTAAGGTTGGAACTTGGATGATTATCTTTCTCTCCTCTCTACTCATTTTCCCAATAGCATTACTATTTTTCTTTCTTCATTTTTTTATTCCTACAAGATCTTTCTTTCTTTTACTACTCCATTTAACAAGTGTAAGCTAGCTAGCTACTATTATATATAGTACTCTTTCTTTCTTTTTGTCCCCTACACACACACTTCACACTAGTCACTAATACACTAGATTTCAAATATTTAATTTAATACTCCCTCCGTTTTAAAATGAGTGTCACTTTTGGTGTTTTCACACGTATTAAAGAATGCAATTATTATATTAAAAGTAATAGTACATTTGCTAAATTAAGTATACTTTTTCCTTTATTTTCTTGGAAATAGTGTATAAAGTAGTAAATAGATAATATAAATGGAAAAAGTTGCGTTGAGAATTGAAAAGCGACATTCATTTTGAAACAAATTTTTTGAGCTAAAGCGACATTCATTTTGAAACGGAGGGAGTATTATAATAATAATAATAATAATAATAATAATAATAATAATAATGTTTTTTTGATTTGTTAAGCGGTGGAACTGGCAACAACTGTATCTCATCTCAACAAACACTCCCTTTCACCATATCACCACCACTATCCATTATTCAATTCAACATTATTATTTTATTTATATTCATTATATCATATAGTACTCACTGATTAATTTCATGTGTTACAATTTCAAATCTTTTTGGAATTATCTTTTTACTTCATTTATTGTCAAGCTAAGTTCTTTCCTTCTTGGATCACTGAGCTGAATCTTTTAATGTCTTCATAATAATAAAAAGGTTTGATCTTTAATTTGATTGAACAATTTTAAAGAAGTGAATCAAATGTTTCATTTCATTTTTGTATTTCTTCAAAGTTGATTCTTTCTGATGTTTATGTCATGATTTGACTAAGTTGACAATTGGGTTTGTTTCAGTGATCATTTTCTGATTAAATATGAACTAAGAAAGCTTAAAGTTGATAAATTTATAAGCTTGAAAAGGTGTGCATTCATGTCTATTGTTTGTTTTAAAAAAGGCTTCAATGGTAGACAAAGTTCATGATTATGTTTTTTTTTTCTGTTCTATTGATGGATTCTAACTTGTTTAGTTTTGAATGAAAATGTAGATGATGCAAGGAAGCTTGAGAAATGCAAGTAAAGATGGAAAATCATCAAGCATAGAGAGAAAGTTGGCATTGCAGCAAGATGTATGTATGCTATTATAAACATTGTTTCTTTTCAATTTTTTCAGTTCATTCATTGAATCATTGTATTGTTCATAATTTGAAACTGAGTTGAATTTTTTGAATTTCAGGTAGATAAATTGAAGAAGAAGCTTAAGCATGAAGAGAACATTCACAGGGCATTAGATAGAGCTTTCAATAGACCTTTAGGAGCTTTACCTCGTCTTCCTCCATATCTACCTCCATATGTTAGTAAATGAATCTCTTTCACTATTTTAAGTACTTTTCTGAATAAGTACTTTTGTCTATTGCTAAGTTAGAAAGAAAGGGACTGTGTAGAAGAAACTTCAGTGCTGAGTTTTTAATGTTGAAAAAATTATAGATACTAGCACTTGTGGCTGAAGTGGCAGTTTTGGAAGAGGAAATTGTTAGGCTTGAAGAGAAAGTTGTGCATATCAGGCAGGATTTGTATCAGGAAGCTGTCTACATTTCATCTTCTAAGCCCAAATTGGATCATTCATCTCTTCCAAACAATTCAAACACAAAAACAATGAACAGTCCTAAATTGAAGTCTCTTTCACAAACAGTTGATGAAAATCCAGCTGCAACATCTACAACTAGGCCTACCATACCACTACAAGGTGAACAGGAGCAACTGATCATTATGTTTTAACTTATTCAGCTTAATAATTGCCGGTTTTTACTTCATTAAGTGGTTTTTACTTCATTTAGTGTCAGCTTAGTGGTAAGAGTCTAACTTTGTAACTTCACGTGTCAGAGTTCAAATCCCTTTGGGTCTTGGATAGTCGTAAATTGATCATTAGTGTTAGTGTGTTACTTTAATTAATAATAAGTTGTTTTAGATTTAAGCCCGAAAAGCACCATTTGTGCCAAAAAGGGTGTAGTCCTTCCCTCATAGATTTTTCTTATTGTTTGGTTTGCCAGAGAATAGACAAGGAAAAGAGAATAAATCATGCACTGATTCTTTCAAGAGAAGAATGCAACCCTCCAAACAAATGAGTAAAACTCCAATTAAAAATCTTCATGTTGACAATAAGTCATTGCATAAAAGGGCGCATCCTCCGAGGAAGAAGGTAATTTTCATCTGTATTTTTAGTGTTTAGTTGGTGAAAAGAAATTCCTTGAAGTCATTGATTGTGAATTGTGATATTTCCATCTGTGCAGAAAGAACCAAAGGTAAAAGACCAGCAAATGACAGAGATAAGACATCTTAGTCCACACCAAATGTTACCAGAAGCTGACTGTCCAAATGTGATTTCTGAAAATATTCTAAAGTGCTTATCAAGTATTCTCTTGAGAATAAGTGCTGTGAAGAATCTAGGTTCTGCAGGCGACATATCATCGCCCTTATGGACTCCAAGATCGCTAAACCGTGTTGAAGGATCAGAGTTTTGGGATCCGTACAATATCTGTCTGGAATTTGGAAAGAGGGATATTGGTCCCTACAAGCATTTATGTGCAATTGATGCTAAATCTTTCAATGCAAAACGAACCGCAAGTACTTTGTTTTTACTGCACCGGTTGAAGTATGTCATTATCTATCTATTCAACTTAGATGATGGTTTATTTTAAATTAGTTGCTTTTTCTTTGAATTAGCAATATCTAACAGTTACAGTATTTTGATTATGGGAAATTTGCAGACTTCTTTTTAGGAAGCTAGCTTCTGTCAACTTAGAGAACCTCAACCATCAGGAGAAGCTTGCATTTTGGATCAATACCTATAACTCGTGTATGATGAATGTATGTCTTTTATAACCATTATTCTGGTTTTTTCACAACTTTAATTATTATTTTTCTCTTTTATCAGTTATAGTTTATCTTAAGTTATGTAGTTAAAGTTCTACTTTGATTCAGGCGTTCGTAGAGAATGGCATACCGGAGAGTCCTGACATGGCTGTTGCAATGATGCGGAAGGTATGGATTATAAAACAATTTTGTTTCATTTGGCTAAGATGGTATTGCTTTGTGTTCGTTCTTCTGATTGAATATATAACACAGCAAAGCACACATATGTTCAACGATTTACGCGGTTTTATTGTTTCGCAGGCAAAAATAAATGTAGGCGGACATGTACTAAGTGCAACAACCATAGAGCATTTCATTTTAAGACTTCCTTATCACTACAAACTTGTAAGTCTTGTCTATTTCAACTCCACCATTCCAATGGATGAGAATAAATAGTTAACCGCTGAATTGCAAAACAGACGTTTTCCAAGGGAGCGAAAAATCATGAAATAGTAGCAAGAAGCAAATATGGACTTGAACTGTCAGAACCCCTAGTGACATTTGCTCTCTGTTGTGGAACTTGGTCCTCTCCTGCAGTAAGTTAATTAGTGACTTAATTAATAAACTTAAGATGAAAATTTTATCACCCTTTTAATTAATACGTATGCTTAAGGATTTATCATGATCCATGATGCAAAATCCAGGTGAGAGTTTACACAGCATCTCAGGTAGAGAATGAACTAGAAGTTGCCAAAAGAGAGTACTTACAAGCAACAATTGGAATTTCAACATCGAAGTTTGCTATTCCAAAGCTTTTGGATTGGTATTTACAGAATTTCGCAAAAGACTTAGAATCACTAATGGATTGGATCTGCCTTCAGTTACCAAGTGAATTAGGGAAAGAAGCTATTAAATTGCTTGAGAAAAGAAAAACTGAGCCCCTCTCACATTTTGTACAAATCATGCCATATGAGTTTAGCTTTAGATACTTGCTTTGCACATAATTTTGCTCTAGTTTTTCTATATATTGTTTTATTGGTGTTGGGGATGCAATTTTGTACACATGTAGATCATTCATAAAAATAATGTATATGGCGCGCGCATCTGTTCTTTTATCCCATTGGGCAGATTTCATAAGATGAATAAAGTAAGCATTGCAATTTGCATAATGTTAGATTTAGTTGGAGTTTGTTAAAGGTAGTTTACAAGTTGGTTAGCATTAGTTGCAAATTAGTTAAGATTTGTTAGTTTAGTTATGATCACTATATAGAGTGTATCTTACACTCATTGTAAACAATTTTTCTCATTCTATCAATCTCAATTAATCAATGGAATTTGAACTATATAATTGTATAGCATCTTTACAAATTTTAGTTATCTGTTCCACTCTTCAAATTTTATACTGCAATACGACTGAGAACTTGTTTTGATTGACTTATTTGAGTCTATCTACCGGGAAAAACACTTGTGAGACTGTTAAGAACAGCTTATGGAAAGAATTTATGACATGTACATAAGCTATTTTCAGCTTATTTCTATAAGCTCTTCAAGGTAGCTTATAAAAACATAAGTTATAACTTACATGATATAAGTTCGACTTAATTTATTTCTTGTTATAAAAGTAACTTTTACTTGTTTAACCAAACAAGGTATGAAAAGGGTCAATATGATTCTTTTTCTGTGTGGAACAAATGGACCAGTAACTGCATTTACAAATAAAGGATGCTAAGTAATGAAAGGTATATAATAGTATGAGCTGTATATATTAAATGAGTTGTGTTACAATTTCTATCAATGAATAGTGCTGCATTCACACACCATGTACTGAAGATCATTGTTCAACATCCAAAGCAGGAATGATGATAGTGAAATATAATGTGTTATAGTTGGCACGAGTGTTGTGGTCCAATTCATAGAAAGTACTGTTTGGTATTGCAACACAAGAACAGGTCTATTCAATAAATATACATGAAAACAGTTAAGTGTTTTCTCATTTCCAGCTTCATTATGGTATTCACTGCGCTTTGTTGGCATGCAGTTACATGCAGCAAAAAAGCTGGTTTAATTTTTTACTTAGTTTTCTACTTGTATGTTATTGTTGTGGTTACAAGTTACATCTTAGTATCTTACAACAACCAAGAAAATGCCTGCTAGAATATCAAGTTTTGATTCCTTACTGTGATTTTTTCCTTGGTTCATACTCCAGCCTTATTTGTATTTTGGCTATTAGCTAGTTTCAATGCACCAACCAATTCTGATCTGATAGCTTAGAATTAACTCAACAACTTGTTTTGTGTTTCGGACCGGACCAAGGTCAATTCCACACCAACAAACCCCGTGTGATTATATCAATACCCTTTGATTACGATCAGACGGTGATATGCAAATCATGCTGAGAACCACTCAACCATCTAACCATCTCTGAGCTTTATTCTTAGTATAGCTCACCTATAAAAAGGAACTTAGCTTCCGGTGAAAGACACATTCACTCATTCTGGTTAAGTATTTGGCTCGACTAAATTCCTAGCTAACTTAAACATTAAAGTCCTTGCAAATACACAATTCATGTGGAGTCGCGACGCTACCCTTCGCCATTGTAGATTATCTAAGCTATGGTCGTTGTCATCAATCCGCTCCGGATCATTTTTAACAAAATTATAAATCAATGGATTGAAGTATTAAACATGTCAACCTAGCTATATTTAATGAGTATATATGGTTTCATTTTATTAAATTTATTATTTTTTGCTAAAATTCATGTTCATGAAAGATGAATTCCAGATGTACTAATAGTAATTTGTGGATGTGTTAAAAATAGAGTCCTAAGCCATAGGGATGCAGATTGGATAGGGCCTTAGACTAGGGTACAAAATTTAAAGAGGTTTGGTTCTTTAAACTCTTATTATTAATGATTTTTCCATCAATAGCCAAATCATAAATCAAACTAATATATATGGTAGACAGATTTGGCATCTATAACTTTGTCTTATGCTAAAGAAATAGTGAAATTTAGAGTGGTCCTGATTTTGTCATTTACAATAATGGAGAACATTCATATCTACCACTACCAACCATGCAATGATTAAAAGATTTAACTAATGAATTATTCACTTTGCCTTTGGACTTTTGGAATTAAATAATTTCTTTTTTTTACTAAAGTTTTAAATAAAATTATTGTTAGTACTATTATGACTAATTTGGCAAATAAAAATGTTTAGTTAAATAAAATCTTATTAAGATGAAGTGTATGTTTAATCATGGTAGAAACTCACCGTGAAATAAAAGTTATAATTAGTGGTGTTGAGAAAACGCGCGTCTATAGCGTGAAAACAAACATGCCATAACAAACTACGACTTGAGGTTAGGTGTGATGTGATGTGCTCGTCCCTTAAAGCAAATGAGTAATTCGCATAATGTGCTACCTTTCTAACTTCAAGTTGGCAATTACTAATAATACTTTTATCTGAAAATAGTTATTATTGGTCATGGTTTTATTTCGATTTTATTAGTTCTACTAAGAAAAAATGGACTCATTATGGTTGAGTTCAAATGATTAATAAACATTGATTAAAGACAAATCGATCGAGAGAATTCGAGTTTAAATCATATGTGAAATAATATTTGATCATATTTTCTTTACCTCTAATAGAACACTTCTATACTCTAAAATTTTGTTAGATATGTTATCCATCATCCAATTATCTAATATCATGTCATTTTTCATATTTGCTTATTTTAAATTAGTTTTAAGTGAATTTAAATTTTGAATTATTATTTCCATACTTAACAAAACTCAAGAAATAATTCTTTTTTCAAGAGCTTTTGTTCTCTCATCCTTATTCTAAAAAACTACTCATGTCTGGATTTATCTATTCAGGCAGAAAAAAATAATCAGATTTATGCATCCAAATGTAAGAAAAACAATATTTATTTTCTTATTTGAACTAATAAATTTAGAGGTGCATGTTTTAAAAACCTTTAGAGATGTAAAAGTAGGCACCAACCATGCCTTCCGTGGGAGACATACGCCCATGGGCCGATTTGGCACATACTTATGCTTTTAGGCCCGTAACATTTTAGGTAGAATTTTACATTGATAAAAATCTTTTTTTTTTTTAAAAAAAGATTAATATATTATTAGAAAATATCTTTTGATAAAAATGGAGAGATTATGAACAATAAGGGTAATTACCAAATAAGAATCATATCGAATGGCTAAAATATAATCCTTTCCTTTTTCTTTTCTTTTTGTAGTTAGATATATAAAATGACAATAATTTTTAAAAACTCGCATACACACAAGTGTAAGAATCGAGGTTCAAACTTTGATCACGGAATTCAATTAAATAATTTTGATATTTTTGTTAATTGAGCTTTGATTTATAGACTACTTTTTACATTACTTATCGTGGTAATTAAATACTATGTACATTGTTTATCAACAAAAAAAATACTATGTACATTGTACTAGTTCAACAAAATAGGAACAATGAACCGTGATATATCCACTTGATTTATATTAAAAATTAAATTCTTACTACAACACTTCTTATAAAAAAATATGTGCACTAACGAAAATTAATAAATTATTATACCAAGTGTTATGCACATTAAACAATTTGTTATTTGTCTTTGACTTGAACGATTCCACAGACACTAGTAGTGATATTCCATTATTTATTATTCCAACATTTCATCGTTACTATATATGGTCTTCATCTTGTTGGATTGTAATGCTGGATGCCCACCGTCTGTGTCTTATAGTATTGCAGTAGGTAATGTTCAACATCTTTCTGCATGCATATATACTTGTAGCTTGGAATTTTTCATGTTTTATTATTTCTATAACAAAAACAATTTCATTAAGCTATTTTTTAGTTTAGAATTTTTGTTAGACAATAAATGTTATTAGTTGATGTTTTTTTAATTTTATAATGCTACATGTAAAAATTAGTTAATTTTTTAACATATATAGAACATGCATGTTACGTTGTTTATACATTTCACAACTATCTTTTGTTCATTTAAAAGAAATGCTAAGTTGAAGTCTGGATGATGTTTATATTGAACTCACAAGCTGTTGTAATTTCTATTCTACAATTACAATAATTTATTTTAAAATTAAAGAAGAATTATTATTAAGTTACTATTCTTAATCAATTGTTGCCAATTAGCCGTTACTAATCATTTGTTATATGTTACGGTTATCATTTTAATTGATAAGCTTTATGGTTTGTAATATTCATAATAATTGAGAATAATATGGAGATATCCATGGCCTATACATATAAGTTTGGTTGGTTGTGAGCAAGATACACGACAACAATCCTCACACAAAATACACTAAACATCATTATTTCTATTTACATGAAAAGAGAAAAGTTGAGTTCTGGGTACATCTTCCTGTCGTCTCAAAGATATATTTTTGTTGTTCTGTCACCTTTAATATGATTCATATCGAAGAAGGACCTGTTGAATCTTGGAGGATTTGCGCTTATGCAGCGGATAAATCCTTAAGGACAGTGACTATGTCATGCCTCAGGTTATTCTATGGTTCATTATATTCGAAGGACTTCCGTAAGTGGTGATGTTGACGACAAGAATCACTACAAAATTAAGATAAGTTTACTCATCATCTCTAATCTCTATGTTATTTTATTCTCGTTAATATATTTGTTTGATATATTTAATCATGTGTTTATTATTCTGAATTAATTTCAGGTCTAATATTGCAACACAAGCAAGCTTGTTGTACCTAAAATTTTTGGAGGTCTTGACTTTAGTAAAACATTTATGCTTTCAACCTCACTATATTGGGTAAGCTAGCTAGTTTCGAAGTTCATTCACTATATAAGAAGACTAGTCCTAGGGAAGAAGTTATGTTAAAGGTTCAAGCTTTAGATCTGTTGAATCGTTTTCAAAGCACAAATAATTTTGCTAGTTATTGCCTTATTGAAGTCTTAGACTATAAACTTTTGTGTTCTATATGTGGAACTATCCTCACTATTTGTCCTCATCATAGCAAAGAAGTATTGAATATTATCTCACATCATGTGAATATATATTATTAGTTCCAAATTGTTGGAACTGAATTCTTAGGTTAATGTATATTGTAACTCTATTTGCATATATGTAAATGTTTTTTTTTTTTTACTTTCATTTATGCATTGTCCTTCTTCTTTAGTTTCCTAATTAAGCAAGTGTTTGCTTTGCGCTCACTACAAAGTACAAATAATGAACCGATTCTAGAAGCCTTCTTGAACAAGTCTTCTATATATCTATCTATATATATAACACGTTGGTTTGAAATTTTTGTAGGAAAAAATAATAAAAGTCAAAGCAATACAACAATAATTTGATGATCAATAAAAATAATTGTACTTGTGATTTATAAATACACTTTCCCCACATGAACACGTGTAGCTTTCTATATATACGTGTATATTAGAATAATATTTCAAATATTACAATAATTCAATAATATATCTTGTCTTTTACTATTTCATTGTCTGATGCTCATGCTCCTCTTGCTATGTATGTATTTGACATTTATTATTAATTTTTAATTAATGATTTTGACATTTATGATTTTGTTAGCGTATTTTGTTTTTTTTTTCTTTTGTGTATATATCTGCAGACGTTTCAAATATTTATCAAAATAAATTTATTCGTTTAAAACACCCATATTATCCATATCTTTACTGTTGTGTTGAGACTTTCACGATGCATCTTAATCAATCATCATCGTAATTCCTTCTAGATTAATTATTTTGTTTAATTTGCAAGCCTTTCTAGATTCTAATTTCAGCTAGTCATTGTCTAATAAACAAAAAACAACAACTTGTCTCCATAAAATAATAATCCATGATTTCATATTTAATTATTAGCAGCTCCAAATTGACCAAAAGTAATACACATAAATGTGACAAATTAGCCCTGAACCAATAGAGTGATGACTGACAATACATACCTACGTATATATCAAATAATCGAAATCATATTTTTATTTTTGTATCATAATGAAATCATATTTAAGATTTGCTGACTAAACTTTTTTTTTAAGCTAGCAACCAAATCAGCAAGAAGGTACTTCTCATCTAAACGAGTCTAGCTAATTAATTAAGTACTCCCTCCGTCCTAAAACTATTGTTCTTTTAACTTTTTAGTTTTGTCCCAAAACTATTGTCCTTTTCGGAAACCAATGTAAAATTAAACTTAATTTATCATTTATATCCTTATAAAAGTTAAAATATTAATTAAATATATTTTCTCTTTTTTAATAAAGTAAGGGTAAAAGGGACTTAATTTATCAATATTTGTTGTTTCTTAATCTACGTGCACAACTCTAAAAGGACAATAGTTTTGAGAGGAAGTATATGATTGAAATAAGTCATGAGAAGGTAACATGGTAATATAGTAACCGTAAGTATTATAAGAAAATGGAAACCTTTGTAAAAAGTGGCTTGGATTTAAATAGATAATTAAGCTTATTAGGGCTCAAAGACTTTTTAGCTTGTCTATGTTTTAACCTTTTCAGTTAATTTGGATGATTTGGAAATGCCGTAATGAAGGAATTTTTCGCCAGCAACATTTTGATTCTTGCCAAGTGATTGACCATATTATCATTCAGGTCTGGTGGTGGCTTAAAGTGAAACATAAATCACTTTATATTGAATTTTCCAATTGGTATACCAATCCTCTACTTTGTCTTGGATGGAGGGGTGGGTAATTTGAGCTTTGGCTTGTGTATTTTTCACTGTTTTTTCTTCTCCTTATGTATCATACTCTGAATACTCATTTTCATCGCCGGTGGTGTAGCACTCCTTGTGCTCATTCCGTATTAATAATATTCTTTGATTAGTTGTTTCAAAAAAAAAAAAACCTTTTCAGTTAATTAAATGAAATTTTCAAAAGCTTCGTTTAGTTCCATCGTAAAAAAAAAAAAAAAGAACTTTGGTTAATTAATTTTAGGCTAAATTATAATTTGGTTCTTATTTCTTATAAGTTGAATTTTAGGTTTTATAAGTTTTTTTTTTCATTTTTGCCCATTAATTACATACGTTAGATAATTTAGTCTCTAACAAATTCTTTTTGCTTCATTTTGATCCCTTAAAATATAAATATTAAAATATTTTAGCATGTTGGTTCCAATTGGCAGTCGGCCCAATAATTTTTCTTCTTCTTCAGTATAACCCAATAATTAATCACTTTTATTTCAATATTATTCTAATTTTTCTTCTTCTTCAGTATAACCCAATAATTAATCACTTTTATTTCAATATTATTCTAATTTTTCTTCTTCTTCAGTATAACCCAATAATTAATCACTTTTATTTCAATACTATTCTATTTTTAATATTAATCTTCTAGATTTTAGATGAAGGATATCCTAATAGTTTAGTTTTTTAACAACTAAGTCGTAATGTGTATAAAGTAAAATAAATTTGGTGACAATTTGTGTACCCCCACAAGATTTGGGAGTATATACCCTCAACCATTATAAAATGTTTTAATCGATATAATTTTTTATAAAATACACCGTTGGATTGAAAGTTTATATCATATAGATCATTTGTGTAAAATTTTAGACAAATCTAAAATCATTTGATATGTTATTAAGATACACAAAGATTAACGGTGTTTAAGATACGATAGAAACTGTTAATTTTGATGCGTTCTCAATAACATATCAAATGATTTTAAATTTATCTGAAATTTTACATAAATGATCTATATGATATAAACTTTTAATCTAACAGTGTATTTTATAAAAATTTATATTGGTTAAATTATTTTTAAGTAATAATTGAGGATATATACCCCAAATTTTGAGGGGTAGACAAGAAAAAGCCAATAAATTTCTATCTAAAGTGAGTATTCTTCCTCTTCTTCTTTTCTCTCACCCTCATTTCCTTTGAATCATAATTCTTACTGTTTCAAGAGGATGCTACTATAGCTAGTATAACATAGGTTGACCATTTGATCTTAATTAAATTAACTCTCGAGATTTTTATTGCATAAAAATTATATTTAAAATATGAGTTGTTTAATATTTTTTGACTCGTTTAATTTTAAATCAACAGCCAAAAAAATTCAACTACTGTGAATTCAATTCTATTTTACATTTAGCATCTAATTAGACAAGTGTACCGTATTGTCAATATATTTTCACATAATGAAATTTTGAGTTTAGTTTAGTTGTTTTCTTTATATTAAGAGTTTTATAAGACAAAGTTTTGCTAACTCGAATTCGTGTCAAGTGAGTTATTTACGAGATAATGACCACACCAATCAAGTTGAGCCAATGAATATGATAAGAGAGTACATATACGTGATACAAGTCACAAAATCACAATAGCAAATTATGCATACAAATCACATGGACATTTTCAATCTAAGTAACTAGCTAGTATCTAGCATTCCTACCACCTCCACCTACAAGTCAACCCCAAGACACAAGCAAGTTTAATTTGTGCCACCAATGTAATACAATCCGCTACACCCTCTTCAAAGATGATACAAATACCAAACTACCGCACCGCAGCCAAAATAAATGTCTAACCTTTTCTAAACTCTTACCCCTAAACATACCATCACCGTGCAAAAAAATGGAAAACATCATCATGTTATCCCAACCAAAATTATATACTACCCAATCATGTCCCAACCAATCATTAATAACAACCCAAACATTGTTCCAAAATGGACAAGAAAAGAAGAGATTTTTTTATAAAAAAAACTCGATATTCAGTCTAAAAACTGACTAATTTGAGGGGATTAATTTCACCGCTTATTTGCGGGGCCCATTTAGAGTCAGAAATTTTGTTCACTATAGATTAACCCACCAAAATTTATATCAGAAAGAATCGAACCTGAAATTTATGAGAAACACACTCCAAAAACTTGAGTCAACGCCACTAGACCAACATAAGTGGGTAAATGAGAGATTATTATAAGTCTCTTGTTTAATTAGAACTATCAAAACACACAACACAAAGCAATTCAAAAAAAGTCATTACATTTTTTTAGTTTGCAAAATTGCAATAGTCAATGTAAAATTTCATCCAATAATATATGAATAAAATAATATTAAAATAAGAACATGAATGTATTGGTCTAAAGTAATTATTTGCAAACTTTTTTTTTGTTGACAAACTTACCAACTATAAACGTGCATAGAAATAAATATAATGCACCCGTCAACTTCAACCCGCTAGCTGTATATATGATTAAATTAAATCAACTTTAGCTACAACTACAAGTTATATATATACATACTTGCTTATTCATCAAACAAAATATTACTTATTACATATCTATTAGCAAAAAAAAAAATTATTACACACTTGCTTACCTAACCATAGTTTAAAATTCACCCATGTGGCCTAACAACCATTAGTTTTCTATCCACACACATGCTATTAACAAGTTAGAATTTTCATTTTTCATATTTAAAAATGGTAGTGAACGGTATTATATGGCGGCTTATTATAACAATATCCCATAACGACCAATATAAGGGTCAAAAAAACAATCTCTAATCCATTTCACATTAAAATTCCAATTTCATCCTTCTTCTCACCTTCCTTATATTTTCATTTATAAATACAATACACATAATTCTCACATAATCATTTTGCTCATAACCCAAAACATAACAAACCTTTTCCTTAGCCAAATCCACACAAAAAAACAAGAACCTTAGTTTCAACAAAAAAAACCAAAAACCTTAGATTGAAATCAATCAAGAATCATGGAAGTGATGATACAAAGTTCAAGCATGGATACATTTAATTTTAGTAGTGGAACAATGAGTTCACCTTTTCTAAGTCCACCATCTTCACCAAAACGTTTTGGTGAATATTACTTAAGTGCCCCTTCAAGTCCAACTAGGCTTTCTGAAATATATAGAGAAATTGATTATTTGTCAACAATTGAATCATCATCAACCAACAACAACAACGTTGATGAAGATCATGATGATGAAGCTGGTGGTTTTGCTTTCTTTGTTAATCAAGATGAAAAAAAATTGTCAACTCGTTCAGCTGAAGAACTCTTCCATGGTGGCAAAATCAAACCATTTAGTACTAATGAAGAAGCTAAGGTTGTTGTACCTAGGAAGCAACAAAAAAACAAAGGAATTGTTTTTGTTGATGAATCTTTTGATGAAAGAAGAGGAAGAAACCGAGAAAGAACAGAATCATCATCATCATCATTGAATAATATTAATAATAATTCTGGTAGAAGAGTAACAAGATCACTCTCTCCTTATAGAAAATCATCAGAGTTAGAAGAACAGCAACCTCGTATCAACAAAGAAGAATCGAAAATATCGAGAAACACTATGAATAATTCTGGCTCGGTTTCGAAGGGTTCGAGGAGATGGAAACTGAGTGATTTGTTATTGTTTAGAAGTGCTTCTGAAGGTAGAGGATCAAACAAGGATCCATTGAAGAAATATTTTGTTGGGTATAAGAAGAATAGTAGTACTAGTGAAGAAGTTGTTAAAGGTTCATCAAGCTTTAGATCTGTTGAATCGTTTTCAAATAATGGATCAAGAAGAAAAGGACAAGTTTCAGCTCATGAAATGCATTATGCTATGAAGAAAGCTGAGTCTCAAGATATGAAGAAAAGAACTTTCTTGCCTTATAGACAAGGGATTTTGGGAAGGTTATCTGGATTTGGAATCTAAGTTAATAATGAACTTTCTTGAATGTTTAGTTGTTCTTTAATTTTCTCTTTATTTTTTGCTGTTAAAAAGTTGTATTCTTTTGTTAAATTTTGTAATATTATGTGCCTCAAATGGGTTTAATTAAGCTGTGTAAACAAACTCTGTTACTATTATACATATATATAAATATTGTAATTATTATATATGAGATTATGAGTACCTAATTGAGTTAATGTTCTAGCTCTCTTTATAAATTAAATATGTGCTAATCAAAATTCTTTAGTACCAAGTTTAATTAGTTCATGTTCTGATGAACTATTTTGAGGTTCTTGGTTTATAATATAGAAGCATAGACAAATTTTGTTTCATTGTAAGTCTTTTGGTATATGTTTACTGGAAATTTAGATTTCATAACTATTAACTACTCCCTCCGTTTCAAAATGAGTGTCGCTTTAGCTAAAAAATTTTGTTTCAAAATGAGTGTCGCTTTTCAATTCCCAATGTAATATTTTCCAAATATACCCTCTTATTATTACTTTATACACCATTTTCAAGAAAACAAAGGAAAAAGTAAGGTTAATTTAGTAAAAGTGTTATTACTTTTAACATAATGATTGCATTCCTTAATATGTGTGAAAACACAAAGTACAACACTCATTTTGAAATGGAGAGAGTAGTTGTTAAGAGAATCAAATTGGTAGTCACTTTGATCCTAATCCTACAAACTGTTGAAAAAACATTTTTTTAGTGTCTACAATTCATAATATAGTAGTTAATTATTCTTCGCCAAATATGGATAACCATCAAAGAATGATAGTAACATAAAAATCACATAAAATAGAGTGGGTGCAAAAGATGTATGCATGTAGGAGAGAGAAACAAGGGTATGAATTTTTTGCTAGGGGTAAAAGGGAGGTAGAAGAATTTTATGCTATGGGTAAAAGGGAGGTAGAAGATACAGAGAGATCCAAATCCTAATTTGTTCAACATGGATTTGGATTGCATGTAAGTGAAATGCCATAAATTTTCACGTGGTAGATGCATATGCATTGGTGGTTGTTAGATAAAAAATATGATGATGTTGAAAACTGGTGGATTTGGTTTTTGTTTTTTAATTTGTCTTTAAAACTAACTTTCAAATTTGAACAGTTTAATCTTAACTCAATTTTTTTTGTGCTCTAATTGCGTGAATGCATAAAATGTATGCAATTCAAACTTATTGGTCGAGGTATTTTTTTTTCTTGTACAATTGGTCGAGGTATTTTATTAATATGATATTGACAAAATTAACAATATGACTCTCTCTCATAAAAAGAACTCGGGTTCAACTTTTAAAATCTCATTTGAGAGATATTTCACCCCTAATATTTAAATTCAAATATCTCGTTGTCGACTTAAGAACTAATTTTATAGCGGACCCAAAAGACTTACATTACATTGTGACACTTACAATTTTATTTATTTTTTAAAATAATAATAGGCCATAAATCTGGTGTACCTAACATTACCTTCCAAGTAGCAACAAGCTAATATTCTTTTGGTCAAATATAGTAATAGTATTCCTTTGGTTGGGTGTTAATAGCATTTCTAAGGGCAAGACTCACAAAAACGAAAGAAGAACAATTTGGGCTTGAACTGAACTAGAAAGCCCAATAAAAAAGCCCATATATAGATTTTTTCAGCCCAAAAACCGTAACACTAACCCCGCCAAAAAGAAAAGAAGAAATCTGAAAACCCTATTATGAAATAAACTTGCCGCGAAATTTCTCACCGGCGATGAACATACATCACCGGAATCTTCCATGAAACTAAACCAATTCAATCTCCGTTCCTTCTTCTTCACAAAACCGATTCAAATTCCATTTAGAAATTCCTTTTCATTACACAAATGTTTCCCCTATTGCACAACCAATCAACCGAAAAAACCATCACAAATCTTCTACGACGTCGTTCCCGGAACCAGCGCCGTTTATAATCACGCTCTCAAATTCCAGCGTCCGGCAACTATTAAGTGGAAACCATACCTAGAAAATAAAGCTACTTTCATCGGCTCCGTCGAGGGTGAACTGAAGCACATAAACTCAAAAACCGGTAAATTTGGAGTTTACACTAAGCTTCGTGTTCGAAGTACCAATCAATCTAATAGTTCCTCTTTTTGGTTCGTTCTTTTCCTTTTCGTTTTTTTTTTTTTAGTTTTATTTTTCTTTGGAAATTTAGAACGACAATTTTGTGTGCGTTTTGTTAACAGGGTGCTTCTTGTGATGTGGGACCGTGTGGCTGAAATTGCTTATGAACACTTGAAACCAAATCATTTTATTCGTGTTTTAGGTTATTTGGATTCTTACAGTGGAAGCAGTGAATTGTGTTATAAGGTGCATTCATTTTTCTTCCCTCTTTTAACTTTGGGGATATTTTCTTGTAATATTATTAATTTTGTTCTTCCAATTTGATGGAAAAACAAATTAATCTGGAGTTTGCATGTTGAAGGATGCTTACTAAATTTTGTTTAGGGTTTAACTGAATTGCGCCATTAGTTGATCATTTTTTTAGAGTTTCAAATTCCATGTCAGTGTAAAGCTTTAGATTTAGATTATTTTGGTATTCCATGTCAGTGTAAAGCTTTAGATTTTTTGTTTTATTTTTTATATACGTGTGTATAAATTAGACGTTTAATTTGTCTACAGTTGAATGTGAATGAGTTATATTTTGTTGCTCAAAAGCTGGGTTATGAAGATCATGAGAAAGAAAAAACGATTGAAGGTAAGTATGATTTCTAATGTACACTGAAAATTCATGATCTGAGGTTGGTTGTTTTTTGTTGGTTATCAATCCTTCTTGTTTAAAAGTGCTCAAACATCTTGATTAGTTGTTTGGTAATATTGCGATAAATTGTTCTTTCTATTTATTTATTTATTTATTTATGAATTATTCCTTATAAACTTATAGAAGAAGCTGTTGTTTAAAAGGCTCATAGTTTTTTTTTTTTTGGTCAAGTAGCCTAGCGGCTAGAAATTCACCTTTAAAGATGAATAAGTGGGCATACCGGGTTCGAACCCCGGTCCCTGCAAACATGTGCTATGTCCTTTACCAATTGAGCTAAGTTCATGAGGACAAAAGGCTCATAGTTATTGCACGTTTTTTTAATATTTTTTTCCATTAGAAGTTCTTGTGAAGTATATCCAGATTGTCTGTCAACAAATTATAAGTTTCATGCACAAACAAATGGATATGAATATTCGTTTTCTTTTGATAGAAGAGCATTTTGAGGGAGAAAAAAGAACACACGTGAGGGAGGTGAATATTGATTTAGGAAGCATTTGAAAGTGCTTATTTAAATTTAAAGCTTACTTTTGTTTATCTTATGACATAAATACAGATATTAGAATTTAGTCACACTTATATAAACTACTTAAAACTTCCTATAATATCTTGTGAATAAACACTTAGAAGAGATTATGAAATAAGTTCTTAACTAAGTTGTTTATGGAAATGTGCTTGGAAAATCTCCTTTGTATAGCAGAAAAGAAATCTCAGTAATTATTCTTTTTTATTTATATGCATATAATTTTTAAGCTATCACATAGTTAGAGAAGTGTCATTATGTGAATTGTTGTTATGCACTTATGTGTCATTCTTGATTATGTCAGCTCTATTATATTTATGGTTACTTTACTTCATTTAATTTTAAACTTATTTTCAATTTTTAATGCTTTCTTCCTCTTTGTGTGTATGTTCTTACTGCTCTCTCATCTTAATGCAGTTGCTAAAGCTGGTGACCAAAGTGGTGCGAATCGGCTTCACCTATGGCAGGTGTTTTTTGCCAATCCAAATGAATGGTGGGATCAAAGAAAGCGCAAGAAAAATCCAAAGCAGCCTGATTTTAAGCACAAGGATACAGGGGAAGCTCTCTGGCTGAGTAATAATGATCCACCATGGGTTACACGACAACTCAAATTACTTGACTCAAATATTGCAGAAGGAGGATTTGCAGGTCGCCGTTCTCGTGTCGCCACTTGGGTTTATGATGAGTAGTTGAAAGTAATTAAAGATGACGACTGAGGTAATTCATCCTTAATCTAATGGATGATAGATTTATTTGAAACTACCATTTGGAGCTAAATTGAAATCACTATGATTATGATATTGTCTCTATTTTCTAGGCCACACACATGTCAGTTCTATTGAGTTTCTTCTTACTTCATAATCAGTTTATTTATAGGAAAAATGAAAGAAAACCTTGATAGGTAATATATCAGCTGTTTATACAACAACCCCATTTATCATATTTGTCTGGAGTCAAATGTTTTGTAAAGGCACATTATGTAGAACACTATTGGAGTTATTTTACACTTTTTTGGCATGTTTTGTAGTTTCATAAAATGAAGATTGTTTGTAAGTACAGTTGATAGTCAAATGTAACGCTTGTATATATAGTTCAGAATCCAATTTTAGGCAATTGATATAATATAGTTATGTTTACAAACGGTCAGTCAAACGTGCTTTTGAATACCTGAGATTCAGAAGCAATTTGCGCAGCATTGGTCGATTTACACTCAAATGACATTTGTAGATAAATATGAGGACGTACATGTAGAATATGCACTTGTTGGAAGTTGATTTCCCCTTACAACCTTAGTTGCGTTGGAACTTGTATGTAATATATCTTGTCATTGTTTTCACATAATTTATACTTGTTTCTTTTCAAATTTTGGATGTTGAACATGGAGACATAACCATTTTTCACGTTGTGACTTGTTGGACTTGATATAGGGAACATCATGGTAGATAGATGGTCCTTAATCCGGGAGTAAAGATGAAACCAAGACAATGTTGTTAGTTATATACCCACCCACGTAGAAAACATTGACTGGTAATGCTGTTGTGGTCCTATGAAGACTAACCCAGCAATATGCAAAATGAGGCTTCGGTTCATTGAAGTAGAAACCTTAGATTTAATGGATGACTCAACAACAACCCTCATACTTGCAATCGTTGAAATCACAATACTAAAACAGTAAGACTGTCGATTAAAAACAACAATTAGAGGTGATTATAGTTGAGTTGACTCCACCATACCAAACAAAAACTGGAAGAAATGATTCTTTATCAGATTTTGCTTATATAATTTGCGATGAAACTTTAGATTAACAGAGTCCCCTTCAATACATTTGTTTTGGTTCCTTATTTGTTTTGGTTTATGATAACTTAGAAATTCTAAAAATGGAATCATAATCTATGAGACTACACTAGCATGAGAATAAGACATCCTCATTAAAAATCACAAAATCCGGCGAAGATTGAAGTAATGGTGATATTTCAAGTGCAGAGCAGACAAAGACTATAATATTAAGGTCAAGAAGCTGAAGGTGCACCACATACTTTACTTTTTGACCCCACACCGCACCTCAAAGTCCTGTGTATTTTTGTTTGTATGTATGGATGGATGGATATGGATAGAAAATGCAAGAAAAAAAAACAATAAGATAAAAAAGAGAGGAATAGATACACGATACAAGATTATTCACGTTGAGTTAATGTCCAAGTTGAAGTTACACCACATGGAATAGATGCTCTGCATTATCTCATCATTTAAAAAAAAT
Organism: Trifolium dubium; assembly: GCA_951804385.1. Lineage (NCBI taxonomy): Eukaryota > Viridiplantae > Streptophyta > Magnoliopsida > Fabales > Fabaceae > Trifolium > Trifolium dubium. The sequence continues at coordinate 44,689,834 of OX638068.1, forward strand.
TAATTCTAACTATCTTAATCTCTATATTATATTCCAAGCATCAACGCAGTGTATCATAGGAATAAACCTAAGATATCAAAATGCAAGCATGCGCATGACATATATTGAAAGGCAAATATATATTTATTTTTTGAATGCCCTCATAGTCAAAATATATTGAAAGATATTACCAAACAACTAGTAACAAATTTGAAGAAACACTTCAAATAAACCTATGTCTTTATGTTCTTCATGTAACTGTAACCTGATCTCAAGTAAACATTGGAAGTGTCATGTGTCAAGGTAAATAAAAATCTTCTTAGGGATTGACAATTCAAGTCAAAAGAGAAAGAACACAAAAACATGCACTTAAATTGCATTTAGTAAAAACTCGCTCTACATGCTGTTTGAAGATATTTAACCATTCGATTAAGATTAGACAATCTAAATTTAAAACAATATATTTTTATTTTTTAAATTTAGACCGTCAAATCTTTCATGATCGTATTCGTATACAATGAATATAGACTACATGCAATAGCAAGGGCAATATAGTCCATTCAAGAACAAACATAGACAAAACACATACATAGTACTATAAGAAAGACTAAGAAAAAAGAAACATGGAATAAACGATAGTTAAGAAAGAAAAAACAGAGTGTGTGTGTGCAAGTGCAACAATGGCACTGAACGATTTCTTCGCCGGAGAGATAGCAACAGAGCTTATAAAAATGCTCGTAAGCATATCTAGAAAATCTCTGTTATGCAGAGCAAGCGCAGAACAACTCATAACATACATAAACGAAATCCTCCCAACAATACAAGAAATCAAATACTCCGGCGTAGAGTTACCTGAGCCTCGACAGTTTCAACTCGATCGCTTCTCAGAGATTCTCCGTTCCGGCGTAGACCTCTCTCACAAAGTCCTCTCCTCAAGTAGATGGAACGTATACAAAAATCTCCAACTAGCAAAAAAGATGGAAAAACTTGAAAAGAATGTGTCAAGATTCTTGCAGGGTCCTATGCAGGCTCATATATTGGCTGACGTGCATCATACGCGATTTGAGATGGCTGAAAGGTTTGATCGGGTTGATGCGTCAAACAGGAAGTTGGAGCAGTATTTTGGTGCTATGAAGATTGGTGTGGGAGGTGGTGGGTGGGTTGAGGAAGCTGTGAGGTCATGTATGGAGGAAGATGAGAATTGTGTTGAGGGTAATTGTGGAAATTTGAATTTGAGTATTGGGTTGGATTTGGGGAAGAAGAAAGTTAAGGAGATAGTTATGGGAAGAGAAGATTTATGGGTTGTTGGTATTTGTGGGATTGGTGGATCTGGTAAAACTACTCTTGTTAGAGAGGTTTGTAGAGATGAACAAGTGAAATGTAAGCATCATTCAATTTCTCTTCTTTCATTTCCATGTTAATTATTCTTCTTTAGATTACCATACTAAGCTAGAAGTCTATTTGAATTGGTTTATTTGAGCTTATTTATTGATATAAGCACTTATAAGACTGTTTGAGAGATATATTATGTTATTCTTATGGTGATTAACACACTAAACTAGATAGATATATAAATGCTTTTTTGTAGCATAGGCAATTATCATATAAGTGCTTATGTATAACTATTTCTATAACAAGGTATACAATAAAGTCAAACTGTTTTCATATAGCTATAAGTTGTTTTCATAAGTTATTTCGAAGAGCTTCTGAAAATAAGTTGAAAACAGCTTATAGACATTTTATAAGTTGTTTCTATAAGCTCCCTTAAGTGTTTATCTCGATAAATAAGCTCCCTTGAGAGCTTTTTGTTGGAAATTGTTTCAAAAGTTTTGACAATTGATACCTTTTGCAGGCTATTTCAAGGAGAAAATCTTGTTTTTGACTGTTTCACAATCTCCAAATGTGGATCAGTTAAGGACAAAGATATGGGGACACATCATGGGAAACAGAAGCTTGAATCCAAATTATGTTGTTCCTCAATGGATACCACAAGTTGAATGCAGAAGTGAAGCTAGAACCTTGATTGTTCTAGATGATGTTTGGTCACTTTCAGTTCTTGAACAGCTTGTGTGTAGAATACCAGGTTGCAAATTTGTTGTCGTTTCTAGGTTCAAATTCCCAACAATATTCAATGCAACTTATGATGTTGAATTGTTGAGTGAAGAGGATGCTTTGTCTTTGTTCTGTCACCATGCTTTTGGACAGAAATCAATCCCTTTTACAGCTAATGAGAATTTGGTCAAACAGGTAATGGAACTTTTTATTATCACATTTATTGAGTAATTTACTTATGTTTGTATAAACAACTTAATTAAGCACTTATAGAATAATTTCTTATCATATAGGTATTTATTTATAAGTTATTTCTATGATAAAAAATAAAGTCAAATTGTTTCCATACAAGTTATAAGCTGTTTTATTAGCTATCATGGAGAGTTTATGGAAATAAGCATAAAAAAGCTTACTCACATGTCATAAGCTATTTTCATTAGCACTAGTGTCACAAGTGTTTTTGCGAAAATCCCCCGCTGTACCGTTCAAGGGTATTTTCATACGTTAGAGTGTTAGACGGTTGCATTTAAACACAAACTGTAATCTCTAACCGTAAGCGCAATTAGCTGAACTTTATGATCAAATTTTGTGTTTTATGTTTGTGTTCTTCGTATCTGTTTTCTTTTAAACCAGGATTGCTATTCTAACAATATTCTGGAAAACAGGTTGTGAGTGAATGTGAAAAGCTTCCATTGGCTCTTAAAGTGATTGGAGCTTCATTGAGAGATCAGACAGAAATGTTTTGGGCAAGTGTTCAAAACAGGTTATCCCAAGGCCAAAGTATTGGAGAATCTCATGAAATCAATTTAATTGAAAGAATGGCAATAAGTATCAACTACCTTAGAGAAGAGATCAAGGAGTGTTTCTTGGACTTGTGCTCATTCCCTGAGGATAAAAAAATACCTCTAGATGTTCTCATCAATATGTGGGTTGAAATTCACGATATTGATGAGAAAGATGCTTTTGCTATTGTTGTTGAACTCTCCAATAAAAATCTTCTCACATTGGTGAAAGAAGCGCGGTATGCAACTTGAAACCATTCTTAAACAAATTTTTTGTAGTTAATTTGCAAATAATGAGAGATGGAATTATTCTAAAACCCTTTTGATATCTTAATCTATCAGTGCTGGTGGCATGTATAGCAGTTGCTTTGAAATATCAGTTACTCAACATGATGTACTGCGAGACCTCGCACTTAATTTGAGTAGTCGCGAAAGCATTAATGAACGGAGGCGATTAGTTATGCCAAAACGCGAGAAAGGACTCCCTAAAGAGTGGATGCGACACAGACACAAACCATTTGAAGCTCAAATCGTTTCAATTCACACAGGTATATACATATGTATGCACACGCCTTTGTGCGCTTGTGTTGATAAATTTTATGCTGTTATTTCTTGCATCTAATGTCATTCATGTGTGTGATGAATTTTACATTGTAGGTGAAATGAAGGAAAGGGATTGGTATAATCTTGAATTTCCTAAAGCTGAAGTTCTGATTATAAATTTCACTTCCAAGGATTACTTTTTACCTCCTTTCATAGATAGAATGCCAAATTTGAGAGCATTGATAGTAATAAACTATAGTGCATCCTATGCTTGTCTTCACAATGTTTCAATTTTCAACAATTTGGCCAACTTGAGAAGCCTATGGCTTGAAAAAGTTTCCATCCCTCAATTTGGAGGCATTACCATGGAAAACTTAGGCAAGTTATTTATAGTCTTATGTAAGATTAATAACAACTTAGAGGGTAATGGGGTAAATCTGTCTCAAATCTTTCCTAGCCTCACAGAACTCACTCTTGATCATTGTGATGATGTTACTAACTTGCCCTCAAGCATTTGTAGCATACAATCACTACAAAACTTGAGTCTCACAAATTGTCACAATTTGGCTCAACTTCCCTTCGAATTAGGCATGCTAAGTTCGCTAGAAATTCTCCGGTTATACGCTTGTCCGGAATTGAAAACGCTTCCACCTAGCGTCTGCAACATGATTAGGCTGAAGTATATCGATGTTTCGCAATGTATTAACTTGAGATGTTTCCCTGAAGAGATTGGTAAATTGGTAAGCTTGGAAAAGATTGACATGAGGGAATGTTCCATGATTAAGAATGTACCAAAATCTGCCATTTCATTGAAGTCTTTGAGACTTGTAATTTGTGATGAAGAAGTGTTTGGTATCTGGAAAGATGTTGAGAAGGCTAAGCCAAATGTTCATGTTCAAGTGTCAGAGCAGTCCTTTGATTTGGATTGGCTTAGAGAATGAGTAGTCTTATGTTCTTGTAATGTTTCAAAACCCTAGTTATTTGTAAATATTTGTCTATAATTGTATTCAATGAAAAATATGGCATAGTTAGTATTTTTGTTAGTCTTGAGTAATTTCAAATACCAAGTTACTAACTATACTCTACTTTTAAAAGTTATCTTAGAAATTTTATGGAAATAAGCCAAAAAAAACTTATAGGGATATCGCAAACCGTAATTATAAGTTCTCTCAAAGAATCTCATAAATACTTACATTATTAAGTTTAAATAAACCAATCCAAACAATTTTTTTGTACCTTCTTACAAAATAGTTCCTCAATAATTGATTTGGAGCAATTTCTTTTCCATGAAATAACCACGAAGTTCCTTGATTACTTTTTCTAGTAGTGGTGGAATATGATCCAAGTAAGTTCAATGAACTTTTAAAGATTAATGAGTAATGTCATTTCTTGATTGTTTAGTGGGAGTGGAGCATTCTCACTTCTTTTCATTTGAAATCTACTCTTTTTACTTGCAAGGGTGGAACTTTTTTAACATGTATGTAATATAAAAGGACACTTTTTTCTTCTTTTGCCAACTACCTTAAAAAAATTGCAGTTGCCCTCAAATGGATAAAATAATTGAAAGTGCAATGGCCACTTTTTTATTTTTTTGATAAATAAGAGGGCTATAATGCCCAAAAGAGAAAAGAGATTACAATGGCCAATTATATTGAAGTGCTTGTTTTGTCACTTTATAGTAGGTACATTGAACATTGAGACATTAAATAGATTTTATGCTTGACTATAGTTTTTAGTTGATGATAACTAACTTGTCACTAGTGTAGAAATAGTTGTCCGTCTTTGGAAGCTTGTTATTTGTTTTTCACATCTATGTGAATATTTTAGTTTTTGTAACAATTTTATGAAATTATTATAATTATTATAAAAATTCTTAAGTATGTTTTTTAATTACCAAATGATTTTGGTTTTTAGTTTTTTAGTTAGCAAATTCTTAAATATTTTATTTTCCAATATATTTTAACTAATTATATTCATTTTTTTTTAACAAGCAAGATATCAAAGCAATTGAAATGGGCTTTTTAGAAAAGATGAATATTTTCACATTTTTTATTAAATATTTAAATCATTTAAAAACTTTGCTTCTATTTTTTCCCTACTAAAAAACATTATTTTAATTTTATTTTATTTTCTCCCGGTCCTATTTAGAACTGATGTAACCAATGTGGCACCAAGTTGGTGATGTAGCAAAGTAGCAAATGATTTGTACCACAACTTAGTATTCATAATCTTCGTGATGGCCTCCATCAAATAAAAACCAACCAAAATCGTGATATGTAGCTAGCCTCTTTCACACCTAACCCAAGAACAAGAATATACTCTCTTTTATTCGGTTTCGAATACGAGACTGCATAATTATATGTATGAAATTTAGTAGTTGTTTACTACATTTAAGAGAAAAAGCATATATGTAATTTATAGATTTTTTTTTTTGAGGTATATGTAATTTATAGATGTTAAAAATTACGTTTAACTTTAAGAGTAATAAAATTTTACAATCTAATCTCACAAGAGACTAGTAAACATCAAAGTAATAACATCAATTCACAATATTGTATGTTTAAGATATTGTTTAGGAAAATCTTTATTATGTTATTTTTCATATAACACACATCATCTCCTTGAATTGAGAGATGTGAGAATGATTTATACTTTTAACCAGCTCAAACTCTTTTAACCTTGAAAGTATAATTAAATTATACTATTTATACCGCGAGTTACTTTATTTTATTTTTTTAAATAGTTTAAGTTAAACTCACTTATTTAAATGTGGAGTTCGAATCCTGACAACTTCAATAATGTCTCTGGCATTACCATTTGAGTTATACTTATGGAACTGCTGCGAGTTACTTCTAACAATTAGCATACCATATTAAGATATGTTTTGTTTGGTTTTAGATAGAATTGATTTTTGTAGAATTGATTTTATCATAATTGAGTTTAGTAGAATTGATTTATGTTTGGATACATTTAAATAAAAGTGAGTTGAACAGTAATTTCAATGTATAAATCAATTCAAAATACAAAAGCTACAATTTCTAACTTCAAGCAAAATCAATTCTACTTTGCATAAACCAAACATGTCAGAATCAATTTTAACCTCTCTAAAATTGAAACCAAACATACACTTGGTGTGTTTGGTTTGACTTTAGATAAAATTGATTTTGGTGGAATTGATTTTGATAGAATTTGATTTTATCAGAATTTATTTTAGTATACTCCCTCTGTCCCATTTTAAGTGTCACAGTTGACCAAATCACACACTTTAAGAAAAATGTGTAAGTGAAAGAGAGATAATATGACTTTTACTAAAATACCCTCTTTTTATTGGTGGAGACATTGGAGTACTAAAAAGTAGATATTTGAGTGTACTTTTCTCTCTCTTAATGATTGTTTTAAAAGATAAAATAAGAAAAACTAATGTTATAAATAATATATGACACTTATTTTGGGACAAACAATTTTGGCAATAGGACATTCATTTTGGGACGGAGGGAGTAATTGATTTATGTTTGGATACAGTTGTGTAATAGTGAGTTGAATAATAAATTTTAGTGTAAAAATCATACTTAAAGTTAGAAGCTACAAATCCTAACTTCTAGCAAAATCAATTCTGAAGGCAGAATCAATTCTGCTTTAGAATATCCAAAAATCTCAAAATCAATCAGAATTAATTCTACACTTCTAAATTTTTTTTTATCTCTTTTAAAAGTCAAATCAAACACACACTTAATCATCACCAAGTGCTGAGTTACTCTAATCCAATTACATCTATCAATTATGATGTCTTATTATTAGTGATCACCAAATACTCAATTACTTGTATTCTAGAAATTAGATCAGACAACAAAATACCAGAAAAACAAAACATTATCTTTGCCTTTAAAAAAAAAAAAAACATTATCTTTGGTCGTTATTTTCCCGCGTGCGGTATAGCCAAGACAAGAGTAGTAACATAACAGTATACTACAACTTCGTACTTGGTCAAAGCTAACACTTTGTCTCTTTCTCATCTTTGTTGAAAACCCAACAAAATCATTGATCCAACAAGGGCATTCTAGTAATCTCATCCACCCCATCATTTCATTTCAATGTTAATATAAAAACACACAACTCACGAAGTTACCACGAAATTCATCACAATAACTCAAACCCACCGTTACGTGGCGGAAACCGCCACCATCATCATCAACCATCAATGACAGTCTTCACAGACATACTTCCCGGCGGCGACCTTTGTTCCGAGCTATGGAAAACTCTCGCAACAGTTTCACGCAAAACACTAAACTCTCGTGCAAGTGCAGAACAGCTCCTAACTTACATCCACGAAATTCTCCCAACAATCGAAGATATCAAACACTCCGGCGTTGAACTTCCTCCGCCGAGACAATCTCATCTTGATCGTCTCTCCGAGATTCTCCGTTCCGGGGTTGAGCTTTCTCATCAAGCTTTAGCCACTAGTCGTTGGAATGTTTACAGAAACTTTCAGCTTGCGAGACAGATGGAGAATCTGGAAGAGACTGTTACGAGATTCTTGCAGGTTCCGTTGCAGGGTGAGATACTTGCTGGTGTGAATCGTGTCCGGTCTGGTTTGGAAGAACGGTTCGACCGGATTGATGAGTCGAACAGGAGGATGGAGCGGTTTTTTGGGAGTATGAAGATTGGTGTTGGGGTTGGTGGTGGTTGGGTTGAGGAAGTTGCTAGGACTAGTGAGGAAGATGAAAAGTGGGTTGAGGGTAGTTTTGAGAATTTTAGTTTTGGTTTGGAGTTAGGGAAGAATAAGGTTATTCAAATGGTTGTTGGAAGAAAAGATTTTTGTGTTGTTGGAATTTGTGGGATTGGTGGATCTGGAAAAACTACTCTTGCTAGAGAGGTTTGCAGAGATCAACAAATTCGATGTAAGTTTGTCCGCTAAGCTATAAGTTCATCTGCAATAAGCTAGGTTATCAGTGATCCACTATTTTTTCGCCAAAAAGAGCCATAAATTCTTTGATGATAATCTTTCAATAATTGATAATTTATTTGATGGTTTATTGAATTATGCCACTTTATTTTAGTTTCATATTTTATTATAATAATGATAAGAATAACCCTTTTTGTTCTTGGTGTTTAAAGTAAATCATTAATTGTTTTGTTGATTGGTTATTGGTTTCCATTTTTGATGATGAATCCAACAAGAGTGTACCATGAATGGTTGAAATTTCGAGCAGCCTTCTCCGGCAAGCTAAATTATTAGCTGTTGGATTAATGTAACCACTGAAAGAATTAATCCAACCGCCAAAAATTTAGCAGGAGAAGGCTGCTTGTAGTTGTAGTTGTAGTAGTAGTACAATGAGTACAGAAGTTTCCAAATTTGTGTTTCAAAAGGTTTTAACTTTTTATGATTTGTTTTTTGCAGGCTATTTTAAGGAGAGAATTTTGTTTCTGACTGTCTCACAGTCACCCAATGTGGAGCAGCTGAGGGCAAAGATTTGGGGACACATCATGGGAAATGGAAGCATGAATCCCAATTATGTTGTTCCACAGTGGATGCCCCAATATGAATACAGCGGGAGTCAGGCTCAAATCCTGATTATTCTCGACGATGTGTGGTCACTTCCTGTGTTGGATCAGCTTGTGTTTAGAATACCTTGTGTCAAATTCATTGTAGTTTCGAGGTTTATATTCCCAGGTTTCAATGCAACTTATCAAGTGGATCCGCTAGGCGAAGACGATGCCTTGTCTTTGTTCTGTCACCACGCTTTCGGACAGAAATCAATTCCTTCTGCAGCTAATCAGAATTTAGTCAAGCAGGTAATGGTTTCATCTTTGAAGTTGAGAATTTTTTTCATGTTCATGGATGTTGAATGGTTTATCTAACATTAAGTATTATGTTAATTACAGGTTGTGGCCGAGTGTGGAAAGCTTCCGCTAGCTCTTAAAGTGATTGGAGCATCGTTGCGAGATCAGAACGAAATGTTTTGGTTAAGTGTTAAAACAAGGCTTTCACAAGGCTTAAGCATAGGTGAATCCCATGATCTTAATCTGATTGAAAGAATGGCAATTAGTACTAATTACTTGCCAGAAAAGATCAAAGAGTGCTTCTTGGACCTGTGTTCCTTTCCAGAGGATAAAAAGATTCCTCTAGAAGTTCTAATCAATATGTGGGTTGAAATCCATGATATTCATGAAACAGAAGCATATGCTATTGTCGTTGAACTTTCAAACAAGAATCTCCTCACCTTAGTGAAAGAAGCACGGTATGCAAGTTCGAAAAAATGATTTTATGTTTTATTATGAATTAATATTCTTGCTTGATCATTATTCTAAAATCCTTATGACATTTTTACTTTTCAGTGCTGGTGGTATGTATAGCAGTTGCTTTGAGATTTCTGTTACTCAACATGATATATTGAGAGATCTTGCCCTCAATTTAAGCAATCGTGGGAGCGTTAATCAACGCCGAAGAATAGTAATGCCAAAACGAGATGATAATGGACAACTTCCTAAAGAATGGTTGAGATATGCGGACCAACCATTCGAAGCTCAAATTGTTTCAATTCACACAGGTACATATAAATAAAATACTTTCCATATGTTATAACTTTCTTTCATGTTCTTTGATTAATTAATTAATCTTGGTGATGAATTTAACATTGCAGGTGAAATGAGACAATGTGACTGGTGTAATTTGGAATTTCCCAAAGCTGAAGTGCTGATTATTAATTTCACATCCAGTGAATACTTCTTACCTCCTTTCATTACTAGAATGCCAAATTTGAGGGCATTAATAGTAATAAATCACAGCACTTCATACGCGCGTCTACACAATGTTTCGGTTTTTAAGAATTTAACCAAATTGAGGAGCCTTTGGCTTGAAAAACTTTCCATCCCACAGTTATCAGGCATAGTCATGGAAAGCTTGAAGAAACTGTTTATAGTCCTCTGTAAGACTAACAACAGTATTGAAGGAAAAGATTCAAACCTAGCCGATATCTTCCCTAACATCTCTGAGCTCACACTTGATCACTGCGACGATGTAACCGAACTCCCTTCAAGCATCTGTAGGATACAGTCACTGAAAAACTTGAGTCTCACTAACTGCCACGATTTGACACGATTACCAATCGAATTAGGCGCACTAAGATCTCTAGAGATTCTCCGGTTATACGCATGTCCGAATTTGAGAACACTTCCTCCTAGTATCTGCGAAATGACTAGATTGAAATACATCGACATTTCTCAATGTGTTCACCTTGCAAGCTTCCCTGAAGCAATCAGTAAGTTGGTAAACTTGGAGAAGATCGACATGAGGGAATGTCCGATGATTGAAAATATACCGAAGTCTGCATTGTCATTACATTCTTTGCAGCTTGTAATTTGTGATGAGGAAGTGTCTTGGTCGTGGAAGGAAGTTGTGAAGGCCAAGCCTAGTGTCCATGTTCAAGTGGCAGAGATGCAATATGATCTAGATTGGTTAGAGACTGACTAATGATTATGTCTCTTGTGATGTTTTTAGCTTCACAATTCTTTGTAAATTCTTGTTCATATATATAACCTTTATTTGAAATGGAAATTGTAGCATGCCATAATCTTTTTGGTAGTCTTAAAGTAACCATAACCTGTGTTATTAGTTACTATTACTTTCAAATGCCTTAAATTTTTGTACCATTACTAGATTAGTTAACAAACAAGAATTTCAATTTCTGAAAGCATCCACATAAAAGATTTCAGAAGTTAAGCACTTTTTTTTTCAATTATCAAATTCCTTAAGTTATTTAAAAAAATATGATAGTAATAATGTAATGATAACTAATGACACATAAAGGTATAGGCGGCTGGAAAATGCATAGATAGATTTCAAAAGGGGAATGTGTTTTTTCCATTCTGATAAGGAAATGTAGGGCCAAAAGATTGAAATTTTGTGCCATATCAAAATATCATGATGATAGGTTGATCAAATATGTGTTTGGTATTTGGCGTGTATGAGTTTCTAACATTAACATGACACTGACATATATGATACGACACCAACACAATACATACATATACATCAGTGTCACACAAACACACTGACATCTCACACGACACCAACACGATACATACACATATGTATTTGAAATATGGTGTCCGGTGTTTGTGTCCATGTTTTATACAATATGCTTTAGACAATGTACATTGTACATCTCAATCACACTCGCCTTTGCTTACAATAAAAAGGGCTTGTCTGATTCATATTAGAAAGCGCGTATAAGGTAATAAAAGTGAAAGCAACATATTGGTTTTAAGTTAATCAGATTCGTACAAGTCACTATCTTCTAGTTGCTGAGAAGCTTCCTTAGTCCAATTTTTTGTATCCAATCTTCATTTTAATATCTTCCTCTTTGTCAGTGTATTTTTTTTATATTATCATTTTACATTGCTGATCTAATAATCTTATAAGTCAAGCACCCTCTCTAGTCAACTCCATAAAATAATCACTTAAACTATAGCATATCATAGTGATTATTTGGAATCTCTCGTGTGTAGATAAGAATGAAACGTAGAATCAAAAATGCTAGTAATAATGTATTAGAAATTGTGTAGTTAATTATTTAAAAGTTCAAAAAATATTCTTTTTAACACAATTTTTTTGTAATATTGTATATGTTCTCAATAGTATACATCTATATTTAATACTTATTTTTTTTATTCAGCTTCTAAGAACTTAAAAACTCTCTAATCTTGCATTCAAAGGCCAATGGGTTAACTACACATGCTTTATTATTTATCAAAAACAAAGAAGTGGTTTTATCACTCTTTGACAAGCATCACATCATGCTTATGGAGCTCTCCCAAGTTACTAGTTTACTCGTTAATTAAATTATTGTGTAACCTCAAAATAAGTTGGACTTATTTGAAATATGATGAGTTCAACTTGCAAATACGTCAAGCCCAGTTTTTAAAATCAAATTGCAACTAAATTTTGCTATTTTAAAGCTTGAGTGTGGATTATGATATCAATGGGTTAGATTGGGTTTGGATTAAGAACACCTCTTCCCGTTAGGTCACAAATGCATATGCCCCTTCAAAGTCCAAATCAAGTAGTCGTAATTTACTTTTATTTTTCTTTTCTTATTGAATTCATTCATATCATTGCCAAACATCATCTTATAGATTGAGTTTTTTATAAATGCAAGTGAGAATGTGAGATTAATTAGTGACCACCATCTTATAATTGTTTTAGATGGAATTCGAAGTTAAATTACAAGACTAGATTTTTACCACTGAATTGTATACAAAGTGCATATTGATAATATTTTGAGTTAGTATAGATGGAAAAAGAAAATAAATTGAGCTACACAAAATAAAATAAAAAATATTTAACAAATTACTAAAGGCAATTAAAATATTAATCTAATTTAAATTGTATTATTTTTAGTTGTATTTTAAATTGAATTTTATATGTTAAAATCATAAATTAATAATGAAACTATCCAAGAAATGAAAAATAATTTTTTAAATTGATAACTTAAAATGGTAGCTTTATAGTAAACGACGGTGAAAATTTCATATATATATATATATGGGGATTGCTAACATTGACCATGTAGGTCAAGGTTAGTAACTATGACCCACATGAATTTCTTCAAACCCCCATTATTACTCATGCGCGCCCCCCACTCCCCATAATTTTCTCCGTGCACCCTCATTGCTCCCCACACCCCTGCGCGTGCCCCCTACTTTTCCCATGAGTCATAGTTGTTAACTTTGACTCACATGGTCAATGTTAGCAACCCACTATATATATATATATATATATATATATTATATTTTGAGGTAAAATATTTATATATGTTAAACACATATTAAAGTGTATGTGTTTAGGGAAGGGAGAAAAGTGAAATTCAAAGCTCCAAAAGTAGAAAAAGTAAAGTTTACTCGTGCATGGTTAATTTCGGTGTGTGCAGTAAATATGTATCTACTTATAAGAAATTCAATTCATTTTTTGCCAAAAAGAAGTTGCCTATTCAGGCATTCACGTATGCTGTACTTGAGTAGTACTTGGAGTACTTGTTTATTTTTCACTCTTTTGGGAAGAATCACATCATGCTTATGTAATATATTGAGACAGCTTATATATACCATATATAGTATAAAATTCATTAATTAAATTATTGCGTGACGTCAAACTAACTTGGCCTTATTTTTATTTTTATATATGATCTGAGTTTTTTAAACTTGTTGCATATATAGCATTAAAATCCAAGTGTGTAGGTGTAACTAAATTTGCTATTTTAGGCTTGAAGGTGGATTATAAATGATACTCCCTCCGTTTCAAAATGAGTGTCGTTTTAGCTCAAAAAATTTGTTTCAAAATGAATGTCGCTTTTCAATTCCCAATGCAATTTTTTCTATTTATATCATCTATTTACTACTTTATACACTATTTCCAAAAAAATAAAGGAAAAAGTATACTTAATTTAGCATATGTACTATTACTTTTAACATAATGATTGTATTCCTTAATATGTGTGAAAACACCAAAAGCGACACTCATTTTGAAACGGAGGGAGTATCAATGGGTTAGATTGGATTTTGGATTACGAGGACATAATTTTATGTAACAAATGCATGCCACTTCAAAGTCCAAATCAAAATAGCCGTAGTTTACATTTTTTTTTCTCTATTGAATTCATATCTTGTGCACAAAAAAAAATCATCTCATAGATTTGAGATATTGAACTATAGTATAAATGGAGAAATAAAATAAATTTAGATTAGATACGATCAAATCTAGCAAAACTATACCGTCACAAGATAGTGTTATTTAAGTGCAGGATACTATGTTTCCTTTAACATTAATTGGCATAAAAAATTAAAATGGTAATACAAGCAGTTCCAAACTACTTCAAATTCAAAAGCTCTTACTTTCACTAAATTCATTAGCTCGGTTTTTTTATGTCAAACATTCAATTGAACTAATGACTCAAACGTCTAACCTTACGTCTACAATATTATTGCTAAAGGTGGACCAACAACAAGTGTAGTGTTGGTCAAGCCAAAGAAGGGTGGTTATGGTGAGTTTTTGGTATAGGCCGTGCAACACCAAAGCGGTTTAAGGGTGGGCGTAGGAGCTATGAAAGCGGAGAATATTGGATAGTTGTACAGCGATAACCATTTTAGCATTTATGTACTTTATATTTTCCTACTTAACTTAGACTTGCATTCAAGTTTTCTTCAATTTAACTCTATACTTGATGAGATCATGAATTCATGTTTACTTCCAGATCCTTAATAAACTCATGATGTCATCATTGTTAATGTAATTGAATACCCTATCTTTTGTCTTCATATGAGATAAGATTGATTTTGGAAAAGGTCATCTACTTGGGTTTTTTTTTACTAATACTTGATTTAAAAGCTCATCTAAACTAGTACTTTTTTGAAAAGTTCTCTATATCTAAACTTTATACATAAAAGATAAACTCCTTTTTAATCAAGATCTTTTTAAAAATATTGTTTCACCTAACCTAACTTCTGTTAAAGAGAAAATAAGTAAAAAATAGTCTAAGACCTGAGTCAAACGCGCCCTTAAAATAGCTTATAGAAACACAATTTGTGCAAAGTTCGCACAAAGTTTACCCTCATTCTCACTTTGAACATAAAAATAGCCTACTTAAGTTGTTTACCAAAACTATCGATTAACATGATTAAACATCCGCGCACAAGAACACAAGATATAAAGTAATAGCAAGTCACATAAATTAATATACCCCAGGTAAAATTTGGCTACTAATTGCCTATATATGAAAAACTTGTTCAAATATCCATATCTTACAAGGCAATTGTGCTCATAAAATTAATTAGGCTTAAATTTAAGCAGTTATAGAAAATATTCCTAGAGAAATCTAGTAGGAATATATTCAGTTAACCTGAGAGGATAGCGGTAAAATTCATCATTTCTAACATCTCCCTTCTTATTCTGGAAAGGAACCCACCATGGAAGTCCTCTGTCCACACCTGTTTTTTTGGCTTCAAGGGTGTTGTCAAGTACAGTCCCAACTATTATTGCCACAGTTGGTGGAGATGAAAATATGGTGTTCAATATGTCGTTAAACTGTTGTCACAAAACACAACGTTATCAGAAGAAATGTACAATTTTTAAAAAACGAGTAAGATCGTTTTAAAAACTGAACCAGACAGTTCAATCAGTTGAACCTTGAAACAGCCTTTCCATTGAATCGGTTATTTTGGCTGTTAGAACGCGATTTCACCCTGACTCCGATTGTTTAAGGCGATTGAACCATGATCCAGAGGTCTTACTAGTTCAATGTCTGGTTCGTTTTTAAAATATTGGCATAATGAACTATTGTCGGCGTGACTTACCCAACCACCGTTTGTTCTAACAGGACCATGACCATTTGGTGCAGTGTTCATGACAAAGTATTGAGAAATTGAGATCCCAAGAAACAAGGTTAAGCCGAAAACATAGATGTTTCTTATGGAGTTGCTATTTGCAAATTGAATAAACGAAATCCCAGTAGCAGCTGCAAAAGAGAGAGGAAAGTTGTATAAGGTTTACATCTACATGTCAAAATTGTAATGATTTATTTTTTATGTAATAGCGGCAACACTTACCAACAATGGCGAATAAAACACAGTATATAGCAGCAAATATTGGTAGGGGAATTGATGCAAAAAAGGCTCCGAATTTTCCTGAAAAGAGACACGGAAAAAATAATTAATTACTTAAGAAACATAAAAGTGCAATGGAACTCTCCAAATAAGAACTGAAGTATAATATATTGTACCAAAAATAGAGAAGAAAATCATGAAACCACATGATATTTGCACCACTCTTCTGCTCCCTATATGAGTGAGACCGAGTAGACCGACATTTTCACTACAATCATCAGAAAGATTAGTGAGATTATCTAACCTAGGGTGTGTATTGAAATAGCGGTGAAGTATGGCATGAAAAATGAGAATTTGACATGCAGATTATAACTAGACACGAAACAGAAACAAAACATAAGCTCTTAAAATATTGCTTTCTTACACAGATGCAGTAGTACCAACAACAGAACCAAAAAGGCCTTCAATCAGCATACTAACTCCCTATATCACAAAAGTTACAGGGATATCAAGATTTGTTGTAGTGTAAAAGAATAATTAAGTTAATTGTTCGAGAAGCAAGATGATTGAAACTTCACCTGGAGGCCGATGCTTCGGCTGAGCACATGTGGAGGAGGTGGTGTCGCACCAGAAAGCCTAGCTGCGGCGAAGTAAGTACCAGTTGACTGCATTCAAAAGTTCATTAAAAAAGATCCAGATTAGATCATGAGTTTCATTTGATGACAACAGATCGACAATAAAGTTAAGATAGATTAAAGATCAACTTCAGGACAGTGAAGGTGTCAACATTTGGAATGACTCAAAATAAAGATCGAACATATACAGATTGAAGATGTGTTCGGTGTCCAACACAGCTCAGTGTTCAACACGACACCGACACATGTAGTTACATAGCATGTAAATTATCAAAACAGTCTGTAGAATTAAAAATACTAAGGAAGTAAGGATAAGAAATAGTTGCTAGACCTCAGCCGAAGAGACAAGTGCTGCCCCCATCATCCCAAAGACGTGACTGGCTTTGAATATGGGAGTACCCCACTCAAATGGTTTTGGAACTCTAATCCTGGAATAAAATCATAATAGTCATCATAAAGTTCTAGAAAGAGAAAATGAACTCAAATAAGCTGTTAGATTAAATCTTCTACTTTTGCTAGTTGCTACATACCAAGAAGCAGAAGACAAAAGGTATGAGCGATCTGTGCGACAACTTGTTTGAGTCTTTTCTTTTGAATTGTTGTACGCACCAGCCACGGTAAGGATAGCGGCGAAAGCCCAAACAATGGCAATGCAGAGAAGTAAAGCATACCTCTCAAGTATATGATTAGCCTTAGCATGAAGGCGCTTCAAATACTGCAGATATGTAAAAGGTTATTGTTTGTAAAAAAGAAAAAGAAAAAAACTCAAAAGAGATTGTTTCGGATTACATATAATACCTGCTGTGCTATGATCAGTAGAAGGAGCATAGGTAGCCCAATCTGCACACAATCTGCAAGCTGCATGGAAGACCATAATTGAGTTTATGAACTTTCTAGTTTTATTTTTCATTATAATAAATAACTAATTTATTCTTGGATTCTTCAAATGAATATTTACCATTGGAAAGCCCCTTTCGAAGAGACCAAGACCGACCACACATACCACAGGTATAATGACAATGGGACTAAAGAGCCTGATCAAGAAAGGAAAAAGCAACCAAAAGTTATTAACTAAAAATCATAGTAATAAACTAAGTTATTAACGTTGAAGAGTGACATGAACTTACCTTGTTAAATTTCCCCATGTCCTACTATATCCAAGGAAGATATTGACGAAAGATGAAACAATGAGAGATCCTTGAATTGTTCGCATTGTGTATTTAAACCTCTACAAGTGCAAGTGTCATAATCGATTAGCAATTTCGGTCACCATTTTCATGTCATGCCAAACAATACAATTCACAAATAACCAAACAAGCATGTACCATACATAATACAAATTGATATCAATAGTTGGAATTACAATATTTTCGCATTTTGAAGTAAACAAACCTCATGTTCAGATTCGAACGTCTGGTCATTGAGATCATTTATGATCGACAGCACCGGAAGAAAGAAAGCAACTGATCCACCCATAATCACCGGAAGCCTTGAACCAAACAGAGTCTGAAGCAATGTGGTGATACCAGACATAAACAACAATGTCTGAATCACACAAGCCTTATCATGCTACAAAACAATAAGAACAACAGAATCAGTACAAATACATAGCAAGTACCAATTTTTTTCCTCAATCTCAGTAGTATGTATCACTGACACTTCAGATCAAAGATGACTCAGGTGTCTAACATATACCAACACGACAATGACACGTGTGATTAATTACATCCGATAATTCAAGTTTCTCAAATTATTATTGGTGTCTGTGTTCATTTTAGTGTTCATGTTGTGTTCGGTGTTTGTGTCAGTACTTCATAGATCAATGCACTTACATGGCTCCCACCCATTAGAGGTACAAGATAACTTGCAATCATAACCGTTGTTCCAAGCATCACAATGTAGTGCTGAAAAGCTAAAAGCATTGCTTCAGCTGCAAAAATAAAAACTTTTGTAAGCAAAAGCTGATTTTTTTTTAACCACAAACCCAAAAAAAAAATCAAAACTTGTTTCACTTAACTTTTACATACCGAATCTAACAAAAGATTCACACAAATGACAAGAACAAAAAACAAATAAACTTTTAATAAAAAAAAAGAATCAAACTTAGAATAAAGGTAACAAAAAGTGAAAATCAACAAATAAACTAACTAATAGATACAAACACAAAACTAAACTTCACTAATAAAATTACAACAACCCTTTTAAGTTTTAAGCCATGACACAAAAATCTCACCAACTTATCAACATCAAGCATGATTTTTTTCAAGCTTAAGGCATAAAAAATTCAACAAAAATGAAAATGAAAATAAAAAATGAAGAATCAAAATAGAAAAAGGTTGATAAGAGAAACTAACGCCATGAAGGATTTGAATGGATGCAGTAATGGAGTTGAAGAAGTTGTTCAGCTGGAGTCCAAGTGGGTCCCCTAGAAAGTCCCAGATTCTGAGGTGGTGGCACCGGTGGTGGTGCCTGAACTGCCGGTGGAGCTTGGTGGTTGTGGTTATCAGTTTCACCCATTTTTTTTTCTTGTTCACACTCACACAAAAAAAGTTTAAAGACAAATTTTCTGAATGAAAAAAAAAATGGTTTGTTTGGGTGTATATATAAAGAAAAAAAGAGTTTGAATGAATGAATGAAAAAATAGTAATAATAATTATTATTAATTTATTTGGATGGAAAAAAAGAAAAGATGAAGAAAGAAACGCTTATTATAGGGAAAGGAAAAGAGATAGTGTTGTTTTCCAGAAAAAGTATACATGAAAAAAGAAACCAGTTATTAAGGTTACTACGTTTTATGATTGTCGTGTTGTGTAGTCACAAGTATTTTTCTTTTTTGGTAAATAATAATTTCATTTTTTGTTTTTTTGACTAAAATAATTTCATTAATGAGATTGAAGTAGTAACGTTAGAAGAGCATGGTCCTGAAGGCGTGGATCTGCTAAGTTTACAAACTTCAAGATAAGTTACCATAACATCCTTTGATTTTAGTCAAAGAAAAAAAGAGGTTTTTTTGTCAACTCTCCTTAGAATTTTAGTCAAATAAATTAATGAGTAAGTTATCATTTTATTTAGTAAAAAAACAAAATTTAATTATGATTAGCGTTGAATTTGATATGAATAACTATTGTTTAATCTCTGCAACTACGTTTGGGAGAGAACTGAAACTACTGATAATATAATTAGAATTCATTTTGAATTCTAAACTGTTATAGCTCCTTTCTCTTAAGAATCAGAAGGTGAGAGTAAGAAAAAAAAAGTTATAATTTATTAAATAAATTTTGACAAAAAAATTATTAATTGAAAGTTTTCAAATAGGTGCTTAAAATTATAAGTGTTTAAAGAATCATGTTATTTATATTAGTTTTATTAAGAATCATGTTGAAATTTACTCATGTTAAATTAGTATCCCTTCTAAAAGTTAGGATCAAGTTTAATAAAAATAGTAGTAATATAAAACTATAAAGTTGATAGTATTTGATGATCATTCTCTAGTTCTATTAAGAGTCATGTTCAAATTAAACTATAAAATTTATTTATATTAGTTCTATTAATCCACAGAACAATTTTTTTTTATATTTTCAATAAAATATGGAATATTAGTCAAATCTTATTTTGATGATCATTATCCTATGAGATTTTTATTTTTGTGTCTAATTTTTACAATTTTTTTTAAAAAAATTAAAGTAGTCCACTTAAATTATTATTGATAAAAATGAAATCTATGACCTTGAAGAGAAACGCACTTTCAAGTCCCAAATCAATATTACCATGTCAATATTCTAATTTTACATGGTTAAGAAACAATTAAGCATAGATTTGAAAAATTCATTTTTTTTTTTTGAAAATATTCTGCAAAGTCAAAGATTTTATTTTTTGAAGGAACAGAGTCAAAGATGTTATAATTACATTTTACCAAAAATAAAATTCTAGAATATTTTTGTTAATTACTTCAGTTTTTATTTTTGTCAAAGTTATTTGTTCTTTTGTTGAGAGTACACTGTACACACACTCTACTTACTTACTGTAGTCAGCATCCTAATCCATATTTCATGATGCTTCTCAATTACAATGCCATGCCATGCCTGATGCCACGCACAACTAGTCAAACATAACGTCAATAGAATCAATGTACTAACAGATACGAGTATGAGTTAACTTACTTTCACATGTACTGCATGCTTGATACCGTTTTCGTGACACAAAATTACACTATTATTTTTTCAAAACCAAAATGGTACGTTAGATATTTATTTTTAATTTTTGTATATGGAAATAAAAAAAAAAATAGTTGAAAGTAGAGAATACATCTGTTGTGGTTATAGGTTCTCTGAACAGAGGTTATCATTGTCCAAAAGATTGTTTAGGTCCCTTTGGACCTAATATCATCAATTCAAACTCTAAATCAACACATTACACTTTACACATACAGTACAATATTATTCCCTATGTTCCTTTTTAATTAATGTTTGAAGTATGTGCGCATTATTGATATAATTATATCCTATTTGTCTTGGTAAATATTTTTAAAATATAATTTTTTATAATACATTATTAAATATATTAGTGATCAAAAATTTACATTGACAAGTATACAGTGATCAATTGTGACATTTAAAAATGAACGGAAAGAGTAATTAGAAAGAGTTGTTTTTTAAACATATTACCTTCTAAATTGCATACATGCAAGTCTTTTATGGTGTACCAAATCTGACCCGTCTCGCAAACTTTGGATCATATTTGACCCTAATCCAAAAATATATTAATAGCATTATCATATGTATTATTTTTTCCGTTTCAAAATAAATGTCGTTTAAAGGTTTTATACGCATGTTAAGGAATCTAATCATGATGTTTAATTAACTATTTGTTTCATTATGAATAATGTATAAATTAAAGTATAATTATAAGGGTATACCATAAAAATGTTACATTAGAAATTGAAAAATGACGCTCATTTTAAGACAAATTTTTTAGATTAAAATGACACTATTTTGAAAAGGACAGAGTACTTGTTAATTTTTCAAAATAAATATTTTTGAATTACTATTTGATCACTTGTATCAATATCAACATGATCTTGTGTTTGTATGGTCTCATTCTTATTGAATTGGTATCTCATCAGATTATATCAAATTAATGGTTAAGTTTGAAAAATCAATTCAATATAATATTAAGGTTGAGAGTTTGAGTTTATATTTAGCAGTAGAGGCCATCTTATATGTTTTTGTAGTTTTTAAGGTTCAGCAATTGAGTATTACAATATCATATATTAAGATACAATGAAATATGTGGTATGAAATATGATTTTAACAATGTTTTGAATGTTTTTCATGATACGATTCCGATTTTGGACTTTAGCAGTTTTGGCAAGTGCTCTTTTTAGTAAAATTGTTCAGGACACGGAAGACAACTTCAACAAGACAACAAGACAAAAAACAGTCTTTGAGTGTTTGCAAGCGGCTCATGCCCATGATTTTCTTCTCGCTATCCTCATTAATGGTTAGGTCAACACATGTCACCGATAAAATATTGTACTATATATCCCCAAATATCGCCTCATCATACCATTATTTCCTTCTGACGAGGCTTGTCCGATTTGTCGTAAGGCATGTCTAGTTACATCTAGAGAGCACGCAGTGCATTGTGGGGAGCTTTTAGACTTCAAATACCGACATGATCTCGTGAGAGACATTTTTGTTGATATTTTTCGACGTGCAAGAGTATCAGTGAAGAACGAGGCACCCGTAAATTTCTTGACTAACCCACATGACAAGAGATCGACATTTAGGTCAACAAATGTTCTAATATATGGATGGTTATGAGGAAAACATGCATGTTTGGACTTTTTTTTTTGAAACGGCAAAATAATATTATAAATAAAGTCTCCGTACAAGACAGATAGAGACCGATAATAGAGGAGCTACATAACAAAGGCGCCGTATATATGCGGAACACCCATGGATAAAACTAAAACAAACATCACCTAATAGAGGTCTATTTCTAAACCAATGCTTAGTAGCTCTCAGACTACCGCAGAAGACATCAACCCGACCCAAAAAGATGGTGTGGACTTGATTGGAGTTTCTCCTCTTATGGGATTAGGGACTGCGAGTTTCACGGTTGGACAGACGGCTCTCAAAGCCGCTTCAAGTAAAATGATAGAGCATAAAAAAAAACGTGTCATGACAATCAACATACTTTTATACCATTTGTTTTTGGCATTTTTAATTTTCTAACGCCAGTTGTTGTTAATTTTCTAAATAGAGTTCAAAAAGTCATGCATAAGTATTATGTGTCTCCCAAATGTATAAATATAATTTTCAAACGAATTAATTTTATAATTCAAGAAAAAATAACGGTATAGTTGTTGCTCGTTTATTTTCGACATATATATAATTATCTTATATATATATTAGAAGATATAAATCCGGTTGGTGGAATATAATATTAAGTTCGAATAAAGGACACATAACAAATGTACCAGAACAATAAAAAAGGACACACAACTCAACTTAATCTGTCATTAGTACAACATAGCTACTACGGAGTATTAACTTTTAATAAGTTTTTCAAAAGTTTTCATCCTCAAGTTTTGAAAATATGTTTTGGTAAAAAGAAAACAAAAACACCAATCAATTCAAGCATTATTTGATGTTTACCTTCAATTATCTCTCAAAGCGACACTCGAGTGTTTCTCTTATCTTCTTCTCTCACTTGTACATCCAATCCAAACAAGATTTTAACCCCACACACTAACCCCACAAAAAATAGAGAAAAATAAAAAAAGGAACAAAATAGTACTTTGAGTTTGAGTTTATCAATAAATACAGTAAAGAAGTACTTTGCACATAATCATCATCGTGCATTAGGTACTTTTATTTTATTTTTTTGGTTATGCATTAGGTACTTTTAGTTATAATTAATCAGTTGAAACTTGCATAAATGTACTTATTTTTCTGCTATTTCATCTTTAAATCAAATCATACTCAATTTTTTTTATCAACTAGAATAAGTTGCCGACAAGCTGGGTATATGCTCGTTTCGTTAGTAATATAAATTGTTACATTACATTTGCTCTTTTCCTTCTAAAATAAACAGTGTTATAGTTTAATTGTGTACTTTTTTGGTCGAGAATATAGTTTCTACTGCCGAGTGCAATGACTGTGCTCCTCGCTGAATTGGAGATACCTCAATAGGCGATCCAGCTGCCAAAAATTTAAAGTTTCTCTGTAGGATTGAACCCTTAACGCTTGATTAAGGGAGGATGAGAACCGCTCCACCACAATTTATGAGTTAATTGTGTATATTTACTTTGACTATAGTTTATATTGATATATAAAAATAAATATTATCATATAATTAAAATTTTGTTTGTTCAGTTTCAATAAATATTTTCATAATATTAATTTTTTACGTTCTTAATAAATAAAAAATTATTAATGATTAAAATTATGTATTAACACGTGTGTGATACTTATTTTAAGACAAATGAAGTATTATTGAAATGTATTGCCTATTTTAACATATTGTAATCTTAAAGAAAATACGTTAACCGTAAAACACATTCATAAGGTCCACCCTATACTAATATTTAAAGGAAATGGGCAAGAGGACTGTCCTGTCCACTTCTAAGGAAATGGGAAATGGTGTTACTAACTATACTAAGCAAGATGGTTAGGAATTAAGACACAACTGTAGCCCGAAGGATTTAAAATCTCGCGCCAACACATGAAAGGCACGTGACCATGGGAACAAGATCTTGATATATTATAAGACTTTATTATAGTACAAATTATGTATGTTTATTTTATAAATATCTAGTATAAATCTTGTTTAAAGAATCTTAATTATGTTTCAAAAGAAGATCTGGTTTGGTAATTCTAAGGACTTGATCTAGTGATAAAAAGACAAATTTTAAAATTGAAAGATTATGAATTCGTTAGTGTTTAAGAGAAAAATATTCACGAACATATATTGATATTAGTTATTTAGTTACACCAATGCCACCTTAATCTTATTACCTTAATGGGCCAATATGTACCATAATTTGCTGGAACTCTTTCGTTTATCATTAATTTCTAAATGATTCATAAATCAAGAAACCCCACAAAGTCACCGTCCTAAAGAGTCTGATGTTGATGGTCTCAAAAAGAATTTCACCTACTGAGATTGCCAAACAATGTGACTCATATGTTGGTCATAGCCATGAATGCATGGACCATATATACAATATATGCTTCCTAAGAATCTTCATCGAGTACTAAGATATCTATCCTCTGATATTACAAATAATTTTATACTTGATTAGAAATATTGAGTACAACTCATATGATATGATAGATTAGAAGATAGCACACATATTCAAATATGTAAAGTTTCACTTCTCATCATTTAGTGCATGTAAGTTTTGCCATTAGGCTCTTTAGAAGAGAAAATTTTGAGCTGGTTGAGTAACAACACAAGATTTCAAACCATAACCAAGTCATAAGATCTTAACTGTTTTTTGTAATGAGTTTTGTGAAATTTGGGTTTCACTTGTTTTATGAGCTTCTTGGTATAAATACAAGACAGGCTAGCAAAACAAGTTTTCCTCAAAACTACAGCAACAATGTCATATATATTTTCCATTAATGATGACTAACTAAGTTCTTGCAGACAGCAGACTGTGCGGCGTTCATTGTTGAACATAAAACACACAATGTTATATTTAGCTATGTAAAAATTACACATTACAAATTACCACATCAGCTCAGTTCAGACTACTTCATCAGAAGTGCCGTTTAATAAAGAATTAGGCTCAACTCCGAGAAGCCTATTGAAGCAAGTAAAAAGCAAATTATCTCTCACTTCTTTCTTCTCTTTTCTCTTCTGTTTTCGTATTTACAAGACCAATAGAGATTGCGCGAGTGGTATTTTACAAGATTGAGTGAATTCTTGTATAAAACAAGCCCAAATCTACAAACATGGCCTACAAAGTGTCCAAAAAGGACGTATTATAACTTACACAAAGAGTATATCCTACCATTTCACATCCAACGTAAGAGCCTCTGGAGGAAGAAGAATCGGTCGCAACTTTGTATATGACATATTAGACGTCAATTTGGCCCAAGAAATTGAATTTGATTCAATAAAAGGTTTAACCTTCTTGATCGAAAGAGGCTTGAGCTTGCTTTCCTCAACTCGGGCCATTATCTCAAACCATACCCTTTCAATACTTGGCCTTGTTCTCCAATCAGGCAATGTACTATGAGTGGTGTTATTTCCCATGTCTCTTTCCAATTCTAGGGGAAACTTTACAGCAGCAGATGCTTTGATATTTGCTTTGATAAGGCCAGGCAATCGACCTTTAAGGATCTTATGACCAATTAGACTTTTCAAAATTTTCTCCAACAAAATTAATCTCAAACCTAAGGAAGCAACAGGGGATGCCCGCTTTCTAAACACACAACCATGATAACATTTTTCTGGAACCAGCTCAACAGTGTCCTTGGAAATTAATGCAGTTCCTATTTGTGCATAAGGATTCCGAGCTCCATATGCGATCAACGATGCAGAACCTATGACATGTATGGGAAATAGAGGCACACACGTAGATTGCAAAAAGGGCCAAAACTCACTGTTCCCCTTGCTACACACAACACTTCCATTCTTTTGCAGATCAAGATCCGATCGATAATAAAAAGAGATTTCTTGTGCTCTTCTTACTTCAACCGTAATACCTTCACCAACAATGATGCGCTTCAAACCAGTATATGAAACATTCATCTGCAAACAGAGCTCAAAGATTACTGAATATCAAGACTGCTACTTGGACATGTTATAGATTTCCATAGATATCCTAAAACAATAATCATATCAATGAATGGGCAAAAATTTCAATCTTTTCAAACTATTGAGCAGAACAAAACAAATGGTAGAATTTTACGTTCTTTTGCAAGGCAACCACAGTGGCAGAACATATCTTTGACTTTGGAGACATCATTAGTCAGCAAACACATAAGCCTTTATGGGGGACAAAATATCAAAAAAGTCGTATAAAGTTAATAATAACTATGAACAGGATTACTTCCCTTGGAGAGAACATGTGAGAAACCAAAAAAATCTAAGTATTTGAAACAACAACTTCTAGTATAAATTGAAATTAACATAAACATTTCAACTTTTTTGGAAGCTCTCTGACTTAACATCTCCATAAACATGTTTAAACTGATAAAGAATTTTAATTAGAAAAACCATAAACCCATTTTAATTTAAAAGCTCTTACAAATCAGAAGCTATTCCAACACAAAGCCTACAATGCTTAAGGTTATGTCCTATAGTAAGTTAGTAACAATAATAAATAATACACATAAGAGATAAGATAACAATTAACAACACATCATCAACAACAGAAACAACAATCTATGAGGCACAGACACGAACGCGAACATATAAACACTTATAATAATTTGAGAAAAAATATAAGTGATTGTACGTAACCACACGTGTTCTTTGGCAGACACCAACATGTGTAACTGCTACAGAAATAGCAATACAACAGTTAATCCCTTGGTATAGTTCAGAGACTAATTTGTTCCTAAGTGATACAATTCAGAGACTATTTTTTTTTTGTACATCTGAAAAATTAACCGCTCCCAAATTGATCCATGGACCTCCCCCTACCCAACCCACACGTCCCTCGGCTCTAACCACTTGAGCTATCCTACGGGGGACATTCAGAGACTAATTTGCTAGTAAGTGACATAATTTAGAGACTACATACAAGTTAGCACAAGGATCACGTTGTTCGACATAATTCACAAATTTCAAGGGTCAAATTTTCAATATACCCCAAATAGTATAAATGCATAAAAAAACAAACTTTAATCAAATTGTAGAGAGTAAAGATCTGAATTATTTCTTACAGGCAAAGAAAGCGAAAGACGATGAGGTTCATCAACCCATAATTCAAAGGGACCTTCGAATTTGATATCATGAAGAAAAGCAGTAGAACTGAGTTGATTAACAAGAGAAGCTAAATCGGGTTTGGGTTTTGTAAAGTTGTTATTCCAAGACGAAACTTGATCGGAGAATTTAACGGTGAAGTTAGTATTCTTACCCGACCCAATTCGAAATTGGTAAGTTTGAGAAGTTCCAAACCTAATTTTAGCAACATCGAAGTTGAAAACTCTTACATCGTTTGAATCCCATTTTTGTTTCGATGATATTGCTTTCAAAATATCCTGAATTTCACAACAAAATAAATAAAAAGATAATCAGATAATAATTTTATGATTAATTTGAATAATTTGGAAATGGGATATGAAAGTTTGTTGTACCTGGAAAATGTAGGTGAGATTGGAGTGAGAAGAAGCGTTAGTGAAAGCAGTGAATTGAAGGAGAAAGATGAGAAATGGAATCATTATGGTGAGAAGAGAATGAATCAAATCAATGGAGTGCATACATACTTCTTCTTCTTCTTCTTCTACTCTTGCTACTACACCACAAGAGAGACACTCAAATCTAAGCTAAAAAATGTTTTTTGTTTGTTTAATTGTTGTTCTTCTTTCTTGTCTTGTCTAGATAAATAAATTTCTTTTACAAAATTACCTATTTTATCAAAGTAATCGTCCGATTGAAAATTTATAAATATTATATATATTATTTGTGTAAAATTTTAAATAAATTTAAAATTATTTGATTGGTTAACGAGTTACATAAATATTAATGCCGTTTAAAATGTTTATCAAAAAAAAAATGTCGTTTAAAAGATATACAAATTATTAATTTTGAGCTTACCTTAAGCAATTAAGGCATAAAGTGCAGTAACTAAGCGGAGGTTCAAACCATGATAGCTTGAGGTACAATTGTCAAATGGGTCGGCCCTGCTCTAACAGTATTGCACCATACATAAATTAGATTGGTTCGGTCTATTTTTTTATTGAATCATGCTTTAATGAGTTTGGCTCATCTTTGCATGAGTTGGTCTGGTCCAATGGACTAATGGTCTGGTCAGAGTGTATTTGGCCTAGTTTTTTTTGAAGCTCAGCCCGTTTAAGTTTGACTCAATTTTGACAACTCTCGTTTGAGGAAAATTTGAACGAGCTAAACTATCCAAAAAAAATTAATTAATATTCTCTCGGTACTAAAATATAAGTCATTTTAAAGAAAAATTTATATCAAAATATAAATCATTTTACAATACTAATTAAATATTTAATATTATTTTTTTATTATATCCTTAATTATTTATTACTCTCTTTTTCTTCTACTTCTTCAAACTAACTTATAATTCCTATAAAAACAAAACTAACTTATAATTTTTTCCTTTTCATACAATATTAATTACATTTTTTAATTCGCATAATATAATCAAAACGATTTATATTTTAGTACTAATTTTTTTCCTCGTGATTTTAATAAAACAAAATTTATGAATAGTATGATGAAAAGACGAAGAGAATTCACAAGTGATATTTTACAAATTGGTTTCGTCAAGAAATGGTAAATTTGACGAAATAGAAAACAACACACTCAAACCAAAGGTTCCTCTCTCTCTCTCTCTCTCTCTCTCTCATCTCCAATTTTTTTTTTATTTTGTAAATTTTCATCAATTTTTTCTCATTTTTTGTTAGGTTTTGTGATGAAGCGAAGGATCAAGATGCAGTAGCAAATATTTAGGGGAAAACAATTTTGTGATTTTCTGCGTTTTATTGTTGATTTTGATGTTGACAAGTTAGAACACCACATTGACATTACTCAAAAAAAATTGAAATTTGATTGATTAATGGGTTGTGAGTGTAAGGAGAAGCAAAATGTGAGAAAAGCTCACTTCTATCAGGTGTTTTCCCCTTCTTCTGCCTCTCATTCTCTGGTAATTAATTTCTCTACTTTTCTTTCTACTTTATTTTCTTCTTTTTGACCTAATTCCATGTTTTTATAGCTTACATAATTAAATGCATAATTATATGAATGAGTGAAATCCTATAATGTGTTTGAGTAACTTATTTATCACTCTTTTACATGTGATGTGCGTTTTCATGGTTAGAAGCAAATGCAGAAAAAAAATGCATTTTTTTTTACTAGATGTTTATTTTTTGAGACCGATCGAATTCGAATAGCTAAACACAAGCTGAAGTGTTATCTCATTGCCAAAAGTATTTTCTTTTAAGCAAATGTCAATATTTTTGGGTGCCTTTAGGGTATGTTTGGATTGAGGATTTTAGAAGGGAGGAGGGAGCTTATTAAATTATTAAAATGTTGCTGATTATGAATCAAGTATGATTTGATCATTTATTATGTTATTGCTTCAATTAATTCGAAATCTCAAATACATACTGTATCCCTATAAAACCCTCAATCCAAACATACCCTAAAGTCCCATCTTCCCAAGATTATTCTTTGGTGTCAAGTGTCCCTTAAAAATGCGAAGAATAATCAAAACAGTTATCTAGTTTGCAATCTTAAAGATTGTTCTTCTCAAATTCCTGTGTTATGCAGCATAACACTGGAATGCATCTAAATGAATACACGTGTCAGTTGTTATTTTGGATATCATAAAATGCTTTTGAAGTTTCTGTTTGAAAGTATATTCTTTTAATGCAGAGAATTCCAGATGGTTTTGTCCATCAAATGGAGGGTGTGACATGTGGGTTAGTTTCATTAACCGGTCCTAGTGGAAACATTTGGCAAGTTCGATTAGTAGAGCAGGAAAATTATCTATTCTTTCATCATGGATGGTCAACATTTGTGAGAGATCATCATTTAGAATATGGTGATCTTTTGGTGTTCCGATACGAGAGTCACCTGCATTTCACCGTGCAAGTATTTGGTGAGAATGCATGCGAGAAAGAAGCGGCATTTCATTCTGAATGCAATCTAAATTCATCCAACTTCGATAATATTGAAGGACAGAAAAGTGACGCTAAGGAGATTTCTTCTTTGGATGTTGTTGGAGGTGTTCAGAAGAATACGAGGTGCGACGCCATTGAGAACCAGGAGCTTGAGCTGGGTATTGCTGGTAGAGATCTATCCAATTATGAGGTAGTTAAACCAATTAGTATGTTCAGAGAAACAGGAGAAACCTACAAAGAAGCTTCAGCTAGTGTTGTCCCTGATCCTTTTCGCACAGGAAATAACAATGAAGATCAAGGTATAACAAATTTGATTTCATTCTGGGTCTCAAACAAATATGTATTAAAAATAACATAAACTTCCCTAGCAAACTGATACTTATCTAAGAAAGAGTATTTTGCATTCAAATCCTTATATTTATGTCAGAGCATATCCTTTTATTCAAAAGTCATGATTGAATTGTTCAATTCTACAGAGGCAGCCAACCTGTATAGAAGTGGGAAGGAAGATGACCATTCTATTCTGAGTGGAGCTTCACTGTCAACGTTATCAGCATACGATGAAAAAAAGATAGCCCAGTCATTTACCTCATCTTTTCCATATTTTGTTAAAATAATGAAAACCTTCAATGTCAGTGGTTCATATACTCTGGTGAGTTGTTTCCTTTTTTGATTCTTAATTTACCTCCCAAATAATGTTGCTTTATCTCTCCACCCTTATCTTTAAGTAACTTGTGTAGTGTTTCATCTGCTTGAGAAACTGATCTGGTTGGAGTATATTAATTTTTATATTGTTGCTTTTATTATGGAGGATGGTAAGCATGGATTAACGCATTTCAGATGTATACATTACAAGTAAAAGATGATCTCAATGAAAATCCCATCCATAATTCCATAGTCGTCTAAGTCCTAATTAATGAGTCAATCTTGGTAGATTTGAACTATTCTTGTGCTTGCATTTCAATGCATGTTGAAGTGATAGTATTTCAATTCAATAATTAGCGAAGATGCTGCTTGACAAACGTTACAACTTCTTCCTTAGCAAGCTTCTACATTCTACAAGACTACAACATACTAAGTTCGAGACATTGTCTACTGCTTTGACATTTACAAATTTACAAATTGACTTCTGTGCAATTACAATGTTGTATCCAAGAAGTACCAATTGTTATTGTTATCATAGTTTCCTCCCCTTAAAGTTTGTATTAACAGATATTGCAATTTTAACTTTCCTTCTCAAATATTTTCTATTTTAAGTTTATTGGCCGTATTACCGATTGCGTAAAGATTTCTACCTATTCACTATGTTTGGCATTAACACTAAATTGCTAACACTGATTTACAATTGATGTAATGCAGAATATACCATATCAATTTTCAACGGCACATTTTCCAAACTGCAAGATAAAGATTATTCTTCATAATTTGAAGGGAGAACACTGGACTGTTAATTCGGTTCCAACAACTAGAGTGCATACAAGTCACACTCTATGTGGAGGATGGATGGCTTTTGTTCGTGGCAATAGCATAAAGGTTGGGGATGTCTGCATTTTTGAACTTATACATGAGTGTGAATTACGTGTTCGCATCGCTGAGGTTGGAAAAGATGGGCTAGACTCCCAGGTTGGAAAACTAGCTCTTAGTATGCTTAGTGCAAGACACGATGTCGCTTGCCATAAAAATTCCAGATATATGCCAAACAATCCCAAAGTCAGCTCAAAGTGCAGAAACAAAGTTGATCTATCAGATAAGAAGTTGTCAAAGATTGGTCAAGACGCTGTTTTATCCATTGACTTAAAGAAATCTGGTAGAGCTTCAAATACATCAAAGAAGATGGGGATTTGCCCAAAGTCGAAAGGTGTCCATAAAAAGCTGGGTAAGGTTTTTCCTCTATTTGCCCACTAGATGGCCCACTCAAATTATGTGTAATGTAGATTTATATCTTAGTAACTCTTAAGCTTCTGCAACAAATTTCTACTAAGTATTTTGTTTTCATAAATAAAAAGAGAAGAACATAATTCAATTCCATGACAATTACATTTGAGTTACTTTGCTAGAGTAAGAAAGAACAAAAAGGATTAATATTGAATATTTGCCTTCTATAAAAGTTTCTACCTTCCAAATTATGACTTCAGTCACATTTGAACTGTAAACAAAGACAGCTGTACCAAGGAAACATCGTGTTGAAGATGAACTAAGCTCCCAGGCTAAAGCCGGTTTGAGAATGTTGTTTGCACTCGACGAGCAAAGAGTAGCGGAAGCTTTTAGTTCCCCATTTCCTAATTTTGTGAAAATCATGAAGAAGTTCAATGTCAGTGGATCATACACTTTGGTGGGTAATACACATTTCACAACTAATTAGTGTTAGCACATGTGTTGTTTAAAATTAATATCATTGCTAAACTATTGAATACTTGTTACACTGCAGAAAATCCCATATCAGTTCTCTGCTGCACATCTCCCCGCCTACAAAACAGAAGTTACACTTCGCAATTCAAGAGGCGAATGTTGGACTGTGAATTCTCTCCCAGATGCTAAAGGGAGAACAATTCACACCTTTTGTGGGGGATGGATGGCCTTTGTTCGTGATAATGACATCAATTTTGGTGACACATGCATTTTTGAGATGGTTTCTCATTATGTCATGCAGGTTTATATATCTGGGGTTGGAAAGGAAGGTCTTGACAATCAAAATGGGCATGTGAAACTTAATAGCTAGTTAGCTAGTGTTCCATTTACCTGTTAACATTCATGTTTGTGAGACAGATAAATCAATCTTCAATGAAGATATTTTGTGGTAAGAATTGCAAAAGACTTATGTCAGTAAATTCACGCTGTCTCTTCGTCTATGTTTTACATGACACCAAGTATCATAACTAATCAAGATCGTAGAATGTATTAGTATTACGCCACTGTTTTTTAGTTCATACTATATGATACTATTACTACCATTGTAAATTTGTGGTTTTCTATAACATTCAGTAGGCTCGTGAAATGTTGGTCTAGTAGTAGCGGTAAATCTACACTTTGATTTCGGCTTATATTAAGTGTTGTTTAAGTTTTCTACACAATATTAACAAAACAATTAATTGACTTATTGACATGATGCATTAGAGTGATGGAATTCATGAGTTAATTGTTTCTTCATTGCAAATTTGCCACACTGATAGTCTAATAGTATAACACAAATGTAAGAACTTAGAAACAAAATGAAAGAGGTAAAACTTCATGACTTTGTGATGTGTGGTTTTCTATACAAGAAAAGTGAAGAAAAACTCGTATGAAACAAAAGGCAAGAAATGTAGTTGTACGTAAAGTGTCAGTGTGTAATAAGCAAAACAATTGTCACGAGAGTGTGCATCACGGAAAAGTCAAGAAATTACTTGACCAATCAAGAACCTATATAACCACTTCATTCTTCCATTCCATTAAAGTTCAACAAAAGTATATTGTGCTCCACTCTGATTTTTGTGTGTGTGACAATTGTCAATTTCCAATGCAAAATACAATCACATTAGGTTTATGAAGTTTTTTTTTCCCCCTAAGCTGATATTTGAACTAAACACATTAAGATGAAAGGTACACAATACAAAATAAAAGGAACAGTCTATAGTATACTACTCTGACTATATCAATATTTTTTTTGTAACAATGAAATTACACAGTATAGACTGTGTTGAGTAAAAAAGGGAAAAAAAATTATTAACCAATTTAATTTTGATAGATCAAATAAAAAGAGAGTTAATTGAGTAACAAAAAAACTGTATAAAAGGAGCGTTAGTTAGCAAGCAAGTTCACACTCTCAATAATATGATAGGAAAAGTAATTTTGATCATTAAATATGTGAGACATTGTCATTATAATTTTTTAATGCACCAACACTACTTAAACATCTCTGTAACTATGTTTGAATTAATGGTATGTCACTGTTTAGATTTTCAAAAAATACTGTAAATTGAATGAAGTGATGTGGAACATAATATAACTCATTTCATATCCTGTCTTCTGATTTTTCATTTTTTCTTTCTCCACAATTTGATGTGTAGCATAGGAATTTTGTCCCACTCTACTCCATTAGACTCCATTAGTACCAAAAATATACGTCGTTTTGAAGAAAAAAAATGTAATAAAATATATGTTACTTTACATTATCAACAAATCATTTAATGTTTTTTTTTCTTCATATTGTACTCTTAATTATTTGTTTCTCTTTTTTCTTTCAATTCTACAATTTATCTTTTCCATACCATTAATAAAGGATAATTTTATAAACTAACACATAATTTCCCTTTTTCACGCTACATTAATTGCATTTCTTAATTTGTGTAATATAGTCAAAATGTCGAATATTTTTGTACGGAGTTAGTGTTTTGCTACTCTATTGCCTTTTGGCTTTTGTAATACATTTTGTCCCAAAAAATGCTAACCCTAAAAAGTAATTTTTTTTAATCAAAAGATAACATAACAGTTTGTAATTCAACACAAGTTCAAATGCTAAGATGACTACCTCGATAAAAAAATGCTAAGATGACTAGGACATGAACTAAAATAAATGTTTCTCTCACATTAAATTAAAATAGTTTACCGTTGTAAATATCTACTTTATCTTTTTTACAAATATTAATTCATCTTGCTTGTGAAGTGTCTCAAGACTTAAAGCTTCTACTACCTTTCTTTTCTTGTTTTACCATATTCTCTCCATAAAACAAAAAGCTTCATTCTTTTTCCAACCATTTCATTCTTTCACTGTGCTTGCTTCAAATGGGAGGAGAAACCAAATCATGGGAGGAAGACATTTACTGGACCCATTTTCAGTTCATCCATTTCACTCAATTTCTCAGCAACGATTTTCAGCAACAACTTGTTAGTACCCTCTTCACTCTTTTCTTCTTTTTCCTCTTTTTTTCTTTCTTTTTATGTTGTAAATGAAATAAAAATGAAATCTTTCTAGAGTTTTATTACCTGGGTCTTGATTAATACATGCACTTAATTTCATGTTCTTGCTATTTTTCAACTTCTTTTTCTTTTTTCTTAATTATTTTAGCTTGCCAACCTTTTAAATTTTGCATTTTTTTACAATTCCTTTAAGTGAAGTTAGTATTTTTGAAGAAAGTTTTGAGCTTTTGATTGATTAGTAGAGTTTTTTTTTTGCTATGATTATTATATTTTTTTAGGTATAGATATGCTTGTTTTTGCTATTAGTTGTAGATCTGTTTTTCTTGCTTAATTGAAAAGAAAATGAAGTTGTTTGGTTTATTATTCTTTTTCTTTTTTTGCAAACATTATCTTTGTGAATCATGTAATTGAGATGATTGATTGTTGTTTCTCAAGCAAATAATTTGGTTTAGCTCTTAGGTAGATAATAGTCTAAGATTCTTAGATTCTTTAGCTCAATGTTTTTTATTCTCAAATGGAAATTTATGCTTTTTTTGCAGGCACTTCCCAAAACATTTTCAAACAATGTAAAGAAGAAGTTGCCGGAAAATGTGACCCTTAAAGGTCCTAGTGGAGTTGTGTGGAATATAGGGCTCACAACTAAAGATGATACTGTTTACTTTGTGCGCGGATGGCAACAATTCTCGAAAGATCACGCTTTGAAAGAGAATGATTTCCTTGTCTTTAAGTACAACGGTGAGTCACACTTTGAGGTTTTAATCTTTGATGGAGAAAGCTTATGCGAGAAAGCAGCTTCTTATTTTGTTGGAAAATGTGGGAATGCTAAAACTGAACAAGAGGATAGCAAGGCAAAGGAAACAAACAATTATGTTGAAGAAATCAATACTGCTTCTAATGGTGGTGTTGAATGTGGTTCACCTGAGAAAGTTCGGCGTCTTAACAGTATACGGAAGCCAGTAGCTGTACCTTTTGAAACTACTACCAATGGAAAGACTTTTAATGCTGGTGTTGAATCTGCTACCCCCCAGAAAGTCATGACTGATGCACTCACTAAGACCACAACTACAGAGGTTCTCTTCCAACCAACCGGCAAAAAGACAACGAAGCCTAGTGATATAGTTTTGTCTGTGCCTGTCCAGACTCAGAGGAAGCGAGGAAGACCAATCAAAACAGCTGATTATTGTGAGACAGCACCCGATTTGAAGGCTTCGAACAAGCAACCTTCAGGTTAAAATATTTTGTTCTTTTTCATTAATTCTAATTTTCTAAATTATTTAGCAACTATAACTTTCTGATGTCATATTTCTTCTGTGCTGCATACGCTTTACTATGAGTTTCTTAAAGTTTAAGAAGAGAACTCTATAATAGTATCAACATAAACAAGGAGTACAGTTAGTATTTCTCCTTGTGAATGTTTAAAGAAAAAATAGTGATTTCCTTGACTTTGCTTATAGCCAAGCACATCATTGCCTTTGATTTCATTTTGGGTCCCAAAAATATATGCATTAAACTAATTTGATCTTCCTTAGCAAACTGATACTTGTCTAGGAAAGAGTATTTTGCACTCAGATTCTTATATTTATGCCAGAGCTTATCCTTTTATTTAATACCCGTGATTGAATTGTTCAATTCCACAGAGGCAGCCATCCGGAAAAGAAGTTTCAAGGAAGATGACTATTATAATCTCAGCGAAGCTTCACTTTCAAGTTCAATATCTCATGAGAGAAAGATAGCCGAGTCATTTACCTCCTCTTTTCCATATTTTGTTAAAATAATGAAATCGTTCAATGTCGGTGGTTCACGTATTCTGGTGAGTTGTTCCCTTTAGTGATTCTTAATTTACCTCCCAAATAACGTTGTTTCTCCACCCTTATCTTTAAGTAACTTGTGTAGTGTTTCATTTGCTTGAGAAACTGATCTTGTTGGAGTATATTAATTTTTACCGTAGCAGCATTTAAGATAGTAAGCATGGATTAAACTGATCTTGTGTACTGTTGCACTTCAATGCATGTTGGAGTGATATTTCAATACTTAGTGAAGATGCTACTTGACAAACTTCTCAACTACTGCTATGACATTTACAATTTGAGTTCTGTGCAATTACTATGTTGTATTTCTTTAAGAAGTTCCAATTGTTTTTATTAGTTTTCTTTCTTCTTTCCTTGAAAAGTTTTTATTGATGATGATATTGCAATTTTTTAACTTTCCTATCTTAAGTTTATTGGTCGTATTATTTGTGATGTAAAAGTTTTGTTCTTATTCACTGTGCTGTGCCTGGCATTAACACTGAAGCTGTTGTTAGTTGGTACTGATTTATAATTGATATAATGCAGAATATACCATCGAAATTTTCGAAAGCGCATCTTCCACTCACCAAGATACAGATTATTCTTCATAATTTGAAGGGAGAACAATGGACTGTTAATGCTGTTCCAACAACTAGATTGCAAGTAAGTCACACTCTATGCGGAGGATGGTTGGATTTTGTTCGTGGCAATGACATAAAGGTTGGAGATGCCTGCATTTTCGAACTTATAGGTGAGTGTGAATTACGTGTTCGTATCTCTGAGGTTGGAAAAGACGGGCAAGACTCCCAGGTTGGAAAAGATGGGCAAGACTCCCAGGTTGGAAAACTAGTTTCATCTATGCTTAGTGGAAGACGTGATGTCGTTCGCCAAAAGACTTCCAGATATAAGCCAAAGAATCCTAAATTCAGCTCAAGGTACAGAAAGAAGGTTGATCCATCAGATAAAAAGTTGTCAAAGATTGGTCAAGAAGCTGTTTCATCCATGGAGTTGGAGAAATCCGAGGTTGGAAAGGAAGGTCTTGACAATCAAAATGGGAATGTGAGACTTAGTACCTAGCTACTGTTCCATCTAACATTCTTGTTTGTTAGACAGATAAATCAATTTCCAATTAGCTGTATCATTAGTAATCTAGATCATAGAATGTATTAAGTATCAAGATCATAGAATATCTTTACATGCATCATTCATATCCCAATTAGCTGTATCATCATCATATCATTGTGAATTGTGATAACATTTAGTAGGCTTGTGATGCCGGTCTCTAATTAGTTGTATCATCACTAATCTAGATCATAGAATGTATTAATTATCTATTATGAAACTGCTTTTTTAGTTCATATCATTGTGAATTTGTGATTGTTTATATAACATTCAGTAGGCTCTTGTGATGCTGGTCTCCAATTTTTATGACAATAAATTTTAGATGAGTGTTTTTTTTTAACGACAAATATATTATTAATAATTTTGCAAGGATTGGTATGGTATCGACTTTTCCAATTGATTGAAACGGTGACAATATTGTCTAGTAATCTCCGGACCCTTCTTGATTGCCCTACATATTTCCACGAATCGAGAAGTACTAGAATTGTCTTACTCTTATTCGACATGCAACCATCAGAAAAATTTGAGATGGTAAAAACGGAGTTATTTTTTTTCTTTAATCATATCTGATGATTGAGAAAACGATTAAAACTATCAAAAACGGAGTTATTTTTTCTTTAATTTCTTACTAAATTTTTTGAGTGGTTCTCAAACCCTCTTGATTGTTTAATTAACTATTACTTTTTCTTGTTTTTTTTTTGAAAAAAAAAAATGAATGTCTCACTAACATTTTCTTACATTTTTTTACCGGTAAAATTTTGTACCGTTTGAAATTTGCATTTTTTTACTTTTTACAAATACTAACAAAAAAAACTTGTAAATAGAGTTTTAGTCATTTAAACCTTGTGCAACATTTTTGTTCCTCGTGAACTGTTCAGCTCTTAAAAGCTTGCATCTTTGAACCACTTCATTCATTCTCTGCACTGTGTTTCAAATGGAAGCAAGAACACAAAACCGTGGTGCTACCAAATCTTGGGAGGAAGATATCTACTGGACCCATTTCCAGTTCATCCATTTCACCCAATTTCTGAGCTCAGATTTTCAGCAACAACTTGTTAGTACCCTCTTCTTTCTTTTCACCTTTTTCCTCTTTTTCTTTCTTTTCCATGTTCTAAATTAAATAAAAATCAAATCTTTCTAAAGTTTTATTATCTGGGGTGTTCAATACATGAAATTCATGCTATTTTTCTTCATTATTTTTACTTGCTCACCTTTAAATTTTGTATTTATTTTACAATTCCTTTGGCTGAAGTTAGTTTTTCTGAAGAAAGTTTTGAACTTTTGATTA
Organism: Trifolium dubium; assembly: GCA_951804385.1. Lineage (NCBI taxonomy): Eukaryota > Viridiplantae > Streptophyta > Magnoliopsida > Fabales > Fabaceae > Trifolium > Trifolium dubium. Next base: position 44,729,347 of record OX638068.1, read on the forward strand.
TTAAAGTTTTGTTTTTTTGCTATGGTTATTAACTTGTTATAGTTTATACATATTAGATATGCTTGTTTTTTAATAATTGCTTAGAATTTTTGACATTAATTCTAGATCTAGTGTTTGCTAGGAACAATGCTTTTGTGGCTTAATTGAACTTTTGATATGGATTTTTTCCTTTTTCTCCAAATACTTATGTTTAGCTCTTAGGGATACATGCTCTAGTAGCATCTTTTAAGAAATTTTATCTTTTTTTTGTAGGCACTTCCAAAAACATTTTCAGACAATTTGAAAAATTTGCCGGAAAATGTGACACTTAAAGGTCCTAGTGGAGTTGTGTGGAATGTAGGTCTGACGACTAGTGACAGTACTTTGTACTTCACGAACGGTTGGCAACAGTTTGTGAAAGATCAATCTTTGAAAGAGAATGATTTCCTTGTTTTTAAGTACAATGGTAAATCACACTTTGAGGTTTTAATCTTTGATGGGGATAGTTTGTGTGAGAAAGCAACTTCTTATTTTGTCGGAAAATGTGGACATGCTCAAACTGAACAAGGGGGTACTAGCAAGACAAAGGACACAAACACATCTTCTGAAGAGGAAGTCATTAATTCTGCTTCTAATGGTGGTGTTGAATGTGGTTCACCTGAGAAATTTCAGCGTCTTAATAGTGGGAATGCTCAAACCGAACAAGTCAAGGAAAAGGACACAAACAACTCTGTTGAAGAATTTAATACCGCTTCTAATGGTGGTGTTGAATGTGGTTTGCCTGAGAAATTTCAGCGTATTAATAGTGGGAATGCTCAAACTGAACAAGGGGGTAGCAAGGTAAATGACACAAACAACCTTGTAGAAGAATTTAATATCGCTTCTAATGGTGGCGTTGAATGTGGTTCACCCGAAAAATTTCAGCATCTTAATAGTGGGAATGCTCATACTGAACAAGGGGTTTGCAAGGGAAAGGACACAAACAATTATGTTGAAGATGTCAATACTGCTTCTAATGGCGCTGTTAAAGGTTTCACACCTGTGAAATTTCGGTCTGTTAACAGTATAAGAACGCCGTTAGCTGCACGTTGTGGAACTAGCAATGAGAAGACCACACCTGCAGTGTTTAACTTCCATACAACCGGAAAAAGGACCAAGAGGCCTTTTAACGAAGATACGTCTATCCTGAGTAAAAGGAGAAAAAGATCACCAAAAGCCGCTAATTCTTGGGAGGGAGGACTTGATTGGCTGACTTGTAACAAGGAACACTCAGGTTTACATATTTCTTTCTTTTCCATTAACTTTTACTATATTAATTCTAAATTGTTTAGTCACTATAACGTTTCTGATGTAATGGTTTTTTTTGCGCTGCACATGCTTTGCTATGAAGTTTATAAAAGCTTAAGAAGATAATTCCATGTTCCTACGCATGGCTTATCATTATCTTGTGATACATGCGAGTTATATCTCGATTTGATACTAAACCTATGTTGTTAATTCAAATAGCATCGCCCCCCTAAAATGCGATAACGGTATAGGAAATAGCGGGATAGTAAACATAAATACTCAAAAATATAATTAATACACAAAATTAAAGAGACCGTCATACTTAAAACTTTTGAAGAAAACAGAGCCTTAGTTTCCTCCTTATGAATGTTTGAAGAAAATATTATGATTTCCTCAATTTTGCTTATAGCCCCAGCACTCTGTTGCCTATTATTTCATTCTCAGCCTCAAAAGCATGTATTATAACTCATCTGATCTTCACTAGCAAACAGATAGTTGTCTAGGAAAGATTATTTTGCATTCAAATCCTTATATTTAGCACCAGAGGCTGTGGATCTTCTGAATAGAGTTCAAACGGTCATGCATAGCAATGTTGTTTTTCCTAGGTCCATGGATATAGTTTTTAAAAGAATGAGTTTTGCAATCCAAAAAAGGGCAGCGGCACAGCTTGTTGCTCGTTTACCTTCTATTTGTATGTAATTAAATTATATATAAATTAAACAATGAAATGTGGTGTATTATTGAACTTTTCAATTCCATGCAGAAGCAGCCATCATGAATAGAAGTGGGAAGGAAGATGACTATTATATGCTCAGCGGAGCTTCACTGTCAATGTTATCAACACGTGATGAGAAAAAGATAGCCCAATTATTTATCTCCTCCTTTCCATATTTTGTTAAAATAATCAGATCATTCAATGTCAATGGGCCACAAATTCTGGTTAGTTGTTTTCTTTTATGAGCATTTCTCCTTTTATGTATGATCTCAATGAAAATTTCCATCTTAACTAACGAGTCAATCTTTTCCTTGCACTTAGCAATAATCTTGGTTTATTGGTTGATTTATTTGTTATTTAAAGTTTTCTTCCTGTTCACTGTGCTTGGCATTAACACTTAAGCTATTGCTAATATTGATTTATAATTGAAATAATGCAGAATGTACCCCATAAATTTTCAATGGAACATCTTCCAAACTGCAAGACAAAGATTATTCTTCATAATTTAAAGGGAGAACACTGGACTGTTAATTCTGTTGCTAGAACTAGAGTACATACAAATCACACTATATGTGGAGGATGGTTGGATTTTATTCGTGGCAACGGCATAAAGGTTGGAGATGTCTGCATTTTCGAACTTATACGCGAGTGTGAATTACGTGTTCGCATCGCTGAGATTGGAAAAGATGGGCTAGACTCCCATGTTGGAAAACTAGCTTTTAGTATGCTTAATGCAAGAAGACATGACGTCGCTTGCCATAAGACGTCCCGACATATACCAAAGAATCCTAAAGTCAGCTCAATGTGCAGAAACAAAGTTGATCTATCAGATAAAAAGTCGTCAAAGATTGGTCAAGGAGCTGCTTTATCCATCTTAAAGAAATACGATAGAACTTCAAATACTTCAAAGAAGATGGGGATTTCCCCCAAGTCGAAAGCTGTCAATAAAAAGTCGTCAAAGATTGGTCAAGGAGCTGCTTTATCCATCTTAAAGAAATACGGTAGAGCTTCAAATACTTCGAAGAAGACGGGGATTTCCCCCAAGTCGAAAGCTGTCGGTAAAAAGTTGGGTAAGTTTTTTCATCTGTTTCCCCACTAGATGGCCCACTCAAATTATATATTGCAATGCAGATCTATATCTTAACTTTATGCATCAAATTTCTATGAAGTATTTTTTCCTTGATAACTGCAATTGAGTTAATTTGTTAGTGAAAGAAAGAATGAAAATGATAAATATTGAATACTTTCCTTCTATAAAAGTTTCTACCTTTCAAATTATGATTTCAGTCACACTTGAACATGAAACAAAGACAGTTGTACGGAGGAAACATCGTGTTGAAAAGGAACCAAGCTCCGAGGCTAAAGCTGGTTCGAGAACATTGTCTGCACTCGGCGAAAAAAGAGTAGCTGAAGCTTTTAATTCCCCATTTCCTTTTTTTGTGAAAATCATGAAGATGTTCAATGTCAGCGGATCACTCACTTTGGTCGGTAACACATTTCACAACTAATTTGTGTTAGCATGCATGTTTAAAATTAATATCAATGCTAAACTATTGGATACTTGTTACATTGTAGAAAATCCCAATTAAGTTTGCTGCTGCACATCTCCCCGCCTCGAAAACAGAAGTTACGCTTCGCAATTCAAGAGGCAAATGTTGGACTGTGAACGCTGTCCCAGATACTAAATTGAAAAGAAATCACACCTTTTGTGGGGGTTGGAACACCTTTGTTCGTGAAAACGACATAAATATTGGCGACACATGCATATTTGAGCTCGTTTCTCAGTATGTGATGCAGGTTTATATAACCGGGGTTGGTAAGGAAGCTGTTGACCATCAAAATAGCAATGTGAAACTTAATAGCTAGCTACTGTTCCATCTACGTGTTAACATTCATGTTTGTGAGACAGATAAATCAATCTTCAATGAAGATATATTGTGGTAAGAATTGCTTTTTATGACCTGCATTTTATGCATGTCATTAAATCCATGATCTCTCTTTGTATATGTTTTACACATCCCAATAAGCTGTATCATCACTAATCAAGATCATAGAATGTATTAATTATCTATGTATGTCACTGCTTTTTAGTTCGTATAATTGTGAATTTGTGATTTTCTTTAACATTCACTATGCATGCATGTTATTAAAATTATGGATCATGCTAACAGGTGTCTTAAGAACAACACTAGTAGCTTTGCTTGCTTGCTATCTTTCCTTTAGAAATGGTGGAACAAAGTATTTTACTACAGATATTAAAATATTTTTTTATGAAAAACTAAAGAGGGTTTTTGGGTTTGGATAAATTTCAAAGCTTGATGATTTTTTTATTGCAATCGAATCTTGCTATCAAAAATTCAAAATTGTCCCTTCATACAATCATACGTTGGAGGTGATGTGGGCGGACATATTTATGTATGTATGGTAATGTCTTTGGTTAGTAAAATAAGTGCCAATTTAGAAACTACACGTCTTTTTTTTTTTGTCCGTTTGATTCGGAGGTTTTGGAGGAGAGGGGAAGTGATATTTTAAATATATGTTTTGTTCAACTTTTTAACGATTATGTGCCTTTAGGGAATATATGTTAACATGTGTTCTAAAAGTACATTTTAAGATGTTAAAAGTAGTAAATTATTAAAATAAAAATACATATTTTAACTTTTGATAATTCTAATGTATAATTTTCAAGATAAAGTTTCCTCATTTGAATCTAATATATGTACCCTTAAGACAAATTTTAACATTTTCGATTATTATTTTACCTCAACTCCTTTCCTTAAAAATTTCTCCCCTTCCCTCGTTGAACCAAACATGCCCTCAATGATTTTCTATGCAAAATGTAACCGCATTAGAGGTTTATTAAGCTATTATTTTCTTCCCAAAGTTGCTATTTCACTAAACTAAAATGGGTTCCCTCCATTGGCATTCTCTCCATTGTTTTTCAATTGCAGCATATCAACCATCAAACTCAATCTCCATTTCATGATTTTACCCTATACAAGAATTCGAGAGTTGATTGAAATGGATTTTTTTGGTCAATAAAAAATATTATTTCTACTTTTCTTTCTCTTCACAAATATGAACAAATAAAAATTGTTTCGGTTATTACTTTGTCCAACATGCACCACTTGTTTAAGGAGTGTATGGTGCACAAATTACAACTAACACTATAATATGAATAAGAATTTTATAAAATTCACTATTGAATTAAAAATTTATATTTTATAGATCATCCATGTCAAATTTTACGAAAACTAAAAATTACTATTTGATATGTTATTGAGACTATTAAGATTAACAATAACATATCAAATAATTTTTAATTTCTATAAAATTTGACATAGATGATCTATATATGACATAAACTTATAATACAGTGAATTTTATAAAATTGGTATTTGTTATCCCCTCCAACCTTATCTATAAGCAAATTTCATTTTTTAAATACATTAAATGACTAATGTATTTAATCTTCACTTTTTAAATAATTAATTAATGTATCCATTTTAAAATGAATATCGTTTTAGTTCAAAAATTTGTTTTTAAATAAATATTATTTTTTAATTCTCAATGCAGCATTTTTCAATTATACCCAATTATACCCCGTAATTATTACAAAAAATAAAGCAGGGAGTAGTATAGCCTAGATTATCTAAAAAGTAAAATTTGCCTTAGGCCCTGTTTGGTTCGGGGTTTTTGGAGGGGAGGGGAGAGGAGGGAATATTTTAAATTTTTGTGTTTGGTTCAACTTTTTAACGAGGGGAGGGGAGGGGAGCGAATGATTAATTTACTTTTTTATCCTTATTCATATAAACTCAAAATAAGAATTAAATTATAATGAATATGTTACGCCAAAAAAAAAATCTAAAGGATATATAATAAAAAAGGTAGAAAACCTAATTTTTTTTTGTTCTCAAAAAAATAAAACCTAAATATTTAATATTTCAACAAAGATAATTTAGGGTTTTAATAAAAAAGTGTGGGTAATTTTGTCAACATAATAAATTATATTTTCAGTAAATACATGTCACCATTCACATCCCAATTAGTTCTATCATACATCACCACCACTATCAAGATCATAGAATGTATTAATTATCAATATCTATTATGACATTGCTTTTTAGTTCATATTATTGTGGATTTCTGATTATCTATTTGTGAAATGTGGCTATTAACAATTTCCCATGTAAACTGCATTCACAATAGGTTTAGAAAGTAGTTTTTTTCCCCCTTTTCTAACTTGCTATTTGAACCTAACACATTATTTTGAAAGCCACAAATGAAATCAAACTATCTATATCAATCTTATTTTGTGAAATATTTGTTTTTAAAAATATAATTTTTAGGTCATATATCCTTCTATTTATGTTTTTAAAGATAATAAAAATGTAGAGAGAAATATATTATAAAGAAGAAATTAGAGAGTATAATTGTTGTCCTGTCTTAAGGAGAAGAAAATAAGTATAAAATAAGCCGGGTCAAACAGGGTCTAAGTATAGAATTGCCGTTAGCTGTACCTTTTGAAACTACCAATGGAAAGACTTTTAATGCTGGTGTTGAATCTGCTTCCCCTCAGAAATTCATGGCTGATACACTCACTAAATCAATCTATCTATCTATTTTTTATATATTAAAATAGAGGTTTAAATTATTTTGTTGACATCTCATTATATTTTTGCTAAATAATATCATTTTTATCACATCATTTATTTATGGGAAAAATACACAAACCTCCCCTAAACTTTGTGCATATGTCACTCACACCCCTCCTATTTTCTCAATTATAAGAAACCTCCCCTACCGTCAATAACTTAACTCTTCCGTTAAAAATTCAAACTCTAAATTCACACATTTTCTCATTCTACTTTTAACGCTATGATTCCAAAATTTTATACTAATCTTTTCAGCTTCCTCAAAAAAAAAACAGCTATTCACTCATGGAAGCACAACACCTAAAGAATAGCGTATCTTCCTTCTCGAATTTTCCGTTCCGTTATGTTGCTCCTTAATATCCAACGCATCCAATCCACTCACGTTTTTAGTGCAATCACGTTTTAAGGTTAATTGACATAAAAATTGGGGTGTTGTTCATATATGGCACTTATTCAAAATCAAAATCGAACGAAATGGGATAAATGGGATGTTGTTCATTTTATTATGCAGCATGAGCTGGAATAAAAGATCTGCAACTTTTAATTGGACTTATTCTTCAAAGTCTCAACTATATATGAAGAATAAAAACTAATTTTTGTCAAAGAATGAATTTTTACTTTGCAGCATGTTGAGAATTTTTACCAATAGATTGAATTTAGTGGACAACGATAGTCATCTTCATTTGAAAGTAACTATTTTTTTTTCACCAAAAAAAATATAATTTTTTGTAACAGAGCAATAACGGTGTTAATAGGTGTTAATATTTAAAGGGAGGTACTTATCATTTTTAACAAAACTTAGGGGGGGTTAGTGTCAACTTTAAAATTAGAGGGGGTGTTTGGAACATATAAAGATATTTGAAGGGAGGTCAATGTAATTTCCCCTTTATTTATTCTACGTGGCACTCATATTAATCTCTACTACTTTCATGTATCTTAAAGATTGGTTTTGTGTTGCTCTGTCTAATATTTGCCATTTTACAAATTAAACAAATTGTAGGTAGTGTATAGTGACGTCGTCAAAAGAAAAAAAAAGGTAGTGTATAGTGACAGAGTCATGTATAGTATAATTTAAATCCTTCAAGAGAAAATTTGTATAACAAAATAAAAATAAAAATAAAAAGATAAAAAGTTTGAGAAAGATGATTATTTATTCAGTACATTACTACTCAATTATTAAATTTTGGTACATCATACTCAATCAATTAACAATAACATGAGATTTCTGATAATGATCAAAGCAATAATCTTTTGCTTCATAATAGAACGATGCTTTCATCTTTTTGATAAAATCCTCACATTTCTTGTTAAATTCCTCTGTTTCTTGATCCTCATCAATTATCATAAGAGTGTTTTTCTCTTCTTCTGCTTCAATAACCAAATCTTTTGGTTTCACTAACAACAAACTATTTTCTTTTTCTTCTTGGGATTCCATTTCCATAATGGTTTCAGCAGCAATTAATTCTTCAATCTCTGATTCTGATACATTACATGCAAACCCCTTGCTATAATTTTCGATGACATCTTTAATGCTAACATCAGTGGTTGATGATGCATCGAATGTAGTAGAATACAATATGATAAAAGCTACAAGGACATTGCAGAGAATGAACATGTAACTCTTGTCAACGATGCACAAGTTAATAAATAATTGCATAAGGATTGGCTTCAAATTCTCAGAGAGCAAGAGAGGTAGAACAGAGAAAACACATAACATAGAAATTTGAAGCCGAAACTTGATTAGTAAATGATCCATATCTTGTGTTTGTTTGAGGAACAAATGAAGATCATGAAACAGAGGAATTTAACAAGAAATGTGAGGTATATGTGAAAGAGGAACATCTATTATATATATTTGTGAAAGAGGTATATGTGGACTCCCACTAGTCTAGATATGTGTACTTTCCTAGGATCTCCTGTTTATGGTTTGCCTGTATTTTATAACTTTAATTTATTGAGGTTACTTTTAATAAATTAGAATTTTTTTTCCTAAATTTGGAAATTTTACCTTTTTAATAAATAATATATGTAATAGAAATATAACGAATATCATATCCTAATAGAAAACGACAAATTTCATCCTATTTATTATTGATTGTGTCCCATCTATAGCGACGTTATTTTCGAGAATTAAAGACTGGATTGTTAATCACCAAATCAGAATATAAGATGAGATTACTAGCAAGAGAATTATATTTATTCAGTGTTAGGAAAGTTTATTCAGCAAGAGAATTGTAACTGATCCATATCTTATGTTTGTTTGAAACTTGAAAGTACTTTATGGCTGAGGAACATCTATTATATATTGGTGAAAGAGGTATATGTGGACTCCACTAGTCTAGGCATGTGTGCTTTCCTAGGATCTCCTGTTTATGGTTTGCCTATATTTTATAACTTTAATTTATTGAGGTTACTTTTAATAAATTAAATTTTTTTCTTCTAAATTTGGAAATTTTACCTTTTTAATAAATAATATAGGTAATAGAAATATAACGAATATCATATCTTAATAGAAAACGACAAATTTCATCCTATTCATTATTGATTGTGTCCCATCTGTAGTGACGTTATTTTCGAGAATTACATACTGGATTGTCAATCACTAAATCAGAATATAAGATGAGGTTACCAGCAAGAGAATTGTATTTATTCAATGTTAGAAAAGTTTATTCAACAAGAGAATTGTAACTGATCCATATCTTATGTAACTGATCCATATCTTATGTTTGTTTGAAATTGAAAGTACTCTATGACTGAGGAACATCTATTATATATTTGTGAAAGAGGTATATGTAGACCCCCACTAGTCTAGACATGTGTGCTTTCTTAGGATCTCCTGTTTATGGTTTACCTGTATTTTATAACTTTAATTTATTGAATTTACTTTTAATAAATTAAATTTTATTCCTTAATTTGGAAATTTTACCTTTTTAATAAATAATATAGGTAATATAAATATAACGAATATCATATCCTAATAGAAAACGACAAATTTCATCCTATTTATTATTGATTGTGTCCCATCTTTACTAACGTTATTTTTGAGAATTACAGACTGGATTGTCATTCACCAAATCAGAATATAAGATGAGATTACTAGCAAGAGAACCCAGGTAAAGAATGTTGGAAATTGTGATCATAAATAAAAGTTTTTTATCAACGGATCACTTATTTATAAAACTGACAGTTGTAACTCAAAGAATTTTCTATTTTACAATAAAAGTAACTTCATTCATTCATTTGTTAAACTAGCAACAATACAAGAGATGAAGACAGTTATATACTCACTAAAATATGTATAAGACTTTCAGTCGATAATATAGCGTTAACAAACCAAAATCTAAATTTTAACAACCTTATCGAATCAAAATGTTGCATTGAAAACTTTGTTCTATGGAAACATTGCTCGGCCTAGAGCTCTAATCAACCTTTGGCTTGCTTGCAATGAGAGGTTAGCTACTCGTGACAGATTACATAAATTTTGCCTAATCGACACTATCTGTTGTTGCTTCTGCAATGCCGATGAGGCGCAACAACACCTTATGTTTTGTTGTAATGAAACTATAGGAATTTGGAAAAATGTGTTGAAATGGATTCAGGTTGATCATATCCCTATGGGATGGAGTCAAGAAGTGGACTGGATTACTCAGCAAAGGAAGGGAAAAGGGAGCCGGGCTAAGATCCTGAAGTTGTCTTTTACTAAAAGTGTTTACGAGATATAGAGATATATAAATGATATTAGTTTTGGTAATGGTATACAAAACAAACATATTGATGAGAAAATAATAGATACTATAGTTTATAAAGGATGGACTAATATGAGTTTAAGGACACATCTAACAAATCTTATGATGTAAAAGACTATTTTTGAGTCTTTATTTTGTTTGTCCTTGTTGTATATCTGGCGTTTTTGTTTAATCATAGTATATTTTAATTCAATTTTTTTTTTGTGTATTTTACATGGTGAAATGACTTTTAAGTTTTTAACCCATTATTCAATGTACCGCCTTTCTTTACCTTTCTCTTGCTAAAAGCCTAAAACAAAAAGCTTGCAACTTTCAAGTTTCAACCATTTCATTCTCTTCTCTCACTGTGTTTGCTTCAAATGGGAGGAGAAACCAAATCATGGGAGGAAGACATTTACTGGACCCATTTTCAGTTCATCCATTCCACTCAGTTTCTCCACAATGATTTTCAGCAACAACTTGTTAGTACCCTCTTCATTCTTTTCTTCTTTTTCCTCTTTTTCTTTCCTTTTCATGAAGTAAAAATGAAATCTTTCTAATGTTTTCTTATTTGGGTTTTCAGTAAATGCACTTCATTTCATGTTCATGCTATTTTTCACCTTACTTTATATTTTTCTTCACTATTTTAACTTTCCCACATTTTAAATTTTGTATTTTTTTACAACTCCTTTAACTCCAGTTAGTTATTTTGAAGAAAGTTTTGTGCTTTTGGGTATGGATACACTGTTAAAGTTTTCATTTTTTGCATGATTTATAGCTTTTTTATTTTTTGGAAATTGATATTTAGATTTTATACATAGAGAATATGCTTGTTTTTAAACAATGGCTTAGGAAATGTGACATTAGCTGTTACTATGTTTTTTATTTGTCTTCGTTCTAGTTTTAGGTTTCAGACACTTTGTTCATGTAATCACCCTAAAAATAATCATGTTTTAATGGCTTAAAGGAAAAAATTATGCTTTTATGTATATGTATGTTGTACCAACATCTCTTTGGCTCTTAAGGGGAATGTGTCTTAATCTTGAAGGGAAATTTTATATTTTAATTCTAGGCACTTCCCAAAACATTTTCAAAGAATGTAAAGAAGAAGTTGCCAGAAAATGTGATCCTTAAAGGTCCTAGTGGAGTTGTGTGGAAAATAGGGCTCACAACTAAAGACGATACTGTTTACTTTGAAGATGGTTGGCAACAATTCGTGACAGATCAGTCTTTGAAAGAGAATGATTTCCTTGTCTTTAAGTACAACAGTGAATCACTCTTTGAGGTTTTAATCTTTGAAGGAGAAAGCTTCTGTGAGAAAGCCGTGCCTTATTTTGTCAGAAAATGTGGACATGCTCAAACTGAACAAGGGAATAGCAAGGGAAAGGAAACAAACGCCTCTTCTGAAGAAATCATTAATACTGCTTCCAATGGTGGTGTTGAGTGTGGTTCACCTAAGAAATTTCTGTGTGTTAATAGTATAGAAACGCCATTAGCTGTACCTTTTGGAACTACCAATGGAAAGACTTTCAATGCTGGTGTTGAATCTGCTTCCCCTGAGATGTCCAATGCTGGTGCACTCATTAAGGCCAAAACTACACAGTTTCCCTTCCAACCAAGCGGCAAAAGGATCGCGAAGCCTGTTAATGAAGTTACCCCTGTCCTGGCTGTCCAGACTAAGAAGCGAGGAAGACCACCAAAAGCAGGTAATTCTTTTGAGAGAGCACTTGATTTGGTGGCTTGTAACAAGGAACACTCAGGTTAAAATGTTTTGCTCTTTTCCATTTACTTTTACAACATTAATTCTAAATTATTTTGGAACTGAACTTACTGCTATCATGTTTTTTATTGTGCCGCACATGCTTTGCCATGAAGTGTTAAATGCTTAAGAATAGAACTCCGCGTTCATTGTTCAAACTAGTTTTCCCCCTTCTTATAATGGTCCTAAGCATGATTTATCAGCATCTTGCAATACATGCGAGTTGTATCTTGATTCAAAACAAAACTGAATCCAATTGATACGAAGCTCTAGCGTGTATCTATTTTGACACGGATCTCGTCTTGAATCCTGGTTCACTATGATAAATTTTCATTATTTCTAAGAGTAGCCAACCATTTTTTCGTCAAATTTGTATAACCAAACCACTTTTATTGTCATTTGATTTATGACTTCAGTCATGCACTATTTTGAAGTTCATATATAATGTATCGGCTTATAATTTTTCTATGTCAGTTGTTTTTACATAAAAATGACATTCGCTTATAGCCCAAGCACACCGTTGCCTTTGATTTCGTTCTAGGTCTCAAAAATGTATTAAAATTATATGATCTTCCCTAGCCAACTGATACTTGTCTAGGAAAGAGTATTTTTCAACTCATGATTGATTTGTTCAGTTCACACTTCACGCAGAGACAGAAGATGAGGAGAAAATAGCCCAATCATTTACCTCCTCTTTTCCATATTTTGTTAAAATAATCAAACGGTACAATGTCAGTGGTGCGCGTTCTATGGTGAGTTGTTCCCTTTTGCGATTCTTAACTTACCTCCCAAATAATGTTGTTTTATCTCTCCGCCCTTATCTTTTAAGTAGCTTGTGTAGTGTTTCATCTGCTTGTGTAACTTGTATTGAACAATATTGCAATTTTAACTTTAATTCTCAATTATTGTTAGCATGTGTGTTTAAAATCAATGTCAATGCTGAATTATTGAACACTTGTTACACTGTAGAGAATCCCACATCATTTCTGTACTGCACATTTCCCTGCCTACAGAACAGAAGTTACGCTTCGCAATTCAAGAGGCGAATGTTGGACTGTGAACTCCGTCCCAGATTCTATTGGAAGAACAACTCACAGCTTTTGTGGGGGTTGGATGGCCTTTGTTCATGATAATGATTTAAATATCGGTGACGCATGCATTTTTGAGCTCATTTCTCCTTTAGTGATGCAGGTTTATATATCTGGAGTTGGAAAGGAAGGTCTTGATCGTCAAAATGAGCATGTTGAGCTTAATAGCGTATAGCTAGCGACTGTTTCATCTAACTGCTAATGTTCTTGTGCATTCATGCTGTCTGTTTGGTAAATACATGTCCATCATTCATCATCACTAATTAAGATCATAGAATATATTAGTTATCTATATCTATTATGACATTGCTTTTTAGTTCATATTATTATGGATTTGTGATTGTCTATAATCAATTCAATAGGCTCGTGAAATGTTAGCCTCGAAGGGGTAAAACTACATTTTGAATGTTTGTCTGTTGTTTAATGTGATTGAAAATTGTGAACACCCTATGTCTGATTAAGGTTGGATGATCAAGTTGATAAATAAATCAAACAAATAACTATATTGCTGATTAATGCTGGTGTTTAATCTGCTTCCCCTGAGAAATCCATGGCTGATGCACTCACTAAGGCCACAACTATACAGAGTCATGTAGAGTATAATTTAAATCCTTCAAGAGAATATCTGTATAACAAAAAAAGCAAAAAAAGATAAAAAGTTTAAGAAAGAGGATTATTTATTTAGTACATTACTACTCAATTATTATTTTTTGGTACATAATACTCAATTAATTAATACGAACATGAGATTTCTGATAATGATCAAAACAATAATCTCTTGTTTCATAATAGAACGATGCTTTCATCTTTTTGATAAAATCCTCACATTTCTTGTTAAATTCCTCTGTCTCTTGATCTTCATCAATTATCATAAGTGTTTTTCTCTTCTTCTGCTTCAATAACCACATCTTTTGGTTTCACTATCAACAAACTATTTTCTTTTTCTTCTTGGGATTCCATTTCCATAATGGTTTCAGCAGCAATTAGTTCTTCAATCTCTGATTCTGATACATTACATGCAAACCCCTCGCTATAATTTTCGATGACATCTTTAATGCTAACATCAGTGGACTGTTAATTCATCGAATGTAGTAGAATACAATATGATAAAAGCTACAAGGATATTGCAGAGAATGAACATGTAACTCTTGTCAATGGTGCACAACATAAGGATTGACTTCAAATTCTCAGAGAGCAAGATAGGTAGAACAGAGAAAACACATAACATAGAATTTTGAAGCCGAAACTTGATTAGTAACTGATCCATATCTTGTGTATGTTTGAAACTTGAAAGTACTCTATGGCTGAGGAACATCAATTATATATTTGTGAAAGAGGTATATCTGGACGCCCACTAGTGTAGACATGTGTGCTTTCCTAGGATCTTCTGTTTATGGTTTGCCTGTATTTTATAACTTTACTTTATTGAGGTTACTTTTAATAAATTTAAATTTTTTTTCTAAATTTGGAAATTTTACCTTTTTAATAAATAATATAGGTAATAAAAATATAACGAATATCATATCCTAATAGAAAACGACAAATTTCATCATATTCATTATTGATTGTGTCCCATCTGTAGTGACGTTATTTTCGAGAATTACAGATTGGATTGTCAATCATCAAATCAGAATATAAGATAAGATTAGCAACAAGAGAATTGTATTTATTCAGTGTTAGGAAAGTTTTTAAATTGAATAAATGCTCGTCTGGAACCCAGGTAAAGAATGTTGGAAATTGTGATCGTAAATAAAAGTTTTTATCAGTGGATCATTGTATTATAAAACTGACAGTTGTAACTCAAAGAGTTTTTTAGTATAATAAAAGTAACTTCATTCATTCATTTGTTAAACTAGCAACAATACAAGAGATGAAGATAGTTATATACTCACTAAAGATACGTATAAGACTTTCAGTCGATAATATAACGTTAACAAACCAAAATTTAAATCTTAACAATCTTAACAAATCCATCTACATATGACTAAAGATCAATGATAATTTGAGATGATCTACAGTCTTAGATGACATCCAACTTCGAAAAAATATATTTGCATGTGTTTGCACAAAAAATTGACTATATGTAGTCTCTCAGATGACCGATTCCGCCATATACATACAAGATATCTACGAGGTTGAGAGAAAATTGACCTCAGTGATGACCGCCATAAATCTCTTACACGAATTATAGTATCAATGTCTTTGAATTTGTATTTCATTGCTTGGACTTGTAAAAAATCAACGTAAATAATGTGAATTATTATCTCACAATGTAATGAGTAGATTATTAACCTTTCACAATAGTAATTATAATAGTAATTATAATGAAAAGTTAAACTCCATGTTCATTGTGGAAAGTAGTTTTTCCCCCTGTTTATAATAGTTCTAAGCATGGTGTTGGTTTATCAGTATCTTACGATACATATAAGTCGTATCTCGACTCATGTGAGTCGTATCTCATGTGTATCTGTTTGGACACGAATCTCATCTTGAATCTTGATTCACTATTATGATAAAGTTCGACTAATTTTATTGAACCAGTTCCTAAACTTAGAGTAGCCAACCACTTTTTTGTCAAATTTGTATAACCAAATTACCACTTTTCTATCATCACCAGTTCCTTGCCTTATAACTTGTATTGAACAATATTACAATTTTAACTTTAATTCTCAAATATTGTTAGCATGTGTGTTTAAAATCAATGTCAATGCTGAACTATTGAACACTTGTTACACTGTAGAGATTAGACTTTAGAGAATCCCAGTTCAGTTCTGTGCTGCACATTTCCCTGCCGACAAAACAGAATTTACACTTCGCAATTCAAGAGGCGAATGTTGGACCGTGAACTCCATCCCAGATGCTAAAGGAAGAACAACTCACTCCTTTTGTGGGGGTTGGATGGCTTTTATTCGTGACAATGATTTAAATATCGGTGATGCGTGCATTTTTGAGCTCGTTTCTTCTAATGTGATGCAGGTTTATATATCTGGGGTTGGAAAGGAAGGTCTTGATCGTCAACATGGGCATGCTGAGCCAGCTAATAGCGTATAGCTAGCGACTGTTTCATCTATCTGCTAATGTTCCTGTGCATGTCAGTAAATTCATGTAACCATTCACATCCCAATTAGTTCTATCATCACCACCACTATCAAGATCATAGAATGTATTAATTATCAATATCTATTATGACAATGACATTGCTTTTTAGTTCATATTATTGTGGATTTCTGACTATGTATTTATGAAATGTTGGTCTCTTAGAGGTAAAACTTCATTATTTTATGATGCGTAGTGTCCTACACAAGAGTGAAAAGAAACAAAAAGAAAGCAAGAAATCAAATAGTACCACAACTAACAATGTGTCATGCAGAATAACTCAAGGTTGAATGTCACAAGAGTGTGGCTATTAACAATTTGCCATGCAAACTGCTTTCACAATAGGTTTAGAAAGTAATTTTTTGCCCCCTTTTCTAACTTGCTATTTGAACCTAACACATTATTTTGAAAGCCACAAATGAAATCAAACTATCTATATCAATCTTATTTTGTGAAATATTTGTTTTTAAAAATATAATTTTTTAGGTCATATATCCTTCTATTTAGTTTTTAAAGATAATAAAAATATAGAGAGAAATATATTATAAAGAAGAAATTAGTCAGTATAATTGTTGTCCTGTCTTAAAAGTGTATAAGCTTTTTGAATGAAATTCACAAATACGCTTGTACAAAGAGCAATTCTATTTGATGTCAATAGAACAAAAGCATGATATCATTCTTAAAGATCCTTAAATAATTTAATTTTCATAGCTTCTATAAAAAGGACTGTTAATCACATACACAGTCAATTAAGCTGTTTTAAGTAACACATTGTCAAAATCAAACAAAATGTTTTTACCATATTATTGACAAATTGATTCCTCAAGAGATAGGTAACTAGATTAAGAGAAGGGACAAAATTGACAAATAACTTGAAAATGAGGAAGAGTGTGAAGTAGACTAGTCTACTAAATATTCCCTCCATTCTTAAATAACTTTTACAATTGATCAGTGAATATATATCAATGCATATCTGACTAATATTTTTAGTTATGTATAGCAAAAAATTATTAAAAAATTATATTTGAAAAATATTCATCTTGCTTTTATATATTAATAGAAATATATGGTCGAAATAAATTATATAAATAATGCACACGTACCTCAAACGAGTTAAAAATAAATGGAGGGAATAATACGTTAGTTATTGAATGTATTATATTAAAAAGAAAAATGATAAACATTACTGTTAAGATAATGGTTAAAGAAACAAATATAATAAAAAAATCTCTTAAAATTTATATTTTCTACTTTTTAAAAATAATAAAATCAATTTCCAATATAACTATTATATTTTTTTTGATAACCTTAACTACTCGCCCAAAGAGACCACCCGTTAACAAGACTCATCTAAAAAAGTGAAATTTACCTTAAACAAGTGTTGCATGTTAACATGGCCTTCATTAAAAGCTTGTAGTTGTACCACACCATTCTTTACCTTTCTCTTGCTAAAACAAAAAGCTTGCAACTTTCAAGTTTCAAACATTTCATCGCTTCAACTTCAAAATGGGAGGAAGAACCAAATCATGGGAGGAACACATTTACTGGACCCATTTTCATTTCATCCATTTCACACAATTTCTCCGCAATGATTTTCAGCAACAACTTGTTAGTACCCTCTTCATTCTTTTCTTCTTTTTCCTCTTTTTCTTTCTTTGCATGTTCTAAAGGAAAGAAAAATTAAACCTTTATAAATTTTTCATATCTGGGTCTTGATTACTACATGCACTTAATTTCATGTTCATGCTTTTTTTCACCTTACTTTATATTTTTCTTCATTATTTTTTTTTTTACAATTCCTTTAATTGCAGTTAGTTAATTTGAAGTAGGAATTGAGCTTTTGGGTATGGATACACTGTTAAAGTTTTCATTTTTTGCATGATTTATAGCTTTTTTATTTTTTGGAAATTGGTATTTAGATTTAGATTTTATACATAGAGATATGCTTGTTTTTAAATAATGGTTTAGGAAATGTGACATTAGCTGTAAATATGTTTTTTATTTTTATTTTCGTTCTGGTTTTAGGTTTCAGACACTTTGTTCATGTAATCACCCTGAAAAAAATCATGCTTTAAAGGAAAAAATTATGCTTTTATGTATACTAGTCGGAGTACCCGTGCATAATAACAATCTATTTAAATAATTTTTTATACATTTTTCAATTTGAAAATGATATAATAAATAAACTATCATAAAATATAATGCATAATTATATAGTTACATGTAAACACATAACCTCAAAATAACCACCGACCAAAAGGTAACACTTCAAATAATAGTTCTTTTTTCAATTTAATTAAGAAGAAGAAAAATTGGAATGAAATTTAAGAACTTTAGTTAGGAAACCCATTCTTACTGTGAGGAATATTTGAGTAGTCTAGGAAAAGAGAAATGAGTTTTTTGAAACACATTATTAAAAGGAATTTTTCGATAAGCCCCGTGTTTTTGAAGGATGAATTGAGAAATTATACTACAAATACTATCATTTTGTCTTGAATATCAACAAAATTATTGTACCAACACATCTCTTTGGCTCTTAAGGGGAATGTGTCTTAATCTCGAAGGGAAATTTTATATTTTAATTGTAGGCACTTCCCAAAACATTTTCAAACAGTGTAAAGAAGAAGTTGCCAGAAAATGTGACCCTTAAAGGTCCTAGTGGAGTTGTGTGGAATATAGGGTTGACAACTAGAGATGATAATGTTTACTTCGTAGACGGTTGGCAACAATTCGTGAAAGATCACTCTTTGAAAGAGAATGATTTCCTTGTCTTTAAGTACTATGGTGAATCACACTTTGAGGTTTTAATCTTTGACGGAGAAAGCTTCTGTGAGAAAGCAGCTTCTTATTTTGTTGGAAAATGTGGACATGCTCAAACTGAACAAGGGGATAGCAAGGCAAAGGAAACAAACACTTTTTATGAAGAAGTCATTAATACTGCTTCTAATGGTGGTGTTGAATGTGGCTCCGCTAAGAAATTTCTGAATGTTAATAGTATAGAAACACCATTAGCTGTACCTTTTGAAACTACCAATGGAAAGACTTTTAATGCTGGCGTTGAATCTGCTTCACCTGAGAGATCCATGGCTGATGCACTCACTAAGGCCAAAACTATACAGTTTTCCTTGCAACCATGCAGCAAAAGGATCAAGCTATTTACTGAAGTTATGCCTTTCCAGACTAAGAAGCGAGGAAGACTACCAAAAGCAGGTAATTCTTTTGAAGAGCACTTGATTTGGTGGCTTGTAACAAGGAACACTCAGGTTAAAATATTTTGTTCTTTGCCATTAAGTCATTAAATATTACTATGTCTATATTAATTCTAAATTAGTTAGTAACTATAACTTTCTGAATATTCCCAGTAGCTAACCACTTATTTGTCAAATTTGTATAACCAAATCACTTTTCTTTTGTCATTTGATTTAAGACTTCAGTCATGAACTATTTTGAAGTTTATAGCCCAAGCACATCATTGCCTTTGATTTCATTCTAGGTCTCGAAAATGTATTAAAATTATATGATCTTCCCTAGCAAACTGATAATTGTCAAGGAAAGAGTATTTTGCATTCAAATCCTTATATTTATGCGAGAGATTATGCTTTTATTTTTCAACTCATGATCAAATTGTTCAGCTCAAACAGAGACGGCCATCCTGAATAGAAGTGAGACTGAAGATCGGGAGAAAAAGATAGCCCAATCATTTAACTCCTCTTTTCCATATTTTGTTAAAATAATCAAATGGTTCAATGTCAGTGGTTCACGTTCTATGGTGAGTTGTTCCCTTTTGCAATTCTTAATTTACATCCCAAACAATGTTGTTTTATCTCTTCGCCATTATATTTTAAGTAACTTGTGTAGTGTTTCATCTGCTATGACATTTACAAATTGACTTCTGTGCAATTACTATGTTGTATTTTTTCTACAAAGTACAAATTCTTATTGCTATCATAGTTTCCTTCCCTTATAAGTTGTATCGAGCAATATTACAATTTTAACTTTAGTTCTCAATTATTGTTAGCATGTGTGTTTAAAATCAATGTCAATGCTGAATTATTGAACACTTGTTACACTGTAGAGAATCCCATATCAGTTCGGTACTGCACATTTCCCTGCCGACAAAACAGAATTTACACTTCGCAATTCAAGAGGCGAATGTTGGACTGTGAATTCCGTCCCAGGTGCTAATGGAAGAAATACTCACACCTTTTGTGGGGGTTGGATAGCCTTTGTTCGTGACAATGATTTAAATATCGGCGACGCGTGCATTTTTGAGCTCGTTTCTCCTTTAGTGATGCAGGTTTATATATCTGGGGTTGGAAAGGAAGGTCTAGATCGTCAAAATGAGCATGTTGAGCTTAATAGCGTATAGCTAGCGACTGTTTCATCTACCCGCTATTGTTCTTGTGCATTCATGCTGTCTCTTCAGTAAATACATGTCAACCATTCACCATCACTAATTAAGATCATATAGAATATAGTATTAATTATCTATATCTATTATGACATTGCTTTTTGGTTCATATTATTATGGATTTGTGATCGACATCGTCTATAATGTTCAATTCAACAAGCTCGTGAAATGTTAGTCTCGAAGTCGAAGGGGTAGTTTCCTTTAGTTCAATCTATAGACTTGATGTGTAGTTTCCAATACAAGAGTGAAACATAAACTAGCTATTAGTTTATTTGTATAAAAGTCTAAAAAATAGTCTCTAAATTACACCCAATTTGTTACTTTTACATGAAAGTTAGTCTTTAAAAAATGATTATTTATGAAAAATCTATTTAGCTTCTATTTTAAGCTTAAGTGAATAATCTCTCTAGAATAGTTTATATGAAAAATATGGATACACATTTGTTTGCTGATCATAGAAACAATTTTATGCACAAAAATAAAATTAGCCAATATAATTATTGTCCTGTCTTAAAAGTATATAAGTTTTTGTCCCATGAGCTTAGCTCAATTGGTTGGACATATTGTACGAAAGTGCTGGGATCCGGGTTCGAACTCAGATACACCCACTATTTCACCTTTAAGGGGTGAATTATCTAGCCACTAGGCTACCTGACCAAAAAAAAAAGTATATAAGCTTTTTGAATGAAATAGAACAACAAGAGCATGATATCATTCTAAAAGATATATTAAATAGCTTCTATAAAAGGACTGTTAATCAACAACAGCATACCAATTAAGCTATTTTAAGTAACACATTGTCAAGCAAGTGCACGCTAAAAATCAAAGAATTTTTTTTACCATGTTATTGACAAATTAGATCTTCTAGAGATTCGAAACTAGAGTTAGAGAAGTGACAAAATTGACAAACAATTTGAAAATGAGGAAGAGTGTGAAGTAGACTGTTGAGGATGTGAAATACATTCTTCACATTTTGCACTCGAATAGCGACAATCGAGTAACACACTGTCATTAAACATTAGAAATTGGGAAAATAATCTTTTTGCATTATGCATGAATTATGCATGAATTATTCGTTGGAAATTGAAAAATAACCACAAACAAATAACACAACGTCATTATCTATTGGAAGTTGGGAAAGTAATTCATTTGCATTATTCACGAATTAGATCCTTGAATTCATAACTCAATGGGATATAAAACACGAGATCACAACAAAATTGACATATAATTTGAAAATGAGGAAGAGTGTGAAGTGGACTACATGTAAAATTCATTATTTACAGTTTGCACTGGAATAGCGACAATCGAGTAACAGACTGTCAATTGAAAACAAAAATGCTTTTGCATTATTCACGGATCTATCTATTGGAAATTGGGAAAATAATCCTTTTGCATTATTCGCGCATTAGATCCTTGGATTCAGGGCGCAAGAGAGTATAAAACACGAGATCACAACAAAATTGACAGATAATTTGAAAATGAGGAAGAGTGTGAAGTAGACTACATGCAAAATCCATTATTTACATTTTGCACTCAAATATCGACAACCAGTACCACACTATTACCCATTGGAATCGAAAAAACAATACTTTTGCCTTATTCACGAATTTATCTATTGGAATTTGGGAAAATAATCCTTTTGCATTATTCACGCAATAGATCCTCGATTTCAAGGCTCAAGAAAACACGAGATCACAACAAAATTGACAGATAATTTGAAAATGAGGAAAAGTGTGAAGTAGACTACACGCAAAATCCATTATTTACATTTTGCACTCAAATAACGACAATCGAGTAACACCCTGTCATTACCTGTCAGAAATTGAAAAAACAATACTTTTTTCATTATTCACAGATTTAATCCTTGAATGCGGTGCTTCTTTTGCAGTAAAAGGACGAGAGTAAAATAAATAAGTGACAAAATTGAGAGGTAAATTGAAAATGAGAGAAGAGCGAAAAATATGTAATAAATTGTAAGAGTAAAAATAAAAAGACCATAGATACTCCAAATCTATTTTCTACATTTAGAGTAAAAAATCATTTTAAACCTTAAATAATTGACAAATTATCAATTATCATTATTATTTTCTAAATTTATCAAAATTACTTAACCTAAAACACATTGAAATATACTTTGGTAATTTCAACTCACTCAAAAAAAGTATATAAATAGCATTAACAGAAAAAGAAATTATTTAAACATTTCTTACCATTGAAGCTTAAAGCTTAAACCTTTCTTCTCTTTTCTTTATACAAACAAAAAGCTTCAACGAACCTTTGAACCATTTCTTCATTTTCTCACAGTGCTTTGAAATGGTAGGAGGAGGACAAACCAGTGGTAGCAGCAAATCATGGGAAGAAGATATCTACTGGACCCATTTTCAGTTCATCCATTTCACACAATTTCTTCGCAATGATTTTCAGCAACAGCTTGTGAGTACCCTCTTCGTTCTTTTCTACTTTTTCTTTCTTTTCTTGCTCTAAATGCAAGAAAAATGAAATCTTTATCATGTTTTCATATCTGGGTCTTGATTAGTTCATGCACTTTATTTCATGTTCATGAAATCTTTATCAAGTTTTTCACATTCTTGAAGCTTTTTTTCGTTGTTTTTACTTGCCCATCTTTTGAATTTGTTATCTTTGTTCAATTTCTTTGATTGTAGTTAGTTCTTTTGAAGAAAGTTTTGAGCTTTTGATTATTTGATACATTGTTGAAGTTTTCTTTTTTTTGCCATGATTATTGTAGTTTCTATATTTAGGGTATGTTTGAATTGACTTATTTGAGCTTATCTATTGATATAAGTTTGTGAGACTGTTTTGGAGAATTTATGAAAACGGCTTATGCAAAAAATTAAGTTTTTTTTTCCAGCTTATTTTCATAAGTTCTTCAATATAGGTTAAGAAAACAACTCAGAATATGCAAAATTAATTTAACTTTATTTTATCTTTTGCTATAGAATTAGTTTATGCAAACTTATACATAAGCCTTTATCATGATAAACACTTATGCCATAAGCTGCAGATAAGTTCTTTTCAATCTTTTTAGTGATTTCTTTGGAGATGCTTTATTTTGAGATAATTTGTTCATGCATTCACCCTGATAAAATCATGCTTTTGTGGCTTAATTGAAAGAAGAAAAAAAAAGGAAGTGAATAAGGAGATTGTAGTGTAGTTTTTTCTTGGTTTTATTTATATTTTTCCTTTTTCTGCAAACATTATCTATGTAAATTATGTAGTAATTGAGATGATTCATGGCTGTTTTTTCAGCAAATAATTATGTTTTGCTTTTAGGTGTATGTTATATTAATTCACCAACATATGTTAAATTCTTAATCTTGAATGGAAATTTATATTTTTATTGCAGGCACTGCCAAAAACATTTTCAAACAATGTAAAGAAGAAATTGCCAGAAAATGTGACCCTTAAAGGTCCAAGTGGAGTTGTGTGGAATATAGGGCTGAACACTAGAGATGATACTATTTACTTTGAAGCCGGTTGGCAACAATTCGTGACAGATCACTCTCTGAAAGAGAACGATTTCCTTGTCTTTAAGTACAACGGTGAATCACTCTTTGAGGTTTTGATTTTTAATGGAGATAGTTTGTGTGAGAAGGCAGCTTCTTATTTTGTTGGAAAATGCGATCATGTTAAAACTGAACAAGGGGGTAGCAAGGCAAAGGACACAAACACTTCTGCTGAGGAAGTCATTACTGCTTCTGATGGCGGTGCTGAATGCGGTTCATCTGAGAGACTTAGGCGTCGTAAGAGTACTGGAACGCCATTAGTGGTACCTTTTGAAACTACCAATGTAAAGACTTCAAATGCTGGTGTTAAGTCTAATTTGCCTGAGCAGTTCAAGGCTGATGCAGTCACTAAGACCACAGCTACAGAGGTTCCCCTCCAACGAGGCAGCAAAAGGAACAAGAAGCCTGTTGAGGAAGTTGCACCTGTTCAGACTAAGAGGCGAGGAAGACCACCAAAAGCAGCTAGTTCTGGTGAGAGAGTAGTACTTGATTTGGTGCCACTTAATTTTGTGGCTTCTAGTAGCAAGGAACTCTCAGGTTAAAAAATTTGACATTTGTCTTTTACTATAACTTTAGGAGCTATAACTTTCTGCTGTCATGTTTTTATTTTATATTGTGCTGCACATGCTTTGCTAATAAGATAACTTTCTGCTGTTATTCTCCAAACTATCTCCCCCTCCCCACTCTTTTATTGAATCCTGATTCACTGTGATAAATTATGATTTGTTCTAATGAATCACTACCTAATTAATTCTTTTGTGAAAAAGCAAACTAATGGATTCTCCAGCCACTGATTTAATGAATAAGAAAAACCACAAGATTTAGATTTAAGAATTTTCCACGATAAAATTTTTAACGAGGTCCAAATTACCGTAGCCCACTCCACCGCCTCGCTGCCATCTTCACTCAACACCAAGTACACCTTTTTGACTGAGTAGCTCAAATTACCCACTCCACACCTTTTTGACTGCTTCTGCATGTCCTTTTTACCATTGATAAATAATCAGATTCTATTTCTCGATTTCTCTTTAATTTCTTGCTTCTGTTATTTGATTATTTCTGGTCTGCCATACTTTTATTGGTATGTATTGTATGATTTATAATAAGATTTGATTCGTGATTCAGGACATAGGTCTTCCGATTCACGATTTGATTCTTGATTTATAACTATGGTACAAAGCCTATTTCCAAATTTATGTTAACAATCAATCTGTTGATGGAATGCCCTTATTCCGGCATGAAACAGATTGGACTTATCAAGTCATACGAAGTATGTTAGACTAAATAACACATGTGTAGCTTTACCAATATGTTTGAGTAATAACTTATCTGACATTGAATGAGGAAAACAGTTTATGGTTTTAAAAAAGAAAACTGCAAACATAGTGCTTTCCATGATCTCTCATAGCTCAAATCATTATGCTTTATTGAGATTACTAACCATTTTTTTTCCTTTCATTTTTCATGATTTCAGATAGCAAAGGGAAAGAAGCCGATGATGATCATGAAACTCAAGGCGGAAGCTGACTTCATTTCTGTTATGAATTTAGGTGAAAGTTATGTTCCTATAGAATAGTTTGTACTATTTGTTTTTACCATCTTGAATGATATGATGGTATCAAGAAAACTTTAGCCTTTTGGAATTAGGACATATTTAGTATATAGAAGTACTTAGGTAATGTCCTTAATCCTTGTCAAAGTATTGTTGCAAATATGAAACTCAAGGTTCTCTTGATGGATGGATTATTTGTAAAGTAGTAGATTGTGACAAACTCCTCACAATTTCAAATAGCTTATGTGATATTCATATCTTTTGAGCATATATTGCTTAGTTTTATAGTAGTGATCATGAAATATGTTGTTATTATCTTTGTTTATAGTTGTAGCCTTTTGCTTGAGTGTCATAAAAAAATATGGCAAAAAAAATGCTCTTTGCTATTATATTTGCTTATAGTGGAAGTTAATAGTTATAAACTGAAACTGAAAGTACTTCATTACAATGTTAAAATGTTGTCAATAGAGGAAAGTGTTGGTGTACTTTCAGTTTTGAATTTTTTAACATTGTACTTCATTAATCAAATGTTGTCAATGCTTTAAATGTTGTCAAATATGAAGTACTCCACACAAATAGATTTATATCATATAACAGAATGCATATGCATATATATGGGATTCTTGGTGTTAAAAGGGATTCCTAACAACCTAGAAGTATATAATTTGTTTTGAAAGGTAGTAGCATATAAAATTTGAAAATTATTGATTTTACTCTACAATTTTTATTGAAGAAAATTATACCCCTATAATATAATTAAAGCTGTAACCTTGCAATTTAGTATTATTCTATAAATACTCTTTTCAAATTTTAACTTATTTTCTTTTACAATTTCCGCACTTACTGTTAAAATGACTTTTAAGTGTATGGAGAATAATGTAGAATCCGAGATTTATCCGAGGTTTGAATCCCAACTCTTTTAATACCGTTCTTATTTGCTAAAACTAAGTTATAGGAGCTTATTATACAAAATTGTTCCAAAATCAATATGAACATTGTGCGCTTATGGAGTTGCTATGTCCATCTATAAGCTAGAGAAGCAGTGCCCAATGTGTATGAAAAAGAAAATTAAAATATCTAGTCAATGAGTTTTTGAAATACAATTTTACCATGTATTATAAACATCATTCATAATTTTCTTATGCACCGTTTATAGCTAATGACTACTACCATATACTACAAATTTACAGTACATTCCTTTTTGAAAATATATTTCATAAATTTGTACACAATACATTTTCTTCCAAATAAAGTACCATAAATTTCAAGTTTAGTGTACACATTTCTTTTTGACATAAGTATACACATTTTTTTTTGGTTTTTATGACTAACATTCAGTCAACTGGACCGATTAATCTAGTTTGTGGTGAGTTTTGATATTAAATAATTTCAACTCCTCTTTCAAGTGCAGTTGTAGGGAATCAAATCATCGTCTTTCATACTAAATCTAACTCTAATCTCTATTGAACCAATTAATGCTTTGATAAATACTCATATTTTTATAAAAAAATATTTTTGTTCAAAATGAAGCAAATGCAGGGAAACCGTCTTAAGTCTTAATTGCATTTTGTTAATTTATTTATTTATATAAATTGCACATTGTTTTTTTTTTATAATAAAATTACACATTGTTTGATTGTACACAAATAATTTTACTTTGAAAGGCCATTTAATTTCATTATTCCTTTAATATTTTAATTTCCTTTCTCCAAACAAACAAAGAAATACTTATGGTTTAAAATTGTTATTTTTTCACGTATCAATATTCTTTTCACTTTCAGTTACTAAAATATATTCCTTTCCGATACCAAAAAAGTTACTAAAATATATTCATTTATTTCGTTTTCCAAATATTTTTATAAAAAAATGAAGAAAATGAAAAAGAACTTATCAAATAATGATATTTGCATAAAAAACAAACAAAATAAATTAGGTTATAGATTTTTTTCAACATAAAATTATTTTAAGAATAGTAAAAAATTGGTAAAAAAATCCTAATAAATAGAAATTAATGTGAAAAATAGAGAAAATACATCAAGTCAAGAAAAAAGGAAAAGTAACTTAAAAAAAGTGAAGAAGTTAATGATTCTGATTCGGCCATTGTACTGTAGGTGAAACTGAAACCCTCAAAAGTACAACTTTTTTGGATTTTTATGTTCTCTATCTATCTATCTTTAGCCAAAAATTACATTTTTTTATTTATTTTATATTTAGGGTTTTGTGTTCCTCATTAGTCTATTTTTCACTGTCCTTCATCTTCAATTTCACTCTCAACTGTTTAAAGTTTCAATCTTTTCACCATTTTCATATCAAATGGGTCTTGGTGGTGGTGGGTGCAGATCATGGGAGGAAGACATTTATTGGACCCATTTTCAATTCATTCATTTCACTCAATTTCTTCGCAATGATTTCGATCAACAACTTGTGAGTAATTTTTTTTTTCATTTTTTTTGTTTCTATTTTTTGTTTCTTTTCTTTTGTTGTGAATAAAAAAGTTTTTTTTTTTTTAAATTTTAAGAAAACCCTTTTAAACGGGTGAAATTTTGGGGTTAAATGCATGCACTGCATTTCATGTCCATAAATTTTTTTTATGAAAGTTTTGAGCTTTGGATAAGTTGTTGAGCTGTTGTAAAAAAATTTTTGACCTTTGGATAAGCTGTTAAAATGTTTATTTTTTAACCTTTGATTATAATATTCTTATTGAAATGTCTGTTTTTTTTTTTTTTTTTTTTTTAAAATAATGGTTTAGGATGTGAAATTAGGTTGTGATATGCTTTGTGTTTGTTTTGTGACACTTTTTTTTTAGCTTGCATTGTTATTAGATGAAACATGCATTTACATTGTAGATTTTGTTCATGCATGCATCTTGATAGGATCATGCTTGTGATTTGAGGTTTCAAAGGTGAAAGTGAATGAGTAAGGAGATTTGGAGATTGTAATGTGGTTGATCTTAGATTGTTATTATGTTGATCTTAGATTGTTATTATGGTTGATCTTAGACATGCATCTTGATAGGATCATGTCTGTTATTATGTTGTTATTAGATTGTAATGTGGTTGATCTTGTGATTTCGACATGTATTGGTGTTTGACACCACTGGACATCTACACATTTGATTGCATTCAATTAATTCATTTTCTAAAAGTACTATTACTAGAGAGTGTCAAGGTGTCAATGTTAGTGTCTCTGTCAGTCTACCAACATGTATCTCTGCTGCTCATTGTATTATATTCTGAAATAGGAATTTACGTTTTGTTTGCAGGCACTTCCCAAAACATTTTCGGATAATGTCAAAAAGAAGTTGCCAGAAAATGTGGTCCTAAAAGGTCCTGGTGGAGTTGTGTGGGATATAGAGCTGACAACTAGAGACGGTATTGTGTACTTCACGAATGGTTGGCAACAATTTGTCAAAGACCACTCTTTGAAAGAGAATGATTTCCTTGTCTTTAAGTACAATGGCGAGTCATTGTTTGAGGTTTTAATCTTTGATGGGGAGAATTTCTGTGAGAAGGCAGCTTCTTATTTTGTTCGAAAATGTGGCCGTGCCGCCAATACCGAACAAGGGGGTGGATGTTCTAGCAAGAGAAAGGAGACAGATAATTCTGTTGAAGAAGTCAATACTCCTTCGAATGGTGTGGATGAAGGTGTTTCACCTGAAAAATCTGTACATCTTAACAGTATCCGAGTGCCATTTGCTGTACCGCTCGAAACTACCAATGGAAAGACTTCTAATGGGGGTGTTGAGTCTGCCTCCCCCGAGCAATTCATAGCCGACATGGTCACTGAGACCGACCCTGACCCTGCAGCTGTTCCCGTTCAAAATACTGGTAAACGGATAAGGAGGTCTGTTTATCCGTCTGTCCCGAGTAAGAAGAGAGGAAGACCACCAGGAAGACCAGCAAAAACAACTAATTCTGATGATAGAATTCTTGATTGGGTGACTGGTAAATTTTTTACTTATGAACAATGTCGACAATGAAAAGAAACACAGAACACTTGTGGTAAAAGTGGTGCACTGATCACATTGTTTTAACCATTGCATATGAAATTAATTATTTATACCATCTAATGAATGCAATAGTAAAGACTATTTACGTATCTGTGGACCACTGTAAACCACAAATGTCACCAAGAAACATATCTGACTACTGTTTTATCGACATTTCTTTATCTAAAAACACTTGAATGAGTGAAATTTCTTACTGAAGTATTTTGATTTTGAATAATCGACATATTCAAAGGGGCCATAATAGGCACACCAAATTCGTGTTAGGAGAGATTTTTGGGTAGAGACAGTATGGGGTTTTTGAGAGATTTGTTATGTGCACCGCCTGGCAGGACTTTGATTTGATAATAATTGAACATTATTATTTACTGTGTGCTTGTTTTAGTGCAACATTGTAACACTTAACTTGGTGTTTTTGTGTAATCAATTAAAGAAATCAAATAAAAAACCCTTTTCTTCTATGTAGCACCGACAATCTGATTGAATGTGTGACTAGTGTCTGACCCTGACACACGTGACTGCATTCAATTAATTCATTTTCTCAAATTATTACTGGTGTCGACGTGTTGTGTCGTGTCAGTATCGAGTCCGGTGTCCGTGTTTGTGTCCGTGCTTCATTGCTTTTCTCGAGTATTTGTGTTTAAATCAATACATTGACTGGTTGTTAATGTTGTCACTTATTTTAATCACATGTTTAGATGCTGAAACTTCTCCAAAGGGTTCTCCAAAGGTTAGATCTGGGTCACAGGAACTATATACCTCAAATAGAAGGCCTGTCACAAAAAATGAGATTGAAAAAACTCTTCAGTTGGCCCAGGCAGCATGTACTGATGACTCCTTGCTTGTAACTATGCGACCTTCACATGTATACAAGAGATTCTTCGTGGTAAACTACTTCCTTCCTCTCCTTACTTTTTAAACTCGGTTTTAATCTTAATATATTATGTTAAATAAGTGCATCATTGTGAAAAATATTTTAGTTTCCTGCATTTTTATCTTTATTATACACACATTGTTACTTATTAACTGTATTAACATTTTTGGTGACTAGTCATTCCCTAATAAGTGGATACTAAACCACCTTTCTCCATCATCTCAAGACGTGATATTACGCATGGGTAAGAATGAATGGCTTGGGAAATACTGCTATCATAATGTTCGTAACAATGGAGGACTTACTGGTGGGTGGAAATATTTTGCCCTTGACAATAACCTTGAAGAGTTTGATGTGTGTTTGTTTAAACCAGCTGGTCGTATGCACGAGTTATTGATCTTAGAAATGAGCATTTTTAGAGTTGTTGAGAAGATTACTCCTCTGACTGCGGTGAATTCTCCTGGAAAAAAGAGGGGAGTTAGGAAAGCCCCACCGTATGCTGTCCAAAAAGAACGCGAGTCCAATGAAGGTGCATAATTGTGTCGTCTGAGGAAGTTATGTTGTTGGAGTTATGCAAATATGTGTTAACAGTTGTGTTAGGGCTGTAGACTAAGTTTAACGTTGTGAATTCTCCAGGAAAGAAGAGGGGAGTGAAGAGAACACTGACCAGTGCTGTCCAAACAGTACTCTAGTCCATTGAAGGTGCGTAACTGTGTCGTCTAAGGAAGTTTCTACGTTGGAAATGTGCAATATATGTTAACAGTTGTGTTAGAGCTGCAGACTAAGTTATGTATCATCGTTTGTGTTTGTCGTTTTGATGTTATGTTGGATTGTTTAACTAGTTTAATCCGCTACTTCTACCTAGGTAATTCACCATATGTAAACTTTCTATTGCAGTCTAGATTTTTATGGTTATAGTTCGAATCGACTATCTACTTCATGATTTCATAAAACCGAATTTTAACATAAAAAAAAAGCTCGACAGATGGAATTTTAGTAATTTAGCCCACAGCTTTCTTGGAAAATGGACCCCTTCATAATCATTTAAGGGCTTTCTTGTGTGTGTTCTTCCTTGTGAATTGCTAATATAGTTCCTGATACCGATGAAAATTCACATTGCATCCTGATTATTTCAATTCAAGGAGAATCAATTGTCACTTAAACCAACAATTATTGATTGTTTATTCAAGGTTTTGCTACTGTATCCTTGTCTCATTATTTGTTAAGTATGTCCGAAGTGCACTAATATGCAAAATCAGAAAAGTTTCATTTGTAAGTTTGATGCTTATTTAAATTCTGCAGATTAGAAATTCTATCAGTTCAGTTATCAGTATAGTTTGTGTTCTGTTCTATTGAAGTTTATCTCTTAAAAGGTTATTTGTTGATACTAGTCTGTGTTCCCGTACGTCGCACGTGTTCACTTGGTTTTAGTAATTACATATTTTGGGCAAAATTACTATGAAGTTGTTTATCTTTTGAGTTTGTTCTGGATATTTGTGTTTTCAATTTGACCAATGTATTTTGCGGGATTGAACCCTAGTATACCCACGCCGGTGGCTTCAATAACAGACTAGTATTAAACTTGTTCATGATAGACAAAGCCAAATCAACGGTTGAATTTTATAATCGTATCGAATTTTATCATGTTTTTCTCACACCATATCACATCAAATAACATTTCCTTTCCCTCTTTTCCTCCCACCCACCATAGTCTGCTTCATAATCATAACTGCTTCTCTGCATCATCAATTATCCACACTCAGTAAAGAAATCATAAAATAACTCATTAGAAATATTTGAAACATCTTAAAAATTAGTTTGCAAGAGTTAGAGTATCTTATACACTCATGTTATGGTAATTTTTTTTGTTTACTTATATAAAAAAAATCGTGTCTGTATTAATCCATTGCATTACATGATCCTTATTATGAAGCATCACAAAAAACAAAAGAAATATAGTGTCATGCAAATTTATGCAGCTTCACTAGGACATAATCTGGTAAAGTAAAGTTCTGTTGGTAAAGTAAAGTTCTGTTTAATTTTTTTTTCTTCATATGTTTGTTTGTATTAGAACTTTGAGATACCAAGTGAAAATGATCAGAATAAAGAAGTCTTGTAAGCACAGATCAATAAAACAACATTGTCATTTTCTGTGCTTTCTCAAAAACATTAAATTACTAGTTCATGATAGTTCTTAGAAACCACCATCCAAAAACCAAACCACAAAATCTTTTTTGGCATTTTCCTATTTTTTTCATACCTTCTTGGATTCACATTCAAATTGATTGAGTTTTCAATTTTCATATACTGAATTTCTCAAAAAATTTAGATACATATAGTAATGTGTTAGGAACATATATATAAAAACATATTAACAAATTTTGGTTGTTCATATGGCCCTTTCATTCTGAAAGGGACCTATGATTTTGTTTCTGTTATGCCATTTGACATCAATGTAAGCAAATAAGACTTATTCCTAAGATAAGTTTCTTATGATAATGTTGAATAAAATGATTGTTTCTCTAAAAAAAATAAGAACTAATCATGCATTTGTTAATGTTTTAATAAGCAACATTGCTTCAAACATTCAATAGGACAAATGCACCAATCTGAAAAGTTGCAGCTCACACTACCTACACTTTCCTAAAATCAAGAGGATTGCAATGTGGTCTACAACACTAATCAAATCTACTCATAGTGAATAAATTATAGTTATTCACATATTTAATTTTTGAGTAATTATCATTGAAATATGGGTTGGTTGAGTATGTATTAGAAAGATCATGATAATTTTAGAATTTAGTATGTAGAATATACCTCTCAACCTATAAATACGTAAACTTCTGTACAATTGTATTCAAGTCTTTTAAAATTTATGTACAATTGAAGATTTCGCACCACACTATATATCGTCTGCGATTACTAATATGTTGTCTATTGTCCCATCACGAATCCTTTGTAAACAATCAAAATTTAGAGCAATTCAATCTATTCTTAGCTTGCTCTAAGTCTTCACATTACTTGTTACTATCTTCCAACTATATATCAACTAAAGTCTTCTACACTATTCAACTTATTTCTAAACTAGCACACTAATACCTCAAATACTAACAATTATGGGTAATTGTATTAATACTGTATGTCAAAATTTAAACAATATGAAAATAGGTGTAGCATTCATTATCTAAACAAAATTGATCTTGGACTATTTTTCACCACCTACAATAGTAGTTCTTTGTGGCGGGGCCTGAATGAGTTGAGAAGAACAGGAAAATACGGTTTTAGTGGTCACATGAAAATATCACGCAATACACACACAGACACAATAGTTCTTTTGTGTGAAACCAGTTTTGAGTGTCCACTGTGACACTTCCAACAAACACTGATTACAGGCACATGATTTTCTGCTTATAGAGTGGTCCTGTTCTGTGTCACCCATCTAGCACTTACAGTGCTCCAGCCACAATATATATTACCTACGCTCCGCGCTAATAGAAGGCATGTCTAGTGTCCGACACATGTCGTTATCTATAACTGACATGACATCAACATATATAATTCCGTAAAATTAATTCATATTTGTGTCAGTATCATGTCTGGTGTCTGGTGACCGTGTATATTAAGTATTAACAATTCAGCATCATCATATATATTATTGACTGTTGCATTACACCCTCTTTCCTTTTTCTCTTTTCCATTATGTCTGCTGTCCCACTATCAGTTTTGTGTACGAAATAATCAACATTGTTGTAGTAGTAGCTTCTATTGCTAACATTTGTTTTCGTGTGGAAAGTTTCAAAATCTTTCATAGCAGTCAAATCTTTCAAGCTTTTTTAACTTTCCTCATACATAATAATTGGCCTGCAAAGCATTTCCAATGGATAATTTTTTTTCCAGTGTATGTCTCTATCAGATGTTAAGTTACATAAAATCATGGTAACACCGTGATTCATGATTTCGAGCACTCGCTCTAATGTTATCCTTGTATTAGGTTTGCTACTCGTAGTCGAAGTAGTGAATGTGAATCATCATGTTTTGAATTTGTAGTTCTTGTTATCGACTAGTCCAAACTTTATGATTAAGGTTTACTCAGAACGAAGAAAATAAATGTGGTTGTTCATTCCTTATTCCGCAATATAAAACATAAACAAAATTACTAGTGATATATAAAAAATAACTCATCAATATTGTAGATTTGTCACCAAGCTTTTGAGGTTTTTCTTTCTTATATTTCGTCTATTATTTTTAATGAAGTGAAATAAGTTTTTCTGTAAATAAAAAAAGATTCAATAGGAATTGAAAATATTTATCATGAAAAAAATATATGATAGTATGAATTTCAAAGAGGAGGGTATACATTCATTCAATTATGA
Source organism: Trifolium dubium (assembly GCA_951804385.1). Classification (NCBI taxonomy): domain Eukaryota; kingdom Viridiplantae; phylum Streptophyta; class Magnoliopsida; order Fabales; family Fabaceae; genus Trifolium; species Trifolium dubium. The sequence goes on from OX638068.1 coordinate 44,764,394, forward strand.
ATGTCAGTAGTAGGTTATGTAAATCAGAGTATGATGATTTAGTTCTGCCACATTCAATTATTGGTATTATATGCAATAGAAAATTTATAAAAAAGTTATCAAATTTCAAAGGTTGACAATATGTTTTGGAGTGTTCAAACTTTCAATCCATCCTACTCGTTCTATTTTTCAATCCACCTTAAATTTATTAGAATCATAGTGTTTCACCGTAATTTTAACACACTTATACTTTAAAATTTCAACAAAATCAATTAATAATCCACTTATTTTTATATTCTTACTATATTATATTTTGTACTTTGATATAAGTTGGACTGAAATGATGATGGACTCACATTCTGAAAAAGCCCAACCCAATAATAGAAACAGTTGTTGGGTCATATTCACAAATAGCCAGATGTACGGAAAGTCGACAGAGAGACAAAGAGAACATTTGAAAACTTTTTTCAGTCAACTAAAAAAAGTAAGTAAACTTTTTTCAGAGTTTACTTAAAGTAAGTGTATATTTGATTTCAATTTTAGAGGGTTGAAATTGATTCTGACATGTTTGGTTTTTGTAAAGTAGAATTGATTTTGTCTCCATAATTGATTCTCCTTGAAGTTAGAAATTGTAGCTTCTAATTTTAAAATTGATTTTTATACTAAAATTTACTGTTCAACTCACTTTTAGTTAAATATATCTAAACATAAATCAATTCTACTAAACTCAATTCTGATAAAATCAATTCTATCTAAAGTTAAACCAAACATACCATTAAAACAAAACTATGTAATATCTTAAATGAGTACTACTTTTGAAATTGGTAAGAACACATTAAATTGTAGATTTTGGCTTTCTAGTGTATTGTATCCCCACACAAATTTAAGTTTTTTAAGCGGATATTGAATTAGCTAGGTAGATCAGTAATCAGTATATGGTTTGAAAATGAAGGAGTTTGACCCTACACTTTACACTCATTAGCGCATTATTGGTACTTTTTCTTTGAAGAGAAGTCATTAGCACATAATTATCCCATGATTAATCTTGAATGACGATTAACAATTTGCTTGCATAAAGCTGCCATACTTTACAAAAGGTCATAACCTGTTTAAGGGTTTGGTTTGATTGAACCAACAAAACAAACAACAATACCAACTCCTAGCTATAGATGGCATGCTACTATAGAGTTTTTTAAATAATTAATTAAGATCATACTAGCATATATAAAGTGTAACAATTAATTAATGTAAATTATACTGTATTGAGTATTACTACTGTGGACCATGCAATGTCGTGGAGCACATCAGCCAAAACGGCGTTAATTTCGGTGATTCCTTGCTTTCTTTTTTGTCGTTTATTTGATACTCAAAGTAAGTATTAGTAGTTGTAAATAAATTGTAATGTAGATGAGTTTTATTTTTTGCATTTGCATTTGCATTTGCTAGGAAAAATGTGAAACTCAAATATCAATGCAACACATGCTTGTATGGCTGTATTCTGATCTCGCTTATAATCAAGAGGAAGCTAATATTCTTCTCACTAATAGACAATTATATTATATATTGCTCTAAATTATTACTGGATTATTACCATCAACAAAGCTGAATCACTTCTCCAATCTCGAGTTTTATATTTATCAGTCATGTTTCTTTAATTTATTAAACATTCCTCTCTCTATCTAAAAATATATAAGAACTTTTTTTTTGAAACGGCAAAATATTATGTTAAAAATGGATTAAAGTACAAGAGGTACTCCACCCACAGTGGAGAAAAAGTACAGACAAAACTCTACCTAGAAAAAATATATAAGAGCTGTATTTAAAATCGGTTTGTGAGAGGTTGCCATTGTCTCTAGCTATAAACTTATGTTCATGACATCTTATAACGCAACAATTTAACACATTTCTCGCGTCCAACTAATCAGTGTGTAGATATAAATTGTAGATGGTCCAATAGCGGATGATCTACCTAGCTAGTCATTTTGGTAAAGTATAATGTTGCACAAATTTGAAAAGTAATTTAGAATAATTCATACAATATAGATGAAATTCTAATCCTAAAAAATTACTTAAACATTTTACAAGTTTTATTTTTACGGAATTTTACAAGATTCTTATTGTCTTAATCACTGATCATTTCATTAACTATTGCAAGTTGGTATTTTTGATGGCAAAGAGTAACATGCGAATTCACTTGCTACTACATCATACATAATCTAATTAAAAAGAACGAGGATTAGCATGCCGCATTTTTTAAAACATTTTGTAGATCTATATATTACATATAGATTTTTTGTTTTTGATTTGATAATACATATAAATCTAATTTAATAATTAGTATGAATCCTTGCACGTACAAATAATATAATTTTTAACAAAGTACCACATGCATGAAGATATTTTCAATTTATTAGGTTAATATATATAATATGTTTATCAATTTAATTAATTACATTGTGATTTTTTCTTCACATATAGTAATACATTCACACATTGATTCATTATATTTTTAACCTCATTTCTCTTATGTTGAATTTTGAGTCAATCTTCATTTCATGATATCTAATAAACCAGGCTAGCTGGTTATGTAGCACTACACATGTGACATGTCTTGCACGCTGTAAATTGAATAAAATGGTGATATAACAGCCAGCATATGAGTCAGGTTGGCCAAAAATAGTAAAACATAAGCATCATGAGTCAATTACAATATATAGTAGCTAGACATACATAGCAATTCATTAAATTACTTTGGCTAGAACATGCAACATCATGTTTGTTCTTTTCTTTGCTTGCTTGAGATGTACTATAGTTACACTTCTCAATCACAACATACTTAAATTGATCAATATAAATGATGTAATTTAAAAATTGAAAAAATTAAACCGACAATATTGCAACCTTGAGAGAAAAGGGTGCATATTACATAAATTGTTGATGTTATAGTAGAAAAAGGGCAATATGGGTATTTTCATATGTTATTGTAAGACAAAGACATGGAATATGAATTGGATATAGCCAAAGCATATTTGACAACATCACAATTGAGTCATAGAACGACATGTTGACCGGATATTCCCTAATCACAAGCTTATTGTTGAAAAATTCACGTAAAAACACAAGAAGAGAGAACAAAGAGAAAGTTTAATGATTAAATAACGTAAAACAATTAGTCGTGTTGTTGTAATAAGATAAAAAAAAAAAATAAATTAAAGTTTTCATTTCCCGGAGAATCTAGAGCGCATCAGGCGCTGACCATGGCTTCGGAATCTATTAACAAATGGAATTAAGTATGCAAATTGGTAATGATATCTTGCTGTCACATTAATCAACAAGTAAAAAACAAGATTGAGGGACTATAAAAAATGAGGGATCAAGCATGGGGGTACGAGCATAATTCAAACATACAACAAGCCATAAATGCCATAATATGTTGCAATATTAATATAGGCAAATGTATATGGTAGGTGCTTAGACAAATTTATTATTATGTACAAGTTTAATTTGTTTTAATTATTGTATTAATATATCACATTATTTGATTAAATAAGTTGTGATGTGATATGTTGATCTAATGATAAAATTTAGGTGATAACTTGTATACCCTTTAAGATTTGGAAGTATTTAACTCCAACTACTACAAAATATTTTAATTGTAAGTGAAATTTTTACATATATTACGAAATTTCCTATTCAAATGTGATAATAGACGGCTACCCTAACAATATTTGTTATTAGTCAATTGAGCTAAGACTTATTAATTTACTGGAGATCATTTATAAAAACCGCGCAGCATATAAGTCATCTAAGTTTTTCTTGGTTACCATGATATAAAGACGAAGTTTTCTATTGCTGTTATCGATCACTAATCTCCGTCAAAGAATCTGTACGGCACATAATGTGAGTTTTTCTCTCCTAATCAAATATTTTTCAAACATTTAAGTCAAACTTCAAACCACATACTTAAGGGATAAAAACTCTTCGCACTAGAAAAAATTCCATTGTTGATAAAGTTGTCTATGTTACTTATAATATATTCTTTTGATAACACATCATCAATGTTATAATACAAATATATAAATCAACGTTTTATATATATATATATATATATATATATATATATATATAAAATGATAGATAGATGAAATAGATAGGAATGAATAAGAACAAAAGAAGAGAACAAAGGAAGAGACTATAGCCTAGACAAGGTCACGCCCACGAGTCACGTGAGAGAGGCCATGTTGACGCCGAGGAATATGGAGATTGGATTACACGCGCGGATGTGATTGATTTATTATTATATTATTATTCTATTCTAGTAGTAACGACATGAAATGAGGTGAGAATTGAAAAACACACAAGACATGGAATATTTGAACACGGAGAGGGAATATTGGATTCTAACATTACATTATGCTACATATTTAATTACGTACACAAATTAATTAATTAAATACTAGCTTGAAATTTTGTATTGTATTGTATTGTTAACGTTCGAACCAGACGTACGATTGTATTGCTAGCGTTTGAATAATCCTTTCTTTCTTCAATTCCTACTTGCATATATATGACATGAGCTGCACAAGAAATTTCATGCATCTCTATCTCACCTTTATATAGATTTTATGTTTTTGAGTTTGAGGACTAGTATTGTGCAATTTCTGTTGATGGAGTTTAGTGAAAACTTAACATCTCTTCTACTAATTCACATGCTATTACTTCATTTAAACCATAAATACGAGCAATGTCATCGCCTACTTAAAGTATGGTCCCTGTATTTACAATTTTAACTTCGATATTATATTGCTCAATATACGTTTGGGGAAAATTTTAACTCTGAGTCATTCTTATTTTGATAGGCCCATCCTTTTTTGCTTGAGTTATTGTCTTTAATGTTAATACTAATTAAAGAGACAATAACTTGAAGAAATTTGACTAAATTTAAAAACGCGTAATCTGAACTAAACATATATAAGTTAGAAATAAACGACTCTACAATTCACCATACCATGCAACAATGGTAGAGCCATATATAGAGGATTTAAATTGATCTAATGAATTTGTCTCGACGTCTCTACATCAGTTATTCGTTCAATTTAGCATAAAAATTTCAATTAAGAGTTTTTTCCCTTTTGAAAGAGTTAAAAGAAATTGCAAAACTACATACTCAACACAAAGTGTGTCAATATATAATAGAATACATATATATACAAAAATTTATTGGAGTACAATATATGTTACACCAATTTCATCAAATTACTTCAAACACGTACGTACATAGAATTTAATTAGTTTAGATTGAATCTTCATATATATTCATTGTGTCGTTGATTTGGTTATTACCCTTAGCATTAGCAAGATCAAAATTTATGACATTGGTTGAAGAAGGCCGGGGTTGAAAAGAGATTGATTGATTCATTAAAGAGAGTCTGGATGATGTAGGTCTGCAATCTGGTGTCACGTACCGGACATCACAGGGTACACTTATAGTCATATATTCCTTCCCTTCTCAGTTTCTCATCAGTACCCATTTTTGCTCTCTTCAATTCAATTTTAGCCTATCTCACGTGTACACCAACCAACCCCTTCATCTATCATATACACGTCCTAACTATACTTTTTAATTTTTATAATATGGTACGTATGACTATACCTCATATCTCTGTTTTTTAAAATAATAGTAAAATATAGACATTCATTTTTCTATAAAAGTTAGAATCATATATATTCACAAATATTTTATTTAAAAATATTAAAGTTGTTTTAAAATAAAATAATTTGAAGAATCCTAGAGGTGGAGAGTTAGCTTAATATTGAGTTGGACTTTTTTTTTGACAAAATATTGAGTTGGACTTAGACATGAAGAATGTCAAATGTTTGTTCGTAACAAAATTTATATATCAATAATAGGTAAAAATCTGTTAAAAAAGGATGTCATATAGAATATGTGATTTATTTATGTCAAACTCGAAAATCCTGAATTAGAACTTTGTCTAGTACCTCGAATCAATTTTTTTGAGTAAGTTGTCTCAATTAATCTGATCTATTAGACCAACTAATATGATTCTGACATCAAATTATCTCGATTTTTTTTAGAGATTAAAAGTTACTTTTTAAAACAAAATAAAATTAAGAGCATATCTCAAATATCAAAAGAAAATTAGGTAACCTCAAATTCTTACAAAATATGAGTCAATATCTTACCAACCAAAAGATTTTTCTTTTTTCAATGACTAAACATAGTAACTAAAAATCATTTCATTTCAATAATAATGTACATAACCATAGTCCATATAACATATATTTGATGTGATTGCAAAACATAGTCATGGTCAAAGACTCAAAGTTAAATAGTGTGACTATAGTCATTTGCTTTGAACCTTGGTCATATATAGTTGGTATGGTATCCCATAGCTATAGTTAACAGAAGTTAACCAATGAAGCATAATGCCACATGTATTAAAAACAGAGAAATAGGGTGGGGGGCCAACGTAAGGTACTCCTAGAAGAGGATGATATTTTGGCCTGCCAGTCAATCCTCGTTCATAATAAAAACGGGAATATTCCAATTTAAGAAATATGTATTTAAACAGAAAAATAAATTAAACTTATCATGTTAGTAGAAACAAAAACAGCAGAGGAATTTTAATAAGTCACAATCCATCAACGTTGTAAAATAAAACTATAGTAGTATAGACTCATAATTTCATTTCCCGTTATCAATAATATTCCATTGAATAGTACTCATTTTGTTTTCTCTCGAATCCCAACCATATGCTTTGCCAGAAACCACCATTATATCACTGCAACATTATTTTTATTTATTACTAAATGTACAATGAGTAAAAGTACAGACACCTCTTAAAATTCGAGAACACTTTTTCATGTCATGATTTAATATTATTAAGTTTCTTAACATTTCAATAAATTGTTTAATTTAGAGTTTAAATTTAGCTCTTATATTAAAATGTAGTAATGTAAAATTCTTAGAATAGAGTTTAATTTGCTAATCATATAGTCTTGTTGGTTTTACTCATGAGTAAATTAGTGTATGCAAGGATATCATATAAGGATGTATGACTTGAGAAAATTAAATGTTAATTATGGTGCTTATTTGAGTTTAGTCACATATAATGGATCTAAAAGATATAAACCGTGAAGATATCTTGAGGTGCCCATTGGTGGTCAAAAGATTTTAAAAAAGTAGTAATTTTACATTAGTTTTTTAGAAAGACATATTTTAATTGATAGGTGATATTCAATTAGTTAAGCGACAATATGCTAAACACTTGAGCAAAGGTTAGTTTTATAGTTACTCCAAATTGACTAAAATTTGAAGGGATTGATATTCTTTGAATCCACCGAGTGTTATAAAGATCTTTGACAAAATTATTTTCTAATGAAACAAAAGTGTTACATATAAGTAATAAGTATATTAAAAATGTATTATTATTTGGAAATTGTCTTATGACTTGTAACTTTGATAAACAACTTTTTAAAGAGAAATTGCATAAATAAGCGTTTTTATCAATCTCGTTACCAACAAATCTCCATATTACTCTCATATTCATACTATGTCTAACTCAATAATACAAAACCAATTTATAAAGTTACCGGTATCGCTCTTTATAAATTCGATCATTTCAGACCTTATCTTTATTCTATGTTAGACATTAGGTTTGTTGATTAGAAGAATGATTTAACAAAAAAATTCTTTTTAAAGATTTAAACACATTTACTCTTCATTTAATAATATTCCTGTATAGATAAGGAAAACCAACCTGAGCACTCTCCTCATACTCTCTCTCTCTCTCTCTCTCTCTCTCTCACACACACACACACATCCTTAGCTTCTCTCTCTCTCTCTCTGCAAGCATAGAGATACTAGTACTTTGATGACTACTGCTACTAATCTCATCTCAGAGCTCACAGCTTCCATAAATAAATAACTAGTACACTACCCTTTTTCACTAACTTTTCTCTCATACCACCATCCCCAAAAAAACTCTGATTTTTTCTCTTTCTCTTCATTTAATCTCTTCTTATTTTTTTCCTTAAAAAAATCTCTATTTCATCTGACTAAATCACTAGTACTCTCTGCAAAATTTATTTCATTTTCTTTTATTTTTACAAATAAAAAAATGCTATTCTTAATTCAACCCTAAGTTAGATCCTACTAAAAGCCTATCTCATCAAAACCAATGCAAATTCATCATTATTCACTCATCATATAATCACTGCTTTAAATCCATCTTTTTCACTCTCTTCCTTCCTTCCTTCCTTCATTCATTCATTCTCTCAACTCAACTCAAATCAAATCAACTCATCATATCCTTTCTTTCCATTACTCATAATGCAAACTTTATTTTCACCTTTGTTAGAGCCAGACCTATCTTTAAACATTAGTCCACCTTCCATTTCAGATTCTGAAGTCAAAGAAATGAAAATCTATGATAAAGGATTAACTAAACCACTTTACAATGATAATAATAATAATATATGTTCAATATCAACTAATTCTGATAATTCAGCTAGTAGTGAAAGTGAGTTAAGTCATGAAAATCACTTTATCTATAATCATCATCATGAGCCAACATTGAGATTAGGATTTGGAAACTCAGATTTGATGAATCCTCATCATCATAATCATCATCTTCATCGTCATCAAGTACAAGGTGTATCAAGAAACTTCAACCACCAACACTTTCAACCTCATATCTATGGTCGCGACTTCAAGCGAAATACAAGAGTTGTTAATGGTGTCAAAAGAAGTGTTAGAGCTCCAAGAATGAGATGGACTACTACCCTTCATTCTCATTTTGTTCACGCCGTTCAACTTCTAGGCGGTCATGAAAGTAAGTACTTCATCAAACATTATATTAGTTAACTTAAACTTATACATAAACATTTATATGATCCGCGTTTAATAAGCGTTTGTGCTATAAACTCATGTATATGATTAGTTTGAAATAAGAAATATCACTTATGAAACTCAGACGGTCATACCTTCTGAGTTTCATAATAACTGTCGTTTAAGGTTATACAGATGTTTTAAGAAAATAAAAAGTTGTTATAAATTAGTATCTAATTTTGGATGTTAATGATTAATTGTTTGATTAACTTTGCAGGGGCAACACCAAAATCTGTGTTAGAACTAATGAATGTGAAGGATCTAACCCTAGCACATGTCAAGAGTCACTTACAGGTGAGGAAAATTATTGACCATCCAATATAGTCTTTGAGATTAATGAGTACTTTGAATGAAGTTTCCATTTTCACCTTTTAATTATTTTCTGACAAAAGAAAGAAAAAAGAGAGACTATATAATTAGTCATATAAGTTGGTTCCACTAGTGGAGAAAGAAAAGTAGAACAAGCACTAAGGACAAAAGGGTATCTTGAAATTTATTCAAGATATTAATCTTTAACTTTGTAGACTTTTATTTTTCTTCTCATTTTTATTATTTTTCATGCTTGGTGTGTATGTTTGTTTGTTCATGCAGATGTATAGAACAGTGAAGACCACTGACAAATCAGGACCTGGTAATTGTTTTTTCATAATAATTTCTTCTATTAATTATTACACAATTTTTGTTTGTTTTTTGAGATTTTTTATTTTAGTTTGACAGAAACTAAATCTATGATTTTTCAATTGAAGAAATGTTTTGTTTGTTGATGAAATTTTGCAGGTCATAATATTGTTCCTTTGCATGGATCAGCTTGTGAGAGACCAAATTTACCACAAGAAAGGTAAAACTATATGCTAAATTTTTATCTCTGCAACATATTAATGTGAATGTAATAGTAGTAATGTGTTATTACTCCTATTGACTACATTCTTCAAGACAGAGCTATTTAAAGCTATGTTAACGTATAAACATGCACAAATATTCATACAAATGCCTTGTGCTTAGCTTCTTTTATTAAAAAAAATTAAAATTAGTAGCAGGTATATTTTTTATGTAGAAAATGTTTCTTAATTTGTTTGTTTTTACCATTTTTATGCTTGTTTTTGAGAAAATAGATTAGATGCGGTCAAGATCAGCGTGTACAACTCTTTGATACTATCTGATCTTGATTGAACGATTTAAATATTAATATAATTATCTATTTTTATGTAATATAAATTTTAAAGTTAAAATTTAGATCGTCTTATCTTAATATTCTACACAACTACATCGATCTGTGTTACCTTGCATAAACTTGATCTTGTTTTTGATTATGGGGTTCAATTCAATGACAAGAAGTGTACATAGATTTTGACAAAATAGGCCTAGGGTTTTTATTATAGGTATGTGGGTGGTCATTTTTTACGATGATGCTTTTGGATTACTCATTCATTACATTGTCAATGTCTCTTGATCCCAATATGTAGCAAAAAGTCTAGCTTTTGGTGCACATCTCCATGAAGTACAGTAAAAAATAATATATGAGACTTCATATATTATTTTTCTAACTCATCTTTATTCATGTGTGTATTTACTATGGACTTTTAAAAATATATTAAAAATTTACAATTCGTTTTTTTTAGTGAATTTTAATAAAATATTAGTTATTAGTTATATTTTTTCCTTTTTTACAATAATTTTTTTGACCCATCTTTTACATTATTTTTTAAATTAAAGTCCGCATGAACATTATTGGATTTAGCCCATACATAATGTATTGGATGGTCTAGTAGATTTAAAATATGAAAAAAAATTCTTAAACAATTTTTTGACAATGTATATTTACACGGTTTCTGATTTTGTGTTGTCTTCTTCTTCTTCTTCTTCTTCTTTTCTTTTATATTTGTTCTTTCATTTCAAGTCTAATATCCACACTCAAATATCACATGATATACGGTGTCGAGAGATTGTCAAGAATTGTGTGTCCAAATAATGCAACTTTCAAAATATAGTCACATTATCTTAGATTCTAGGTTTAAATTTGTCTTACAGAGTTGACTATTGAGTAAAAAGTGACATTTATTTACTTATAAATGTTTTCAATGTATTACTTTTTTTGTTGCCAAATAGGCATATATACAGTAATTGTGCTTTGTCCTTCATGGTTGTGGAACAGTAAATCAACCTACTATTGTTTCACCCTATAAATTATTATTTTTTCTTCAAGAGAAGGACCATCTTAAGGTACACTATGATTGCCAACAATGTTGTCTCCATTCTAGCTAATAAAAAAAATTGGTATATAATTTAAAAATCTAACACCTACCTAAGCAAATTGAAACATTTTGATGTTGACCGTTAAAATATTGCATGACATATATACCTTCAATAACCAATCACAAATTGCTGGCCATGCCATTTTGAACTTTACATATTTGGAATTGGAATTATTAGGATTTTGAAATTGTTATTTTGTTTACAATATGGGCTAAACCATTTCTTTATAGTTACATTAAAACATATCTTCTACTTTCTATATCAATTAATTTATTCTCTCACTTTATTATAAATTAATTCAGGACATCTTGGCAACCATCAATAGAGACAAATACAAACAATACTGAAGAAAAATCCGAAATTGGTTTGGTGTATTCTAATTTCAAGGAAAATGATACCATGGTAAGTTTTGTGACATATATATAGGGTCAGAATCTAGCATGTGGCTTTGTAGTTGTTCTGTAGTTTTAATTTGTTGCATGTACTATTTTTAAAGGTGAATATTTGTGTACCCAACTTATATCATTTTTAATTTTTTTTTTTTATAGTTTAGGACATTAACATTAGTTTATACTATTTAAGCAGGTGAAGAGGTTGGATTCTACTCAATTGACACATTCCAACTCTATGATTGACTTAGAATTCACACTTGGAAGGCCTAATTGGGAAAGAGACCAAGATGAATCATCAAGAGAGTTAGCTCTTCTCAAGTGTTAAATTAATAATTACTAATAAACACTAATTAACATATTTCCTTGTTATTAGCTAATTAATGAATAGTAGTAGTAGTAATAGTAGTACTACATTGCTAGGAAATATTCCATGTGAATGGTTTAATATATATCTAAGTTTTGTATGAAAGGGAAATGAGGAATATTGGGATAAAAACATATGCTTGAGTCCAAAGAATTTCAGGGTATTGTCTTTGATGTCATTTTCATTGCAAGGTATAACATTAAAAGAAATTAGAAGGGCTCTTTCAAGATATGGACCATGACTTTTAGTTAGGCAATATAGGGCCCATTTGGGACCTTATATTGGACATGTGGGTCATGTTTTATGCCACACTTTCATAACATCGTTCTCATCATATATGTAATGTTCCAAGAGACTTATATAATATTGAGGTTAGAACAATAAATTCAAATTATTTTTCATACGGATCTCCATGTAGAGGATGTTGCTATTTGATATAACATTTTCAATCTTTTCCATTAAGTGAAACTCTCAAGTTAATGGTGTATATTGCATCAACATATACTGGATTAATACATATAAAAAAGTGATTACACCAAACGGTATTTGTATGTACTTAGTGATAGAGCCATGGCATTAGTAAAAAAAAAACTCAAGGTGTACTAATTAAGGCTCACAGCCCTATTAGTTATAGTGTCAAGAGTTAAATAAAAATCTCATGATAGATTTACATTGACCATATCGCCGGTTGAAGTTTTCTCACAAATTAAAGTTTCAAGTGTGTTAGAATAACTTGTCAAAAAAAAAAAAAGTGTGTTAGAATAACATTCATCTTTCTTATATACAAGCTAAGTTCATTCTAAAGAAATTGGGGCAAAGCTCAAAAAAAGAAAATCTTATAATGTCATATTGCAAAGTTGTGCAGCATTTTTGTTTTTAATTGCAAAATTGTACACTTATTTTACTCCATAATTTTCCTCCATTTACTTATAATCTGTACAGATTGCAAAGAATATTCACTAATTGTATATAAATTTAAAAAATATAAATGAGTGTTTTTAGTACATTGTTTAATGAATCAAAGTTCAGAAGAGATAATGTTTGCATAAAATTAAAAATGCGTATTTGTTACTCTCTTTTTTCACCATCCCACCGGACCGATTAATTTGGTTCGCAGTATGTTCTGACATCAAGTGGTTCCAGACTCTCTCGTATTTGTTACTTTTTTAGGGTATATGTTGCTTTGACAAGAATTTAATTAACTTGTATTGCTAAAATTAAATTTCCATTCATAAATTCCTTAAATAGTATTTGTAAGGCACTTCATCATTTAAAATTTATTAGTCTAAGTTATATATAAATTTTTAGTTTATACCTTGCTAGTTAGCAAATGCTAATGCTTTAAATTAAAATGGGAGAGACTTAGGCATATGGGTGGCACAAATGCAATGTAGATGTGTTTCTTTTGTGTTTTACAGCTCAAGTAGTTGTGTTCGCAAGAGTGATGGATAAATTGTGATGGCATAATAAACCGATTGGAAGGTTGCGGCAATGTCAATAATTGAAGGGGAAGTGGCCGCACTCCTTGAAGCAATATGGGATGGGAGTGTGTAGTTTTTGAAAGTGACTCTCAATCAAATCTTAGTCTAGAATCTAGAGATGTATATGTATTCCAATTTAGTGCTATTATTTTGAATATTGTTTCTAGTTTGTCTTTACATTTTAATTGTAAGATAAAATTTATTAGGCGACAAACAAATATGATTGTTTATATGTATTTTTGTGACTCAAGATCATTTGGATAAAATAGTAAGAGATATCTTCCAACTTGCCCTTTGTGATCCTACCCAATTCGAATGATTAGTATTTGCAGTAGTGCGTAGAGAAATATCCGGTTCAAACAAAAAAAATTTTTGAGAGAGGTCATTTCTTGGGTTAATAACCAAGCTGTTGAGATTATTTCTTCCAAAATGCAATTTTCCTTCCATAAATGCCTTAAATAATTGTACACCATCCATCTCAAAATATAAAAAAAAATTAGTCAAATAAAATTGATGTATAATCCAAATTTTTAATCAAATACATCAGTATTCTTTAACAATTTTTTTTTATATTTTGAGATCGAGAGAGTAATATAATTTTATACCCGCAATTTGAATTGGTAATTTAGGTTCCAATCCCAGATCCAAAAACTTGAGTTTCCTAACTTAACTTCTATTGTTTGATGTGACTCATTTGAATATTTTTCTCGTTGGTCCATTAATAAGTTCTGTACTCAATAGGATCCAAGTCCAAGCAGGAGGTCAGCCCATATGTTCCCATTCATCATGTCAATTGGCATATATATAGTATGAACATAAACAGAATTTTTGTTAAAACAAAATGTAAACAGAATTGTAAAAGATCAGTTGGCTGAGTATAAAAATTGTTCAATTTAGTAATGTCGAAAAACCGATCTAAATTAAACTGCACTAATTTGGATTAGATCATATTGTTTTTTTTAATTGATTATCTAAATTGATCTGCAAGTAATTTTATCTTTAAATTGGATGAGTTTTGTTTAAAACTTGTCTCAACCAAACCGCGAACACCCTAATCCAAATGTTAATCACACAAACATCCTATCTTATATATGCAACAGTAAATATGTCATGTGTCATTTGATCAAATGTGCTGATACATAGCTAGTCTAAATGTAAAGATAAAAATCTAAAAATGACTAACAAGTTACACTTTTCGGTCAATTTTTTTAATACATTTTGTTTCTTTTAAGGATTTGGATCTTCTCCTGTTGATCTTCTTCTATTGTCTATTCTGCATTAATTACAATCATTTGATCTTTACTATTGTTTCTCTTTTTGGACTACTACTTTATTTTTCTTTACAATCTCAACAATTAGATTACAGGAGAGATACAAAAACACATTAAAGTAGGAGAGGATCTGTTAGAAATAATATAAAATTATTAATGTGACATTTTTTATCAACTTAAACTTTTGGGATGATATCAGAGTCTCTATGACTAAGTGGTTTATAGTTCGATTCCCACTCCTCTCACATTCTAAATTTCACGGGATCCAAACCCTCTAGTATAATCCAAATATAAAATTGAGGTTTTACACTAAGTAAGACAAATGAATCGATTATTAGAGGTAGCATACCCCCACCATATAACTGCCAACATCTAACAAGAGTATTAACTCTAGTTAAGTTAACTTACTACCATGATTGCGAAATGCCAGTTGTAGGAAACATGGAGCGTTTAATCTACCGCAAAATAATGCAACGATCATGCTCAAATGCATCATCCATCCCCAAACCCAATTTCACACACACACACACACACCAACTAAATTCTAAACCCAAACTTGAACTCAATTATTAAGAACCAATAATGCTTAGAGGCGAAATCGTTGGTTCCAAAAGCGCCAGGCACACCACCACCGCCGCCGTATCTCCTAATAAAGTTCTTGTGGCGGTTAAAGCCGAGAAGATGATCTCCAACACCGCATTAGCATGGGCTCTTACTCACATCGTTCATTCCAGCGACTCAATCACACTTCTCGCCGTTTATTCTACCGAAAAAACCGGTATATCTTAATCCTGTTTAATTAATAATGATTCATCAAAAGTGTTTTCAATTTGATTAAGCTTGATTTGGATAATTTTAGGTAGAAGATTCTGGAATTTTTCGAGATTGGTGGCCGGAGATTGTTCGAATGGACGCGCGGGAAAATCGCCGGAGGAGATTTCTGATATCTCCGATTCTTGTGCTCAGATGGTTTTTCAGTTACACAATCATATTGAGGTAACTTTTAAATTTACCGCGTTTTTTTTTATTCTTTTAATAGTTACCGCGCTTTTCGTAACGGAATCATTTCCACATGAGTTGCGGTTTAGTTTAGGATTTACCGTTTACTATCTTTTCTTCACTCTCTTGTTTGTTTCTCAACGTAAGCAAAGAAAACGACTTGGTTTTTTACTTTTTAAATCGTGCGTTTTATCATTTCTTTAATAATGACGACTTTTTGACCATATTATCGTTGCGCTGTCGTTTTTGTCTCGCTTATAGTCTCTAATCTCGCTGTTTTTTTTTTTTGGATTAAAAATGCAAAAATATATGCCATTTTTTCCTATATTTTAGTATTAATCAAATTCTACTAAAAAAAATCATCAAATTTAATTCGAGTAACGTGTCAGAGTTTAGGAAGTTTCTGATCTGTACTGCCTTGACTGTAATTTGTTCGGATTCGCATGTGCTTATATAATTCTTGTCTTTGATCAATATTCAAAAAAGATTTATATCAATAATTGCACACCTTACCAAAAAAAATATCAATAATTGCACACACATGCATGAATCTTCTAAACAGGAGGTGCCTACACATAGATAATTGAATAAGTGATTAAAAGTTTGAAACCCAAAAGGCCGGTTGTCCTACGAGTTTAGTTCAGTTGGTATGAATATTACATTATATATTTTGGAAGTCGGGGTTCAAACTTAGGTCATCTCGGAAGTCGGGTTTTAAACTTCGGTCATCCTACTTATCCCTCTTAAGGGTGAAATAAACTTACTACTTGACAAAAAAATAAATCCAAAGGCTATTCAAAAGTATTTTGTTTGAATTAATTAATTTATATTGCTAAGAAAGTTTAAGTAATTATTTTAACAGCCACTGGTAAAATTTGAACTCACACTCTTGTGAAATTTGAATCTCTTTCTTATCATTGCAGTAATATTATTTTTGTATGTAGTTAAGATAAGTTGCACGGTGTAAATTAGACTACAATGATTGAAAACTTAAAATTTATCTAAAACTCAAACATTGACTCATGTTGACTCAAAAATAAAAGTGTATGGTTTTCTTTGTTGCATTGATTTGATTCATATAGTGTTGGTTGTAAACTTTAGTCTAGTTACTAGTCCACAACCAACAGAAAAGTTAAGAAAATCTCAATCGCTTTTAACTGCTAAATATTCCTGTATTGTATTTGTATCCTTTCGTATAATAAATTCTCTCAGTAAACCATTCTGACTGACTTTGTGCTTTTTATAACTGCAGGTTAGAGTGAAGATTAAGGTAGTCACGGGAACTCCCAGTGGTGCTGTGGCGGCTGAAGCTAGATGGAGCGGTTCACATTGGGTCATACTGGACAAGTAATTAAACATGAAAAAGTATTTCTTTTTTTCTGAACTACATTAGTTTGTGTGTTTAGTTAATTGCAAATATATTTTCTCATTTGCTATACTTAAGAGACCAATATTAGCAATCAGCTGAGGTTACTTCATAACATAACTTTCAACCAGAAATGAGTACAACATTTTGGTACCCCGCATGCCTGATCAGTGAAATATTTGTTAGTAAACTCCTTAACGTTACTGAAACAGGAAATTAAAGCAAGAGATAAAACATTGCATGGATGAACTCAGCTGTAGCATTGTGGTGATGAATGGCTCACAGCCGAAAGTCCTCCGACTTAATTTAGGAGGACACTCCGATGAACTCCAAACTCCATTTTTCTCTTCTTCCTCTTCACCAGGTATAGAAATTGGAAAGCTAAAAGGCCGCAGATTAAAGCATTCCACCCCAGTTGGTAGCCCTGAAGTAACAGGTTCTTCTGTTACAAGAAGTATTGGAGTAGATTCAGTGTCAAGTTCAGACTCAATGACTTCGCCTTTCCTGGTCTATAAAGAAAACCCTCTGTATGAGGGTTATGGAGCACACAAAACAAACAAATCAATCAATAAGCCAAAAGATTTTAACTTCCCGCCCTCATTGTACTTTAATTTGGAAAGGGATAACCCACCCCCTTCAAGGAAACTCCCAGCATCATCTCTGGCTAGTGATAAGAACACTGAAGTTTGGATCCATCAGAACCACATTAATAATGAGAAGCTTCAAAGAGCTGAAAACAGAATTATTCAAAGAACTAAATCTCCAAATTCTAAAACTTTACTTGAGAGTTTTTTACACTGTGATCAAGAGAAGAGCATAAGTGAACTTGAGTTCAACAAAGCTGAAAATAGAAGTTATGTCACCAGATCAAGCATCAGAGATAGCCCTATTCCTTTGGGTAGAAATTCCTCTATCCCTCCTCCTTTGTGCTCACATTGTCAGAATATAGCACCTGTATTTGGAAATCCTCCTAGACGTTTTTCTTACAGAGAGATAGAAAAAGCTACTGACATGTTCTCAGATTTGAATTTTTTGGCCGAAGGTGGATTTGGTGTTGTTCATAAAGGAATACTCAAAGATGGCCAGGTTGTTGCAGTGAAACAATTAAAACTTAGTGGCTCTCAAGCAGATCTTGATTTCTGCAGGGAAGTTCGGGTTTTGAGTTGTGCACAACACAGAAATATTGTATTGCTGATAGGATTTTGCACAGAAGACAATGTGAGGATGTTAGTCTATGAATACGTATGTAATGGATCCTTGGACCTCTGCTTACATGGTACAGTATAGTATTCACTAATTTTTTATTTGTTTCCTTGTTTTTTTTTTATATATAATTCTTAGGCTTTGCTCTGGCTATTGGATTGATGGTGAACTTCGATGAATCACGGTGTACCATTGCGATTTTGACAAAAGTTACACTTTAAAGCTACAACAAAATCAGGGTCATTGTGATTTCATCAAACTCATTGTCATTCCAAGTTCCAAACATCCACTAAGACTTTGTTGTTTGTTTTTGAATGTTCCTTGTAACTGATCACATCAAACTCTATCATTTGTTGAATATTTAACAGGCAAACATGATATACCTTTGGATTGGAACTCACGGTTAAAAATAGCAATTGGAGTTGCACGAGGCTTACGTTACCTCCATGAAGATTGTAGAGTTGGTTGTATAGTGCACAGAGACATTCGTCCCAAAAATATTCTCTTAACCCATGACTTTGAACCTCTGGTAACTTAACCCAAAAGTTTACTTCAACTTTTTATTTTATATTTTTGCAATCATGTAGTTTCAAGATAATGCATAACAGATCAAATGGAAAGAGTATGTGTTAGAGCTAATGATTTACTTTTCATTTAGGTGGCTGATTTTGGGCTTGCAAGATGGCAATCAGAATGGAATATAAATACAGAAGATCGCGTTATGGGAACTTCAGGGTAATTTTTTATGCATGTTTATCAGTCAAGATACGGGACAATAATTACATATTTGATTCTAACTGATTCTAACCAAGCTTACCTTGCATGACACAGGTACATTGCACCGGAGTATCTTGATGCTGGAATTCTTACGTATAAAGTAGATGTATATGCATTTGGAATTGTTTTATTAGAGTTAATAACAGGTCGAAGAAATAATGAGTTGGAACAGTTTAATGGACATTCATATCTTTCTGACTGGTTTCACCCCCTACACATGTTAGACCCCAATCATATCTTACAAAATGTTGGATCTCTCAACCCATGGTTGGATTATGAAGGGTCACCAGAATCTAATCTTCAATTGCAAGCCATGGCACAAGCTGCTTCATTGTGTCTACGTTTGGATCCTGATCATAGACCTCCAATTTCAAAGGTCCGAATGATTTAACTTCTTATTTTTTATAAACTTGTTGCTTTTACGTTTTGATTAAATTACAATATATTGAGAAAAGTCTCTTTTTGTAACGTGATTGTAGATCCTTAGAGTGCTGGAAGGGGGCAATCCAGTTCGTCCATTGTGTTTAGACATCAATTCAGTTGGTAACACAAGTGCTCGTTTAAGTGGTTTGAGTTCGTATACTCCTCCTAAAGGTACAATAAGCCATTCTCGTATGTTATCACATTGATATCTACATTGGCTCTACTGTTGTTGTCAATATGGTTCTGTCATGTTTGTGACTTGCATGGTAGAGTCCATTTCAGTCACTGCATTAGTACATTATGTTAGTCACAACAAAGAATCGATGAGTGAGTTCGAATGTATTTTTACACTAAATAATTTGTATCATTCCAATTGCAATTAGAACTCTAATTACCATAATTCCTACTCTTCTCTTTGACTTCTTTTCTTATCTTTCTAAATTATGTCATTGCAAATCTCATAACAGCCACGATTAAATTCTATGATCCCTTCATATGTAACTAATACAACTATTCCCTGTTCCTTTGAATCCAATTAAAAAGTAAAACCCATTATTTCTATATCTCATACACTAATATTAAAAATACTTGCAAATGATCATGCATATCAGAAACAGACTAAGAAGAGACAACTTAAACAAGGGAATGTAAATGTCTCCCACAGAAAAAAGGGAACAGCTAAGCTGTAACAACCATATCTTGTATGCACACCCTCGCGTAACATCAATTAATATTACTAAACAAAAATACACCTCAATTTAGAATTAGTTCATGATACATGAATCATATTTCAATTGCAAATTCAAGAAAAGCTGAGTATATATACATGGACTCACACACACAGACACACACGACCCGAGATATACTATTCAACTACATCAAAACATTCTTACACAAAATATATTACATTACATAAATAAGATCATCATCTTCCAACTTGCCTGTCCCAGCTTTACAAAAAACCATCAATCAAAGACAATTAATTAACAAACAAAAAATTATTATACATACATACATATTAGAAAGAGAAGCAGCAACAGAATCACCCGCAGAGAGGCATGGCAGTAGTATCATAATCAGCCAAACAAGCCCAAATAATTAATTTCTCTTATTTTGACCGGCCCGACTCGAATTAAAACTGCTATCAGATTCAGAAGGTATTGAATCCCTATCAGAAGCCACACGTTGGTTTCCCTGCAGACTCTCCGAAACACTCCAAACCTTAACTGATTTGTCCAAACTCCCACTATACAATATCCATCGTTGATCACCTCTAGCATCAGATTCACGATCCTGTTCCACTGCTAAACACTTAACGGGACCATCATGTCCTGTTAAAACAGACATACATGTGTGAATAACACCGTCTCTTTTCCACACACATATATTTTTATCAGCTGAACCACTAAATACCAGACTCCCTGCAGAAGCTAAACACAAAACTGCAAGTGTATGACCTTTAAGGACCCCACCGTGTGCAAATTGCTTATCACGTTCCCAAAAATTAACTAATCCATCAGAAGCACCGCAATACACCATTGATCCTGTGGGATCCACTGCTAAAGCAGTTACTGCACATTCTTGTTTTAAAAGTTGTTTAACCTGCACATGCTTTGTTCCTTTCCCACGTGTTTCCCTTCGCAACACCATAACACTTCCGTCCGCGGAACCAGAAAAAACAACTCCATCGTTTCCACAGACGACAGAGTTAACAGCATCTTCATGACAAGTAATCGATTCCAAGCACTTTGAATCAGAGACTCTCCAGACTTTGATTGTTCTGTCCCATGAAGCGGAGTAGAGGTAGTTTTTGTCTGGAGAAAGACTGAGACATGAGACAGCGTCAGAATGTTTGATCCATAACGCAGTTCGGTGTTTACGAACCTCAACATAATTGCTTGGTTTAATCGAGCTTTTGAAAATATCTTTGAGTGTTGGTAATGTTCCAGCACGTTTGTGAACGCTAGGATTCTTGATAGAAACTTTCCAAACCCTGATTTTACCGTCTTGGTGACCGGTGAATATTTTTTGACCGGAGATTATTATTGCTTTTACCAATCCACTGTTGGATTTGAATCCACAATATTCTTGGAGATTCTTCCACACACGAATGTTCTTGCTATCTGAGCCGGTGTATAATAAGTCGCCGGAAGCTGCCAATGAATATATGTGACCTTCCTCACGAACCAGCGAACCAATTAGAGAATTCTGTGGAGGTGTTTCTTCATATTGTGACCATTGTGGCTTTGCGAATGGAGAATTTGTTGTTTGATTCCACGGTGACATCGTCATTGGTGATCCCTCACCACTTAACCTGAATTCCAAATTTCAAATTAATCATAAGTTAGCAACGACTAATTATTTTTAAAATTTCAGAAATGTGAAATTATTATTAATAACCGTTGAACTAATGATATTTTCGTAACTATTTCATATCATATTTGAACTTCGTCTCCTGATTTTCTATATGGCGTAGCATATTACATGGCCGTTTGTGAACTTGGATATTCAATTTAAGTCGAATGGCTGGCTCATGCAGAGTGTCCAAATTGTTCATTTTTGTTTTGAATAGGTAAATGAAACTATGAAAGTATATTAACTATTATATACTTTGTTTAAACCAATTGAACTGTCAAATCCCGTTAGCTTGGCCTACAAAATCTAAGGTAAAAATTAACTTACTAAGATTTGCTTATAAAATAAAAGAAGAAAAATGGAAGAGGAGAGACCTGCCGGGGTCATAGGTGTAAGGGCTCATGGGGGAGGCGGCGCTACTGCTACGCATGGCATAATCATCATCACTATGAACTTCTGCCGTGGAAAATCGGGGTTCAGATTGCATGAACTGAGGACGTGGAATGTTGCTGTTGTTATTATTGTTATTGTTTTTGCCATTGTTGCTACTTTTGCTTTTGTTCTTGCTGTCGCTAAACATGATATCCCTTTTTCTCTCTTCTCTCACACTATGGCTTAAGACGTAAATGTTTGTTCTTCATTCACCGAATCAAACACAAGAGCAGCGCAACCACCGGAAAATGCAAAACCAAAGAATAAAGAAAAGAAAGAAAGAAAATTAAATGAAGAGTTTGATTGATTGGTTAGCCAAAAGAAATGGAAGAGGAAGCATATAAAATTGTATAAATATGGTTGTGGAATGAATGGTAAACAAATAATGTGTAGACACGTAAAAGAAATTCATTTCTCAAGAGGTTCTGACAAAATATAATTTTGGGTCCGAGATATTCGGTTTTCATTGGTAAAATATAGCATTGCTTCTATTGGCAGAAGAACCAATGTTTAGAATTTATGGATTCTTGTTGACACTGAGTGGTCTTTATTTGTTGCCTTTGAGCTCTATTAGGTATACATAAACTATAAGGTTTTTAACCATACGTCTAATAGTTTACCAAAAAAGCAATGCAAGTGGAAAATATAATAGTCTTAATGTAATTTTTTTTTATGACAAACACCACTAAAAAATTACACACAGAATCGAGTTTAAATCTGAATAAAAGTATTCAATTTAATGATATCAGTATTGTCAGTTGAGATATGTTTTACTGACTCGTTTATAGAATTGGTTCATCTGCTTTAAATTTTCCAATTATGATTTTCCTGATAAATTTTTAGACTTAAAAACTGTGATGTGATTTATTTTAAATGAGGTGACGTACATTTTAAGGTAAATTGATCAATATCTATGATATTGCAAGCAAATGACAATGAAGCCAAATTAAAATAGCATTAAACATAGGGTTGATTATATAACATTACTTACATAACCATGTCTTTATATTTTTTAAGTTTCAAAATTAGTGCTTGATTGGTTCTCAAAAAGTTGACTAACAATATGATGACCTTGAGCTTGCCTCTTAAGGGAAAGGTTAGAAGTTATAGTAAATGGCCGGCAGGGTAAATAAGATTGAGAATAAATAACTAGTTAAATCAAGAAATGCATAGCTAGCTAGGAAGGTAATTAAACATCTTCACTTACTAATATCACATTTAGATAAGGATATCTTTCTTCTACACCATTGTGGTTTCCCTAAAAGTATATAGTTTCAATATTCAAGTAAAAGATAACATTATTTCGTATGATTGCTTGAGAACTCACCATAAATGGGTCGGTGATCTCATCACCCCATACCTCTCTTATTATTTTTCTTAATACGGAGATGAAATGAGAAATTATTAAAAAATTTACACACATAAATTAAAGATCAGAATTCAAACGCTAATATCTAATCTTACAATATGGTAAAAAAAAAAAAATCTAATCTTACAATTTTGATATTATTTTATCGGTTAAAATAAGATATGTGGACATTTCCAAAAGGCCGTATACAAAATCAAATTAATATATTCTGCATTACTATTACTAGTATTGACATAGGAATGTTGAGTCCCAAATTCACAATCCTGAAGATACAAAAAGAATCAAAAGTAGCTGCCACAAACAAGTAGAGCCATGTTTCAGCCACGTAGAAGCTTCTTTGTCTTTTTTCAACTAAAGTTAAAGTAAAGCGTTGTGGTTCTGACGCGTGGAACATTGAAATGTGTACCCAAAACTGTAGTGTCAGAACTATTCTGTTGCTAAATCTTGGCAAAGCAATATTGGAAGAAGACGTTTTCTCCATTTATTTCAATACCGTTGCTAAAATAAGCTATTTTGTTGTGTTGAATGTTACCGTTTTATTGTATTTTCTCAAAATGTTACTGGTATGCAATCGACCGCACTAGGAGATTTAATTCAATGATACTACTTCCTTCCGTTCCTTATTAGAAGAGACAAATCACTTTTTAGGTTCATTGGATAATTAATGTACTTAGTCTATATATTGACCAGATACATTAATTATTCAATGTATCTAAAAAGTGACTTGTCTCTTATAACAAGGAACAGAGGTAGTATACAACAAATTTAATAGTACAAAGTTTATATTAATTTTGTTTTATTAGTTTATCGACTAAAATTTCACCTTTTTAAGATGGATCAATGGACGTACTGTTGTGGCCGCGGCATATGTGAGATGAATTAAGTCTCACATTACTTAGAAAAGTGGATGTTGAACATTTTATAATTGAGAAATCCATAAATTTAATGCTTTAAAGTTTTGTCTAAAAACGTTCCAATTCAATTGTATTGATGTTTTTAAGAATGATCAAGTTTCGAAATTATAAAGCATGAGAATTTTTTTATTAATTTAATATGAAGATAGTTTAGAAATAGAATTTTAATTTTTTTACTGAAGTCACACTTGATCAACAAGAAGTCATGAGACGTCTTAATGGACTTAATTATTCTAAAAAGGTTTAATAGATGAGCACCTAATCTAAAAGGTAACTATTTCTTCTTCCTCTGTATTGCTTAAAATTCTTCTGCTAATGTAAAATCTTATTAGATGATGTATTTCAATAGTATATTTTGTTTACTTAAACAATACAAGGGAAAAAAACAATGGCAAACAGAAAAATGATGAGCACCTAATAAGCATCAATCAAAACACTATGCAAGCATGTGACCACTATTAATTGATGCCATAATTCTTTTTGTAAAAATGTTATCAAAACTTACTTTACAAGAAAAAGATTAACAGAATAGATAGATTAGTTATTACTATTTGGTAATCGGTAAACAATTTCTCCTTTTTTGCTATTTATGTTTTGAATAGAGCACCTCGTGTTCGTGACTAGCTATTATTGGAGGAAATTACGAAGCTTGATATCAGTGGCGGATCCAAAAAATTTCTCTAATGAAGCTAGAAAATACTCGCTCCGTCTCTTATTATAAGTTCCTCCAACTAGCGAGGATATAGCTCTGTATTTGACACCTCATTGACTGATTCTTGAGCTGAACTATGAGCCCTTGATTTCATATCTTGTAAGCTTCCACTGTTCATATGAAATGCAGGTTCCAATGGCATTGAAAGAGTGACAGAATGACTATTAAGCATCACTACAACAGAAGCCATGGTTGGTCTACTAGTTATATTCTCTTGAACACATAGTAATCCAATATGAATACATCTCATTATTTCATTTCTTGAATCATTGTTTAATGTAGGATCTATGATATTTGTTGCAGTCCCTTCTTTCCAATTTCTCCATGCCTACACAAATTTGTCCAAATGAAGTTATATAATTACACTTATAAACTAATTTAAACTAACACTATTTTAAATCAACACTTTTGATGATAGAAAAGATAGGATATTGGAATGAAAAGCACGACTCACAAAGCTCGAGAGATACTCCGTATTCTCCTCATCACGAACGCCACTGTTTCTTGTACCACTTAAAATTTCAAGAACCAATATACCAAAACTGAAAACATCGGACTTCACTGAAAATTGTCCGTGCATTGCATATTCAGGTGCCATATATCCACTGCATATACAGCAATATGGATATTTAATTAACCTCAGTTAAGCAATAATTTCACAATTGTGTATCTTCATTTTTTTTTTACCAATTTGCATTTGTTAATTAGCCTAATGATATAATATCAATAACAATCAATACTTTTGAATATACTTACTAGGTTCCTACAATTCTATTTGTGTTTTCTTGAGTTTGGTCCACACCAAATAGTCTTGCCATACCAAAATCAGCTATCTTAGGATTCATCTCTTCGTCTAAGAGAATGTTACTTGCTTTGAGATCGCGATGAATGATGCGTAGTCGAGAGTCCTCGTGAAGGTACAGAATGCCTCGTGCAATACCTAAAATGATTTTGTACCGATGTCCCCAATCTAATTGTGCTCTCTTAGCTTGATCTGCATATAACATATCCAACTATATTGAATCTTGTAATAGCAGACAATAAGCTTAGAATTTATCCACTTTGATGGATATTAAAACCTACCAAAAATGAAGTAATCAAGACTTTTATTATGAACAAACTCATATACAAGTACTCTTTCTCTTCCTTCTAGACAAAAACCAAGTAGTCTAACTAAATTTCGATGTTGAAGTTTAGCCACTAAAAGAACCTCGTTCTTAAACTCTGAATCTCCTTGTCCAGAGTTCATTGACAACCTTTTGACAGCAACCTCTTCTCCATTGGAAAGTCTACCCTGAAAATATATAGTATTATTTAGGAATGATAAGTTTTCAAAAAAGTATATAACATATTAATGTATAAATGTTTAATAGCGGTATTTTACTTTGTAAACAATCCCGAATCCACCTTCTCCGAGTTTATTAGAATCGGAGAAGTCATTTGTAGCATTACGTATGGTGTTGAAGTTGAATTGTAAAGGCTCGGATATTTCAATTTTGTTTTCTTCATTTTCATCTTCTTCTTCTTGAATTTCTACAGAGAATCGGTAAGAAAAATTGTCAAGTTATATGAAACTATAATACCATTTTTATAAGCAAAAATTTTATTACATAAAGCATAAAATGTGCTTCAACCTTGACACTAAAAGATGTACACAAAATTCTGAAAGAGGACATATTTACATTATCTATGAGCAAATAAAAAATTCTGAATCTCACTCAGGCCTAATTAGACACTTTGATGAATATACCTCATCTTTTCCTCAATAAATTGTATTGCAGTAGTGAAGGGTATATTAATGTTTGAACTTACCCTCAAACCTTTTCTTTGGCTTCCTTAGCCTTAAATAGATGAAGATAAAAATGAAGAGCATAACAACAATAGCAATTGGTACCCCTACAGCAATGCCAATGGTACTACTTTTGTTGCTTTTTCCTGCACAATAAGAGTAATGGATAACAAATGAATATTTAAACATTTTCACTTTGTTTCATCCTTAATTTCTTTGATCAATTCAAGCAGTACTATTTTAAGGTTCAATAGTATGTAGTGTTTACAACCAACTGCATATATTAATTCTTTGTTTCTGAGATTTCATTTAAGAAGTTGATCTCTTCAAATAAATATTTTTTGAAACGTACTGATCACATATCGAATTCATGATCAAATGGTTAAGAGACACAATGCAAATATCTATCTTTTATCAAAATTTAAGAGTTTTGGTAGAACCTTACTAGAAGTTATGTGAAAATCCAAAGACATCCTTAAAATAATCAATGCAGAAAAAGCTAGCTAGTTAGATTTTGGACTATGTAATGAATCTAAAGTCTCCACAAACATCATATTTTAATGTGAAAGTGAAAACTAAATAACACTCATTATAGAGTTTTAGTCAAAAAAACACTCATTATAGAGTTGAATAAAAAGAAAGAATTATTCATAGACAACCTATAGAATAAATGAATTTAGGTACCTATCATTATCAAGACAGATGGCAATTAATTGATCATAAGTCAAAGTACAAAGTACCTTGTGAGGTAGTGTTGCTATCGTTGGTGGTGGATGGAGGAGGAGATGGTGGTGGCGGCGGTGGCGACGCTCTAGGTTCATAAAAAAGAAAAGATGTCTCAAATCTCATATTACAACTAGGCCTAACAACTCTTCCACCAATCTTATTGTTACAACAACTTGGAATTTGTTGAAGATTCTCAACCAAACATGAATTACAATCTTTTTCAGACAAATCAGGTGTACACTGAACCAAACCATATATAACCTCATACTTAGGACCAGGTAAACTTGATGCAGCATATTTAGTCCTTGAATCACCTTTCACAGCTCTACTTGTTAAATTACTCAACAAATTGTTAACAACTTCATTAGACAAATTAACGTCAACCGAATCATTCTCGTTATTCGAAGAAAACATAGGAGTATCTTCCATGACGCCTAATATTAATCGGTCCGAATAACGCAACATGCATTTTTCGTCTTCAGACCAAAATATTGCTTCTTTTTTATTCGGACAAATACTTGTGAGATTTGCCTTGGCGCCACCGAGGCAACTGCGACAGTTGTTTGGCAATAGATCACCTCGGCAGAGTCCAATTGCATAGACTTTGTCGAGGTTATCGCCGTGGGAAAAATTGTAGAAACCATAGTTGATGTCTGTGTTGGAAGTTAGAGTGGATAAAAGTGTGTTGAGGTTTTTGTGATAGGTGCTATTGGTTGTGTAGTTTCCTCTATTGTTACTATGATCACAAAAGTAGTGGTATAAATTTGTTTCATCATATACAGCTTTGGTTTGAGATATGAAAATTATTATTAGGATAATTTGGAGAGAGCAAAACAAAGAAGGAATAATAGCCATATAATTGGTTATCCTCTTGGAACAAAGAATTGAAGTTTATGGTTGTTTTGTTTTGTGACATTAATTGTGGTGGTTGTTTTTGCGTATTTGAATTCCTAGCTAGTAGTAGATTAGGTGTGTATGAATATTGAGACTTCTAAAATCACACTTTTTATTTTCACACTTTCAAAAGGGTGAACAATTACATGATTTATTTATAAACCATTATAATTTTTTTATATTAAATTATTGACTTATTGTGTATTATTGCCGCCGGTCAAAAATTAGATGATTTAAAAATTCTTAATTAAGTATTTGTCTTAACTTAAATAATCTAGTTTATTTATTTTGGACTCGTTATTAAAATGAATCACGCTACGAAATAATTTTGACCATCATTTTTTATTTTGAAAAGAGACCATTATTTATAATGTATGTACTACATTTTTTTTTTGGGTACAATGTATGTACTACACTTTAAAAGTGTTTATATTATTGTTTGTACCAAAAAAAATGTATTCATATTGTCAAACTTAAAAGTTAGTCAAGAATCCGACTAATAATAGCTTTTGATGGTGATCGTTTTTTATTTTTAAACAATTATACTTAGGATAAAAGATTTTTTTTTGGTTGTGAAATCTTTAATTTTAATTTTCTAAAGAGTGTTAATAAGTGTTAAGTGAGGGGAAAAAAGGAGAAAATTAAAATGCTATGAAAAAACATAAGTAATTAAGGCTAAAAGCAAGAAACCATATATAGGTAAATGCAAGTAAAATAAGTTATTGGATCAAACTTTGTAAACTATTATAAGCATTTAATTGTGTTTCTAGTTCATACATATCATATCTTGGGTTGGTTGAGGAATTCAAATTTTCATTATGAAATCGAATGGACTATGTATTATGGATATCGTCGATATGATCAAAATTTATCGAGGATATGGCTCTGTAATTGAAGCTTCATTTACTGATCCTTGAACTGATGAGTGCATCATGTAATCTTGAAGGTCATTATCTCCACTATCTACATAAAATGCAGGTTCTGAAGGTCTTGAAAGAGTGAGAGAATCACTGTTAAGCATTACTACAACAGAAGCCATAGTTGGCCTACTAGCTGCATTTTCTTGAACACATAATAGTCCAATGTGGATGCATCTTATTATTTCATTCACTGAATCATTGTTTAATGTTGGATCTATAATCTTTGTTGGTGATCCATCCCTCCAGTTTCTCCATACCTACAACAATTTTTCCAAATGTAAAATGTACTATAGGTTAGAGTCCACTTCTAGCGTAACATAATGTAATTTAACGCATAATTTTCTAATTCCGTAATTTGAATGCCATAAAATGAATGCTTACAAAGCTTAGTAGATACTCCATAGTACTCTCACGACGAATGCCACTGTTTTTGTGGCCACTTATAATCTCAAGAATCAATACGCCAAAACTGAATACATCTGACTTCACTGAAAACTGTCCATGCATTGCATACTCAGGTGCCATATATCCGCTACAAAAAATTAATATGCATATCTTTAGTTAATGATATTAAAACCTACCAATACTTCTTTTAAATACTTACTATGTTCCCACGATTCTATTTGTATTTTCCTGAGTTTGGTCCACTTCAAAGAGTCTAGCCATGCCAAAATCTGCTATCTTTGGATTCATCTCTTCATCTAAGAGAATGTTGCTTGCTTTAAGATCTCGATGAATAATGCGTAATCGGGAATCCTCATGAAGGTAAAGAATTCCTCTAGCAGTACCTGCAATGATTTTATAGCGCATTTCCCAATTTAAGTGAGCTCTCTTAACTTGATCTGCAAGAAACATTCAAAAGAGATATCAGTCTTAGAACTATGTAGTTAAGCTTAGTTTTCAATCACAGCTAAAAAAATATAGATATATTCCAATTCAACATATATTAAAACCTACCAAAAATGAAGTAATCAAGACTCTTATTATGAACAAATTCATATACAAGTAATCTTTCTCTTCCTTCTATACAGAAACCAAGTAGTCTGACTAAATTTCTATGTTGAAGCTTAGCCACTAAAAGCACTTCATTCTTAAATTCTAAATCTCCTTGGCCAGAATCCCTTGACAACCTTTTGACACCAATCTCTTGTCCATTGGGGAATCTACCCTGAAAATATGTTATTAGTATATATTACTATTAGTATTAATTGATGATAATATTTAATAGTGTTATCTTACTTTGTAAACAGACCCAAATCCACCTTGTCCAAGTTTATTAGAATCAGAAAAGTCATTTGTTGCCTCTCTTATTGTGTCAAAGTTGAATTGCAATGACTCAGAAATTTCAATCTCATCATCTTCATATTCATCTTTTTCTTCAACTTCACAAGAGAACAAGTTAAATTATAAAATAATTCATGTTATATGAGACTATCATTTAACTATATATATTTCAACTTACTTCTAAACTTCCTTTTGCTTTTCTTCCTCATTCTTAGTCTTAAATAGATGATGAGCACTATAACAGTGCCAATTGGTACTGTTATGGCTATGATAGTAATTGTGTGGCTCTTTCCTACATGCATAAACCAAATCAAGCATGAGACATGGTATGTATTTAGATCATAAAATGTTATCAAGTTCATTATCTAATTAATTAGAAGACATCTAAATCATGAAGCCCCTGACTGAAGTCTGATCTGGACTGTTGAAGGTTTCAAGTTTCATTCACCAAGAGGAGGAAGACTTGAAGAGAAAGGGAGGATTTGCAAAGCAAATGATACCGAATATTGATTTTAATTTGATTGAGATTCTTATTCTTATATATTCTTATGTTGGTCTGCAATTTGCAACAAAAAGGTATGATAGAACAAGATTCTGATTCTTTGTACTTTTGTTCCTGTTTTCGCGGCCGTAACGGTAACGGCGTTTCGCGTGTGATTTTCTTTCTCACTGTTAAAACCATTAAAAACGGTAATGGAGGCACCATTTTGTAACGTCTGTTTTCGCGTTATCGTTCCGTTTTTTCAAAACCTTGATTATGATATTTGAAAATGTGTTAATAGTAATCTGTGAAGTATGGATACACCTCGAATTAGGTGTGTCCCTGTGACAGACAGACACGCATACACCGACACATATGACCTTACATATTGGTCTAAGGACTAAAGTCTTGTTTGGATTGATTTATTTGAACTTATCTATTGACATAAATACTTATGAGATTGTTTAGAAGAAATTATGACTTATGAGCACAACTTTTGACATGTTCTTAAACTATTTTCAGCTTACTTTCATAAGTTCACATAGCTTTTGAAAACAACTTATAACTTGTACAAAAAAACAATTTAACTTTATTTTATCTTTTATTTTTTGGTCGAGAACTTTATTTTATCTGTTATAGAAATAACTTATGCTAAAAACTGGAAATTAATCATTTATTCCACAATTTCCATATTGAGAATATAGATTAATAGATTGATTTGTTTTTCTTAACAAGTACCTGATGATGGTGGTGGAGAAGTAGTAGTAGTAGGAGGAGGTGGTGGTGTTGCTGTAGGAACATAGAAGAGGAAATTGGTTTCAAATCTCATATTACAACTAGGCCTAACAACTCTTCCACCTTTCTTATCTTTACAACAATCAATTGGTATTCTTGCAATAGATTGAACCAAACATGAATTACAATCTGACTCAGACAAATCAGGAGTACACTGAACCAGACCATATATAGTTTGATCATTAGGACCGCGCGCGCTATCCGCAGCATATTTCAAACGAGAATCACCGGATGAAGCTATGTTAGTCAAATTATCTAGCAAGTTGCGGACAGTTTGATTGAACTCATTCAAATCACTTGCATTTAACACGTTATTTGCATAATATGCAGGTCCTGTTTCCATTAATCTGAATATCGATCGGTCTGAATAACGTAACATGCATTTTTCGTCATCATACCAACCAATTGCTTCTTTTTGGTTTGGACAAAGTTGTGTTATATTGTTGCTTGAACTTTTGAGGCAACTAAGACACTCAGTTTGCTTAACATCGCCTCTGCAAAGACCAATCGCGTTTATTCTGTTTGTGTTTTCGCCGTTTGAGAAATTGTAGAAACCATAGTTGTTGATTTGTGTGTTGGAAGTGAGAGTGGACAAAAGGGTGTTAAGATTTGTGTGGTAGGTGCTGTTGGATGTGTAGTTACCTCTGTTGTTGAAATCACAGAAGTACTGAAAGTTTTGTGTAGTGTTATTGGCTTTGGCTAATTTTGTTGATGAAAAAATTATGATTAGGAGAAAAAAGGAAATGATATGCATAGCCATATGAAAGGAACTTAGATCATGTTGATGCATTTGAGTTTAATATATAGTAGCTAACATAACAACACAAATATTTTATTGAAATGATGCTATCACTACTAATTAAATTATGGACTTATGGTAATCTTTAAGGACCGTTTGTTCATCCTCCTTCTCTTACGCGTGGAATGTGTCAAAGACTCAAAATTGACCTGTTGAAATTTCTTTTCAAAATAGGTTTTTTTTTTTTTTTTTATCTCTTGTAACCAAAAAAAAATATTAGGTTTTTTTTCTTCTAAAGCTCCTGGTAGTTTGGAGTCACTTAAATTTTAGTCTCTGTACTTTTAAAAACTTTTAATTTTTTTCTTTTTAATTTGAACATTAATTTTATATAAATAACTTTCAAATTGATCTTGTATTTTCATTTTACTTTGATAAAAGTCTCTAGGTTCATTTTTTTAACAATGTGTCGCATTTCTGCACATGTGGCACAGATGACTCAGATGAATTGACAAAAATATCTTTATTACTTACAAGTTGGATGCAAAATTATCCATTTATCCTTCTTCGTAATATTTGATGCAAATTTTTGGTCAAAAAAAAACATTGGATGCAAATTTGTAATTTTGTCGCATGATGTAAGTAATAAGAACATTTTTGTCCATCTATCTAAAATTAAGTGAGTCATCAGTGCCACGTGTACAGAAATGTGACCTATCATAAAAAATGTACTCAATGGCCTTTTTAAAAATAAAATGAAAGTATTGGATCAATTAGAAAGATTTTTGAAGTGCAAGGACTAAATTTCAAAACTACAGATATTTTGCATATTTAAACTTTTTATATTATGTGTAAATTTCGAAGAAGTTAAAAATAATTTGTATTGGAATTTGTATAATTTATATTAAATATATAATTTTTAAATAAATAATAATATTTTTTCATTAAAAAGTTTTTATTTTTAAAATAAATCAAAGTTTAAACTCGTTCTCTATATATTATATATTTTTTAAAATGTTGCACAAGTTAGAAAAACTCATTATATATTGTCCTCAGTGATTAAAATATACATACAAAATTTGTTGTTTGTATGCCTTAAAATCTCACTATTAAACATTATGCTCACGAAATCTCATTCCCTACTATTAAGCATTAGTACAACAGAGCACATGTAATGTCAATATCACACAAAAGAATATAGCCCAACACAAAAGAATTAGGAAAATATATAATTTCCACTGTCAGAAAAATAAATGGACAAGTCATAGAAAGAACTACACTTATCCTATAGTGGAGTAAATCTTTTATCCATGCCACCACGGCACAAGTTATGGTGCATAAGCTATATGTTTATGCACCGTACATAAATATCTTAGATTATTTAGTGTATCCCTCAAATTTCTAGCGCACCTCCCAAATTTTTAGCGCACTTACAAATTGTTTAGCGTACCCCTCAAATTTTTAGAGGGTATGCTAGAAATTTGAGGGGTGCGCTAAATAATCTGAGAGGTGTACTAAGCAATTTAAGGATACAATAAGCAATTTTCACTACTTATACACGGTGTATAAAGAAAAAGCTTATGCACCATAACCACTCCCTGCCACCACCCTCATCTCAGTCCCACTAATCCTATAGTGTATGGTCCATGATTGATCACCCACCAAAAACTACACGACCAATCTAATTCAAGATCCAAGTGTACAACAATCTAATATCTAAAAAAAAAACTACACTTAGATTTAAAGTTAAACGAAATCAAGACATACTGGCTTACAACATTACAATAATTAACCCCCAAAATTAACAATCGTCTTAATAAATAGTTAAAAAAAATTAAAAACTTGATCTCTTTATAGATGTGAGAGTAATCGAAGAACTCAAAGAGAAATTTCTAAGCTGATCAGTTGAGCTAAGGGTTAAGGAGCTACTGGAGGTTTAGGGTTCAAATCTTGGCAAAGAATATTATAATATATTATTTACTAATAACTAACATTGCCTATAAAAAAAATACCTAAGAAAAAGTACACGACCAAAAGTCGAGAAACCAAAGTGGTGAAATATTTACCCGCACATTATTTATTCTTAATACTCGGGGATTCAGTTTCAGGCCCGTTAAACCAAATCACATGTTTCAATAATTTTTCCTTCATCACCAACAAACCTATCAGCAACAAATTTCTCGGCCCTATCGAAAACCTTAGGATCCTTAGTCACAAAAGGTTGATACCTTAACAACAATTCACCTTTCTTCACCAAAAAACCATTTTTCGTGATACTCAATCACCATATCCTTTTTCGCTCTTCCAAATTGCAATTGAACCGGTGGATCAATACGAAAAGCTTCGTAAACCACCGATTTCATTAAATTGCAATCACCATATCTTTTTGGATTGGGTTGTGTCTACTCTGGTAGTTTGGAAGGTGAAGGTGTCTTTCTAAGAACGAGATTACAAGTAGCCCTCTTTAGGTGGTGTGGTGTCTGTTTTGGTATCTTCATTGGTGTTCCGCTTATATACGTCATCTTTGTATTGTTGTTTTTCTTTTATCGGTCTCTGTTCGTCTTATGCATAGACTTCATCTTATTAATACTAATATATTTGCCATTCAAAAAAAAAAAGTTTAGATCATGTCGATGCATGTGAGTTTAATATATAGAAACTAACATAACACCAACAATACTAATATTTTTTTGAAATGATGCTATCACTACTAATTAGTTACGGCAATCCTTGAAGACAGTTTGTTCATTCTTCTTATCTCATGTAGAGACTTGGGTTCGAACCCAAATACGTCAACTTATTTATCTATAGAGGTGAAATTCCTGACAAATATTTGACCTACCATATTGGTCTTAGGACTGAAGTCTTGTTTGTATTGATTTATCTGAATTTATCTATTGATATGAGAATGTTAAGAAGAACTTATGACTTATGAGCACAACATTTGACATGTTCTTAAACTATTTTCAGCTTACTTACATAAATTCTCCAAGATAGCTTTTGAAAACAACTAATAACTTGTACAAAAACAATTTAACTTTATTTTATTTGTTATAGAAATAATTTATGCTAAAAACTGGAAATTAATCATTTATTCCACAATTTCCATATTGAGAATATAGATTAGTAGATTGATTTGTTTTGCTTAAAAAAAGAAAGATATTTTAACATAATAACAAGTACCTGGTGATGGTGGTGGAGTAGTAGAATTTTTTTTTAATAGCAAATATATTATTGATAAGATCAGATCTTTGTATAAGATAAGCAGATACCGGTAAAAGAGAAATTACAAAACAATGGCGCCGTATATAAGCGGAACACCAATAAAAATACCAAAACTCATACTACCTAAAAAAGATCCACTTCTAATCTTATTCTTAGAAGAAGAAGCTGTAGTTGTATTAGTAGTAGTAGGAGTAGTAGTAGTAGTAGTAGTAGGAGGAGGAGGAGGAGGAGGAGGTGGTGGTGTTGCTGTAGGAACATAGAAGAGGAAATTGGTTTCAAATCTCATATTACAACTAGGCCTAACAACTCTTCCACCTATTTTATCTTTACAACAATCAATTGGTATTCTTGCAATAGATTGAACCAAACATGAATTACAATCTGACTCAGACAAATCAGGAGTACACTGAACAAGACCATATATAGTTTGATTATTAGGACCGCGCGCGCTATCCGCAGCATATTTCAAACGAGAATCACCGGATGAAGCTATGTTGGTCAAATTATTAAGCAAGCTGTGGACAGTTTGATTGAACTCATTCAAATCACTTGCATTTAACATGCTATTTGCATAATATGCAGGTCCTGTTTCCATTAATCTGAATATCGATCGGTCTGAATAACGCAACATGCATTTTTCGTCATCATACCAACCAATTGCTTCTTTTTGGTTTGGACAAAGTTGTGTTATATTGTTGCTTGAACTTTTGAGGCAACTAAGACACTCAGTTTGCTTAACATCGCCTCTGCAAAGACCAATCGCGTTTATTCTGTTTGTGTTTTTGCCGTTTGAGAAATTGTAGAAACCATAGTTGTTGATCTGTGTGTTGGAAGTGAGAGTGGACAAAAGGGTGTTAAGATTTGTGTGGTAGGTGCTGTTGGATGTGTAGTTACCTCTGTTGTTGAAATCACAGAAGTACTGAAAGTTTTGTGGAGTGTCATTGGCTTTGGCTATTTTTGTTGATGAAAAAATTATGATTAGGAAGAAAAAGGAAATGTTATGCATAGCCATATATCTTTGTTTTTGGATATAGTAGAGTTGCTGAATCTATCTATGATTTCTAATATTATATATGGAAAGTAGCTTAAAGGAAATGAAAGGAACTTAGATCATGTATTCATGTTGATGCATTTGAGTTTAATATAGAGTATATATATATTTGAAATGATGCTATCACTACTAAATAATTATGGACTTATGGTAATCCTTAAAGGACCGTTTGTTTATTCTCCTTCTCTTACAAGCATTGAACGCGTCAAAATTGATCTGCTGAAATTTCTTTTCAAAAAAATGTATGATTTTTCAAACTTTTATTTTTAAGCTACAGGAGAACGATACAAGACAGAATAACACATGACAAATATTTAAGGTTTTAAATAAATTTTGTTTGAACAAGTTTTGTCTTGTACGACTATGTTGTTGGGAAATAACAGGATTAAGAAGTAAAAATAAACAGGAGAACAATCAACAACACAAGAATATAACGTGGAAACTCCAAAATTGTAAAAAAAAAAAAAGACGGCCGTTGTCAAAACCGTCAACCCGAGAATAAATACTATGTGAAAATTGTTACAACACATAGACTTCATTCTCAATCATCCCATGATTCAAGTACATCCACACTCTCCAAAGTAAATATTTAAACTACATCTCACAATACTCTAAAATAAGAGTATAAGAGAAAAACAATGACACAAATATAAACTTAAGATCTTTTCGGGTGCTACTACATGGTGTTGAAACAAAGAACTTAAGGTCTCTATATATAGCATTCAACTCTTCACCTTTCACTTGTCTAAGCAATGTGGGAATTCTACAATATAATTCCTGACTTTCTTTTCCTTCATTAGCATTGTGAGACATATATTACAATCAACCCTAACAGTTTGATAGAGAAAATATTATTTTAATAATTTAGACAACTTGTACGTTTGTTAGTGACCAACACTTTGTGGAATTAGAGAAGCAGATCTAAGAATTGGTTGAAGCCATCGTTTTGCCAATGACCCACAAGGAGTGCTACCAGAAATTAGGAATTCGTCCACCAAGGGAGTGCTCTTATATGGACCACCAGAGACTGGAAAAACTTTAATGGCTCGTGCCTGTGCTGCACAGACAAATGCCACTTTTTTTAAGTTGGCAGGTCCTCAGCTGGTCCAGATGTTCATAGGAGATGGAGCAAAACTTGTTCGTGATGCATTCAACTTGCAAAAGATAAGTCACCTTGCATTATATTTATTGATGAAATTGATGCCATTGGTACCAAGCGTTTTGACAGTGTAGTGAGTGGGGACAGGGAGGTGCAGAGAACTATGTTAGAGTTCCTCAATCAACTTGACGGTTATAGATCGGGCTCCTTGTGTCGAAAGTTTTTCTGATAAAGGAGGTCAGGCGGCAGGTTATAGTTAGTGCAATGGCACAATGGTGGTCAAAGTAAAAATATGTGGTTGAAAGAACTTCCGCTTGAAATTATCATATTCAGTCTCTTATTTTCTAGCAAATGAAAGTGCACCCTGTATATAGTACAATTGGTTCCAAATTGATGTCACATACACTTCCACAATAGATAGTGAAGTAAATCTTTTATCAATGTCATCACCCTCATCTCAGTCCCACTAATCCTATAGTGCATGATTGATAGCCCACCAACAACTACAAGACAATTCTAATTCAAGATCCAAGTGTACAGCAATCTAATATCCAAAAAACTGCACTTAGATATAAACATAAATGAAATCAAGACATACATACTAGTTTACAACATTACAAAAATTAACAATCATCTTAATAACTAGTTAAAAAAATTAAATGTTATTAAAAAATTTAAAAACTTGATTTCTTTAGAGATGTAAGGGTAATTGAAGAATCCAAAGGTGAATTTCCAGTTTGAATCTCAAAGGAATCATACCTAAGAAAAAGTTCAACGACCAAAAGTCGAAAAACCAACATAGTGAAATCTTTACAGGCACATTGTTTATTCCCAACACTCGGGGATTCGGTTTCAGGCCTGTTAGACCAAACCACATGTTTCAACAATTTTTCACCTTCATCGCCAACAAATTTCTCAACCCTATCGAAAACCTTAGGATCCTTAGTCACAAAAAGTTGATAACCTAACAACATTTCACCTTTCTTCACCAAAAAATCATTTTTGTGATTCTCAATCACTATATCCCTTTTCGCTCTTCCAAATTGCAATGGAACTGGTGGATCAATACGAAAAGCTTCGTAAACCACTGATTTCATCAAAGTGCTTAAAGGAAATGAAAGTAACTTAGATCATGTTGATGCATGTGAGTTTAACATATAGTAGCTAACATAACATTGTTGTTTTGTATGTTTTAAAATCTTATGTGTACTGTAAAGTTTGAAATTAGGCATTTGACAGGAAACACTGCTAGAACTTAAATGTATTTCTTATTCCTATATATTACTACTGTATATACCATATGACCATATCTTCTTGGTTGAGGATTACAATTTTTGTTCTTTGAATCAACTGTGTATTATAGCTTTCACCTTTATGATCAAAATCTAGCGAGGATATGGTTCAGTAATCGAAGCCTCATTTATCGATTCTTGAATTAAACTATACTCCCAAGACTGAATATTGTGATCTTGAAAGTCTCTAGCTCCATTATCTACATAAAAAGCAGGTTCTGAAGGTCTTGAAAGAGTGAGAGAATCACTATTAAGCATTACTACAACAGAAGCCATAGTTGGCCTACTAGCTGCATTTTCTTGAACACATAGTAGTCCAATGTGGATGCATCTCATTATTTCATTCACTGAATCATTGCTTAACGTAGGATCTATAACATTTGTTGCGGACTCGTCCCTCCAATTTCTCCATACCTACAAGAATTTTTCCAGATCAAAATGTACAGTAAGTTCGATGCCATTTCACTTATTTCTGATTTCAGATGACAAAGAAGATATGATGGGAAGAAATTAAAGGACTATTTTACTTACAAAGCTCAGTAGATACTCCATACTCTCTCCGCAGCGAATGCAACTATTTTTGTAGCCACTTATAATCTCAAGAATCAATACACCAAAACTAAATACATCTGATTTCACTGAAAACAGTCCGTGCATTGCATACTCAGGTGCCATATATCCGCTACAAAAAATGTGAATAATTATTCTCTAACAAAATCTTTTCATTCATACATCTTAGGTGTATGATTTTATCATATCATATTAACAACAACTGATACTTCTTTTGCATACTTACTACGTTCCGACAATTCTATTTGTATTTTCTTGAGTTTGGCCCACACTAAACAATCTAGCCATGCCAAAATCTGCTATCTTTGGATTCATCTCTTCATCCAAAAGAATGTTACTTGCTTTAAGATCACGATGGATAATGCGTAACCTAGAATCCTCATGAAGGTAAAGTATTCCTCTGGCAGTACCTGCAATGATTCTATACCTTAGTTCCCAAGTTAAGTGTGCTCTCTTGGCTTGATCTGCATAGAAACATACAAAATGAGATAAAATCTTGAAAGAGAAGAAATCCGGTTAAACATTTATTGAAACCTACCAAAAATGAAGTAATCAAGGCTCTTATTAGGAACAAATTCATAGACAAGCAGTCTTTCTCTTCTTTCTATACAGAAACCGAGTAGCCGAACTAAATTTCGATGCTGAAGCTTAGCCACTAAAAGCACTTCATTCTTAAATTCTAGATCTCCTTGACCTGAATTCTTTGACAACCTTTTGACAGCAATCTCTTGTCCAGTGGAAAACCTACCCTAAGAATTTGTTAAGAGTTATGAATAGTAAGTTCTCAACAAGTATATGAGTATTAATTCAATGATATTTACTAATAGTTTCATCTTACTTTGTAAACAATCCCAAATCCGCCTTGTCCAAGTTTGTTAGATTCAACAAAATCATTTGTTGCATCTCTTATTGTGTCAAAGTTGAATCGCAATGACTCCGAAATTTCAATTTCATCATCTTCATTTTGTTCTTGAGCTTCACAAGAGAACAAGTTCAATTATAAAAGTTTTCATTGTATTATGAGACTAACATTTATTTATAAGTTCAATTATAGTTAAGTCATGGAAAATCAACACTTCAACTTACTTTTAAACTTTTTCCTTTGCTTCCTAACTCTTAAAAAGATGCATATAATGATGAGCACCATAACAGAAACAATTGGTACTGATATGGCAATAATAGTGGTAGTGTTGCTCTTTCCTGCATAAACACAATCCATCATGGGCCATTGCATATGTTAAGATAATAAAATTTTCATAAAGTTCAAATAACCAATTACTTAAGAAGACATTTCAATCAAGATATTTGAAAAAACTTTAATCATAATCATCAGATCACTGAAGTCGTCTAACTCTGACCTTAACTATAAGTATTTCTAAAATCACACATATGAACAGTTGTGATTTGTCGAATGTCGACAATGTAAAAAAAAAAATTATATGACAACGTATCAAAATGAACCTAATTTTAACTTAAAAAGTACCTTGTGAGGAATGTTTATCGGTGGACGTGGTGATGGTGGTGGAACTTGATGCTATAGATTCATAAAAGAGGAAATTTGTTTCAAATCTCATGCTACAACTTGGCCTAACAACTCTTCCACCTTTCTTATCTTTACAACAATCAATCGCTATACGTGCAATAGACTGAACCAAACAATCACTGCATTGAGACTCAAACAAATCTGGAGTACACTGGACAAGACCATATATAGTTTGATTATTAGGACCGCGCACACTATCTGCAGCATATTTTAAACAAGAATCGCCCGATGAAGCTCTACTTGTCAAGTTATACAACAAGTTCCTAACC
Source organism: Trifolium dubium (assembly GCA_951804385.1). Taxonomy (NCBI): domain Eukaryota; kingdom Viridiplantae; phylum Streptophyta; class Magnoliopsida; order Fabales; family Fabaceae; genus Trifolium; species Trifolium dubium. The sequence continues at coordinate 44,806,269 of OX638068.1, forward strand.
ACCGAATTGAACTCATTCAAATCAGTTGCATCCACCATGTTATTTGCATAATAAACAGGTATTGTTTCCATTATTGAGCCAAATATCAAACGGTCTGAATAACGCAACATGCATTTTTCGTCTTCGTACCAACCAATTGCTTCTTTTTGGTTTGGACAAAGTTGTGTGAGATTTTTGCTTGAACTTTCAAGACAACTAAGACACTCGTTTGGCTTAACGTCGCCTCTACAAAGACCAATCGCGTTTACTCTATTTGAGTTTTGATTGTTTGAGAAATTGTAGAAACCATAGTTGATTTGTGTGTTGGAAGTGAGATTGGACAAAAGTGTTTTAAGGTTTTTGTGATAACTGCTTTTAACTGTGTAGTTACCTGACTTACCTCTGCTGGAATTACAAAAGTAGTGGAAGTTTTGTGTGTTGTTTGCAGCATTGGCTAATTGTGGTGATGATAAAATGATTAGGAAAATGAGATAATCATAATATAATAAATAATGGAGCCTAAAGGAAGTTAACAAAACAGACATTGAAGTTTATGGTTTTTTTGTTCAGTTATTGGATATGATCATATGAATTATAAAGAGATTGGTTGAAGGACTTACAAAAGCGTGTTAATTAAGGATCTTTGTTTCTTATTGGTTAATTTCATGATTCATTGGGTCTTACACTCTTACTAAATAATAATATTTTACAAAATAAGTTCCAAACTTAATTATTTTTAAAGTAAATAAAGAGAGGGTAAAGTTGCTATACCGTTCATTAATGGGAAATACAGTGTTTTCAGAAGTCTCCTAGTAATTACAGTGTGATTTTCCTTTCCTTAGGTTCATTTGGTTCATTCTGATGATAAGTGTGCGGAGCACCTCCAAGTTGACTCCTCAATCTTAGGTACTTTTGAAAAATCCACTTTAGATTCCTTTTTTATTACTGTTGGACTAAAGAAAACCAATATCATTTCACAAACCTTAATTAGCACAACTAATAATGTTAAAATTGTTAGATTGGAGATACTTGTTTAAGTTGAAATCTGGGATATCACAGTTATATGTGAGTTTTAGTAGTATTTTATTATATTGTCTACAAACATTAACAAAAACAAAAAAAAAGATTATAATCATCTCTTTGCTTCATATCCGATGGCGTGGACGGTGTGGTCTAAAGTGTATGTTTGGTTTAGGATACAAATTGTGTTGCCTTATTTTATGTTGTCTATCTTTGAGAATTTTCAACTGATGAAATGGCATCGGAAGAAAGGAATAAAGGGGTGGTTATGGCCTGGCAATCTGGCATGATGTCATTTGGACATTGTTGCGGTCTAGGAACGATATGAACTTTTTGGGATGCCCGGTGGGAGAAGAGGACATTGTGGAAAGGATCAAATTAGTGTTATGGAAGTGGCTTTTAGCAAAGAAGATTGACACACCGTGTCAATTTTACAAATGATGTATTGATCCTTTTGATTGTATAGTTAATAATGATGTTTTCTGGTATTAATCTTTTGGTTGGTCCAGTACTGTATCATATGTATTATTTCCTCCGTCCCAAAATGTAAGAGAAAAAAATCAAATTTTTTTGTCTCAAAATATAAGAGAAAAAACACAAACTTTTAGAAAAGTTCACTCTCTCTTACATTTTCCATAATTAATAACCAATCAAAATTGTTTAAACATATTTTCAAATAACATTTTTACTAAAAAATTTACATCCAATCATTATATTTTACTTTTTCTTAATAAGTGTGTTTTTTATTTTTTTCTCTTACATTTTGAGACGGAGGGAGTATTCCTATTAGGGTGGGTTGATTACCACTTATACTTACTCCAATTCTTATATATATAATTATGCCTTCAAAAAAAATATAATCTTAATGATAAATAACAAACTCTATTTCTTCTCTTGTTCTCCTTCTCTCTACTTTTGTTTAGATTATTTTTCTAACAAAATTTAATATATCCCTTATTAAGGTTGAGAATTGAGATTATAATCATCGGATCACACGTACTTAAGGTTTGATATTAAAATAAATTGTGTTTTTTTTTTGGCCAATAAAATAAATTGTGTTATAAAATAGTACTCATTAGTATCACTTTAATTATTAGTAAAAACAATGTACTTGAATTGCACATATCAACATCAGTACATCACCTAAAAGAATAGTCAAGCCAAGCAAAAGAGTTAGGAAATTTAAACATTTCCACGTATCAACCAACATAATAAATGTACAAAGTAATAAAAACAAGAATCTAATGTCCGAAAGTATATTAGATTCCAACTGCATATAGTACAATTCCCATCATTTATTTTTTAAATCTAATGTCACATACACTTCCACAATAGACAGTGGGGTAAATCTTTTATCAATGCCACCACCCTCATCTCAGTCCCACTACTCCTATAGTGCATGATTGTTCACCCAACAACAACAATCTAGTACCCAAAAAACTACACTTACATTACATATCAACATAAATGAAATCAAGACATATTAGTTTACAACACTACCGTAATAAACCTCCAAAATTAACAATCATCTTAATTACTAAATAAAAAAATTAAATGTTATTAAAAAAATTAAAAACTTGATCTCTTTAGAGATGTTAGGGTAATAGAAGAACCCAAAGGTGAATTTCCAACTTGAATCTCAAAAGAATCATACCTAAGAAAAAGTTCGACGACCAAAAGTCGAGAAACTAAAGTGGTGAAATCTTTACCGGCACATTGTTTATTCCCAACACTCGGGGATCCGGTTTCGGGTCCATTAGACCAAACCACATGTTTCAACAATTTCTCACCTTCATCACCAACAAACCTATCCGCAACAAACTCCTCGGCCCTATCGAAAACCTTAGGATCCTTAGTCGCAAAAGGTTGATACCCTAACAACAATTCACCTTTCTTAACCAAAAAGCCATTTTCGTGATTCTCAATCACCATATCCCTTTTCGCTCTTCCAAATTGCAATGGAACAGGTGGATCAATACGAAAAGCTTCATAAACCACCGATTTCATCAACGGCATATTCTCCATTGCCGCCATAGTAATTTCTCCGCCCGCAGCTCTAACCGCCTCTCTAATCTCCTTAGCAAGTCTAGTATGCAACCTCACACCACCTCGTCCAATCCATTTCATCACATTCGGAAAAAATAGCTTAAATCCACCAAACGAATTAAAACACGTTGCGAATAATAAATTATGACAAGCCTCATCTCTCGAAACACCCAAACGCTCCGCTTCATCGAGCGCAAAACCCGAAGCATTATAAAAGAAATCATACAACCTCTGATAATCTTTCTTAATAAGCCTAAACGGAAGACGAAAATTATGAATCATAGAATCTTCCACAAATTTCGGTAGGCCCAGTTTCAAAACCGGGCCTAACTGAAACAAAACCCACTTCTGAACTATTTTTGGGCCGTCAAGCCCAAGTTCGGTGTCAACAGGGTTAACACCGTATAAACTACGACTCAAGAAATTGAACGCAGCTTGATCATTAGCGTCGGCGAAACTCGCTTTTCCAGTATTAGCAAGTTCATTCTCTATCGTCTCAAAAAGCTCTTTATAACACGATCGAAACTCCGGGATGACGTGGCTCCGGCGAGACTTAAGAAGAAAAAACATGAGGTTTTTGAGCTGTGTATGTTTAGGATCGGAAGGATCGAGATAAGATAAGACTCTGTAACCGCCGGTGAGTTCTGTAGAAGGAGTATAAGTTCCGGTGAAAACATCGGTTTTATCGATTTTGTTAGCGTCAAAGAGTATAGGGAAGCTTTTAGCATCGAGTAAAACGACGACGTTTGGATTCTTCGCGATGAAAGGACCAGGTGGAACATTTGTTCGGAAAATGGTGGATTGATATTTTTGGATTCGTGATTTGAAGTATTCGTCGCGACCTTGGTTGTAGAAATAATCGAGACGATCTTTGTAAGGAGTGATGAAAGGGATACCGTAGTCGCCGGGGATTTTACGGATCGGAAGTTTGGTGGAGTGTGGTGGTGAGACGGTGAGGGATGGTGGTTGGAAGGGTGGTTTTTCGGAAACGGAGGATCTGATTGGAGGGAGGAAGGTGGTGGTGGAGGATTTGTAACGGAGTGATGACGTGGAGGGTTTTGATTGGTGTTTGAGGAAGTTAGGAGAAGGAGTTGAGAGAGTAGAGGAAGCCATGGGCAGTTGAGTTGGTGGTAGGTGGTTGGGGTGGTGGGCAGTTGTTGTATTTATAGAAATGAAAGGTTTGACCGTTTGTTTATCAGGACGAGTTTGTGTTGTTTGTGTTCTTTTATTGACCAGACAAAAAGTTATTTGAAAAATAAGACTTGTGAAAATTGTGCATTTATTTTGTTGTTCGTGTTGTTGTTGTTAACTTTTGCGCTTTGTTCTTTACTTCTATTAGGAAATTATGGTCAGATAAATTAGTAGTTAAATGTATTAAAAAAGTAAAATTTACTTGTAATAATGATATATTTGGTATCACAATGAATTTAATAAAATTTAACACTGTTGTGTTTTTAGAGTTGATTTTAATCTATCATATTTGATTAAGTTGAAAGAGATTTCTTACTATCTCATTCAAGTGTTCTTGAGTTGAAAGACTTCTTTCCTGTTTAACAAGATTATAATATAATTATTTTTATTTAAACTTTAGCCTTTTTATATATTCTAAAATTATATAATTTGGAACAAAAATACTCTATATCTTCACTAAAAAAAACCTATTAGCACAGTTTTTTGTTGTCTACCATTTCAAAATTTGGAGGTATTTGTTGGCGAAGCGGAATTTAAGCCACAAACAATTAAGCACACACGCAGCAAAGAGAATGTTCTCTCTGCGTGTGTGCTTAATTGTTTGTGGCTTAAAGTCCGCTACGCCAACAATTGGTATCAGAGCCTGGTTGGTGTGGAGATAAGATTGACAAAAGAAGCACATCAGGTTATGTGTGCTTGCTGAATGATGCAGTCATTTGCTGGTCATCAAAGAAGCAACCAGTGACTGCATTATCATCCTGTGAAGCTAAATATATAGCTGGAACTTATGCAGCTTGTCAACTGGTTTGGTTAGAGACTTTGTTCATGGAGCTGAAGTGTGAATTGCTCAAGTCAGTGCAGATGTTGATTGATAACAAATCTGCTATTAATCTGGTTAAAAACCCTGTGTCACATGGCAAATCAAAGCATATTGAAACAAGGTTTCATTTCATCAGGGAGCAGGTGATGAATGAAAGGATTGAAGTGGTGTATTGTCCCACTATGGATCAGCTTGTAGATGGTTTTACCAAACCAATGAAAATAGACAGGTTTGAAGTTCTAAGATCTAAGTTAGGGATAGTTAGCTTCTAAATGGATTAGAGATTAGGGAGATGTTTTAAAATTTGTATAATCCTGATCATTTAGAAATTAGTTAAAGTTAGTTAGTAGTTAAAACTACCTAGGCATTGTGAAACTTGTGTGTACTTTGGTTATAAATAGAAAAGCATGCATTCACTTTGTAATTGCCTAATGAATTGAATAAATATTTGATCTTTGCAAATTATCTTTCAATATTCTCTTTTATCTTCATTTAGTTAGTTAGTGTTTCTTGCTTGCATTACAAGAAAACTCTCTTCTTCTCTTTGTTTTTGTTTTGGTTCTCAAAGAACAATCTAAGAATGTTCTCTCTACGTGTGTGCTTAATTGTTGGTGGCTCAAATTCCGCAGTATTTATCCTCAACCACTCAAAAAAGTTTTAAGCGATAATTTTTTTTATAAAATACACCGTTGAATTAAATGTTTATATCATATAGATTATAGATTATTTATGTAAAATTTCAGACAAAATTTAAAATCATTTGATATATTATTGAGACGCATCAAAATTAACAGTTTGTGTGATTTTTTAAACCCCGTTAATATTTATGTGTCTCAATAACATATCACATGATTTAAAATTTGTCTGAAAATTTACATAAATAATTTATATGATATAAACTGAATATTTTATAAAAAATTATATCATTCAAATTTTTTTTTGATAATTGAAAGTATTTACTCTTAAATTTTAAGGCGATAGACAAGTTGTCACCTATTAACATTCTTCTATTGGCGCATTGCTTCAAAGCACGCAACACAGCACACACACGTATTACAATTTACAAAGCACATGAAGGAAGCCGCAAACAACTGAAATCATCCTCGTTGACCAGGGCATACTTAACTTTAAAATTCCAATTATTTTTACGACGCTTTAAAATTCCATTTAATCATAATTGATTAATACTAGTACTACTCCGGTCTCATATATAAGCAAATTTACAAAAAACTCTTCCTTTAAGAAAAATGTCTAAAACATTTAAGGTAAACGTACTTTCTAATTTTACTCATACTTTTTGTCTTGGAAACCGCTATAAACATGAGAATGTGAAAAAAGTAGGGATATATTTGTACAAATGACATTAATTGTAATGATTAGAGATTACTTTTGCTTATAATTAAAACTTTCTATTTTTTTGTTTTATTACTTATATATGAGACCGGAGGGAGTATTACTCAAAATAAATAAATTTCCACGTTTGACTCACATGTTATAGTCCCATTAAACTTGAGTTTTAGTAACACTAGTTGAATTGCATCAAAAAAGTTGTTGGCTTGAATATACTATAGGTCTTTTTTTTTAATCCAAACTAAATGGAATATTTTTATGGCTATTATTATTATTACTATTATTATTATTATTATTATTATTATTATTATTATTTTCAACACTTTTCAAAACTTTATTGATCTTCAACTTCAAATCAAAGTCAAGCCATATATAGAATATAGTCATGTTCAGCTTCATAGTTCTCAGTTCTCACCGCCGGCCCACACCTCTTTCATGTGAAAACATCAGTATGGAGTATTTGATAGCATAATGACGTGTCTATGGACGGAATGCTGCAAAATATAAAATAAATAATCATACTTTAATATAACTATCGCAATAAATTGCAATGTTGCTTTTTTTATTAAGTTAACAGTTACTCTCCCCGTCTCACTCTCCGTCTCATTATATAAACACTCTTTCAAAAAAAATCTAGTTCTAAAATATAAGTCCCTTTACAATTTATTAGGTACATTTATTATTTTTTTCCTTACACATACCCCTAATTATTACTACTAAGTTGCATTGGAATACAAAAAGCCAAATTTTTACACATACAAGTAAAGGATAATTTGGTAAAATATACACACAAACTAGACACAATAATTACATTACCAATATTTCTTAATAAGCGTAATTTTAGTCAAGGATGCTTATATAATGGGACGGAGGGAGTATAAATTTCATCTTTAAAATAGATAAGTAGTGAAATGATATCGGTTCAAATAACCACCCCCTATATATAAAATATAATATTTTATCAATTGAATTAGTTGAGTTAAATTCACAGGACCGCAATGTTGCTTTTTTAATTGGGATAACAATGGTAAAGTTAAGCGAAAGAGGATAACTACCTCTTCTAATATCTATTTATGGAAGTCAGTTTGACAAGATATTTGTCCATTTATAAAAGACTCATTTACAATTTTCTATAATATTAATTATCTTAGTAAGAAAATATATTATCTTTATTTACTTTACATTTTTTTAATAGCATTAAATTTTTTTCTTGGAATATTACTCCACATATTCCACTTTTTTTTTCCTTAATCTCTTTCCCTTTATTATTAAGGGTAAACATGAAAAATCAATATGATTTGTCAATCAATTTAATATTAAAATTGATTTTCTTAATGCATGTGTTTTATCAAAATAGCTCTTATAAATAGGAACGGAGGGAGTAAGTTATAAGCTCGTAATTTTTTTTTTCTTATCAAAAAGATCCATTTAAATCAATATGAACTTATAAACCATAATTAAGTTATCGACTATTAAAAGATCAAAATTTTATCTTAATAAATAGAGTATATAGCTCATTAAAACAGCCAACCCAAAAGATGTCTCATAACTTAATATTAATTATCATATTAAAAAAAAGTATCCATTCAAAAGAAGTGTAACATAATATATTCTCAATCTATGTTTATATTGAAATCGAGGGAGGACGTAAAAGTGTTAATTAAGTTGGCATTGAAAATGTGAGTAAAACTTTAGTTCATATGTGGGGCTGAGGCACTGAGTGCTCCACAAATGGTACAGTCCTTATAATCAAGCTTTTCAAGATTGCCAAAGTGGCGCATTCATTTGGACAAAATTTAATGTAGATCATGGTTCACGTGGATCAAATATTTGAAAATATTTAAATGTCAATGACCACAGATGTTATTTTTTGAACAAATTGTGTAATGGTTTTTCTTATTTGTATGATTGAGGTAATGACTTACTCCCCCTTTATTTTTAAGGAAAATGTTATAATTAACCACTACATGCATGTCAATTATGCAATAGGAATATTACTAAATGAGAAAAGTTAAAAAGTGGAAACAAATAGGACACTTTTGTGCTTCAATAATATAGTATGTGCACCATTTATTTCTATTTGACACTAAACAAACGTGCTACTACTCCTATAAAAAATTGACTCCCACTAATTTTGTATTTCATTTAAGAAAGGATGTTTGGTTCAAAATGACTACATACTCTATTCTTTTCCTCATAAATAATTGAAAGAACTCATCAATAATGTCTTGAAAAGTTTTTAACACGTTCACGTGAGAGATCTGTCAGTTCAACAATAATAGAGATATGGCATTTAGCTCTTTTCACTCCATTTTTAAAGCTCGTTGTAATCCATTTTTAATCAGCTAAAAATATTATAAGATGTTACTCGAATATGATAAGCAGTTGAATTAGGATAAGTTTTTTTTCTTCTTTTAAAAACTCTTTAAATTTATAGTCCTTTGTCTAAATTTATTAAGGAGAACTGAAGTGAAAAAAATATGTTGGTGTTGATTACTTAAATAATTTAAAATGATTTGAACAATAAATTTGAGGTTAAATTATTTTCTATTAGTAGAAGCTAAATATTTCAACCGTAAGTTAGAATTCAAAGTTAGAGGTATAGTCAATTTCATTCATGAGATAAACTCTTAAGAGTCTAAAAGTTGATTTCATATGGGAAAAACTAGTTTTTGCTTAAACGCTTTTCTGACAACCTTAACTCATGAGCTTAGTTCATGTTTCGTTCCAGGCTTCCAGCCTCAAGTGCGCTGCACCGTATTCCGTTCCGAGACGCCTCGTTGAATTAAAGTGGTTGGGTGTTGTATTAAAATATCCTTAACTTCAAATTTCATGTAATGTGAGATTTTTTTGATATACCAGAACAGTTCCTATAAAGCTCAAACCATGGCCATCGAATGTTAGCTTAGTTCTTATATTCTGTTGATACTATTTTCAATTTTGATGAAAAGAACTAATAAGCAGTTTCAGTCCAAACCATCATTACCAGTACAAGGTAACTGTAATCAAGTGCATACATTCAGTTTGTTGATTAACATGCCAACGTTAACAAGTAATGTTATATGGTGAGGGATGTATGTGTTTCCTCACCATAGAAGCCACCTAACATTAAACATGTCACACTATTATTAGTGCACAAGTGAAACAAATCTTTTTACTACGTATAAGTTTGTTTTCAACATTGAATCAATAAGTTTGACCGTTGAATCAAATGAGATGTGATGTAACATATTGATCCAATGATAAGAACAAACTTTTGCAAAAGTAAAACATATATCTCATTTGTGCATGACACACAAAGCTGTATTAAATGGGGCACAAGTTATGGTGCATAAGCCATATATTTATGCACCGTGCATAAATACCCTAGATTGCTTAGTACACCTCTCAAATTTCTAGCGCACCTTCCAAATTTCTAGCGCACCCCCAAATTATTTAGCACATCCTTCAAATTTTTAGGGGGTGAACTAGAAATTTGAAGGGTGCGCTAAGTAATCTAAGAGGTGTACTAAGCAATCTAGGGATGCAATAAACAATTTTCATTACTTATGCACGGTGCATAAGAAAAAAACTTATGCACCATAACCACTCCTGAGGTTAGTGATATTTGTTATAACCCATTTCTTTCCTCTTGCATTCGTTTGAGTAAACAACTTATTTGCAGCTTATACACAAGCGCTTATAAAAATTTACATAAGCTATTTTTATACCAAAACATAAAAAATAAAAAATATGCATACTACGAGCTGTTTTCATAGGTTATAAGTTAAATTTGAAACCTTACAAAAAAAATAAGATGAAATTTTTTATAAAAATTGTCATAACTTGTTAAAATAACTTTTGACAAGAGTGGTTGCTTTTCCAAATAATAATTATATTATTAATAACAGAAGTTAGAACAAATGTGCATGTTTAATTTCATGATCCCTGTTCGAAGATGTGTCAAAATCTGTTTCAAAATTAAATCTACAAAAAGATGCACTTTATTGAATAAATAAAATTACATACAACAATGGAAAAAAAGCAAAAGATTATAAGATAGAAGAAAAAAAAGAATAATATATACAAGCACAAACATCCTTTACATGTTAGCTAACTGCTCTTTAATCTCTGCAACAGATAGGATTGTCTCATTAGGGTAAATTTTGGCCACAAGTTGGGCAAAACTTTCGTACTTGTCAAGAAACTCCTTCTGCAAAAAAGTAGAAGAAACTGTTCACTTGAATGCATTTTGAGTCAATATGAATAAGCTCAAATAGAAACATTTTTCTTATAATTAAGTGTTTCCAAACATGTTCTAATTTTACAAATATTTCTTTTCACAAATCTGCACAGTAGACATCATGTGAGTTTCTTATAAATACTCTTTTCAATGTGGGACTTGGGTTTTCCCAATATCTTTGCTGGCCAATAAGAATTAAGAATATAGCTTACCTTGCATTTGTCCCATAAGGAAGGTAACAATTCTTCTGAAGTCAAATTCTTTTGTAGTTTCTTATACATCGCATTAATAGACTTGTCAACCTAAGTATAAGAGCAAAGAAATAATTTAGACGGTAAGCATACACCAACGAGAAGGCTCTTTAAAGAAGACAAGAGTCACCTTACCCCAGATAAGCTGGATTTTAACATTTTCCGAAGATCCATTTTTGATAGCCCGAGCTGGAAAGGTATCTGAAATGGATGTAAAATATATTAGATTTTTCTGGATGTTGAAAGTCAAATAGACTTTCAATTTAGACATGATCATATTGATACGTTTCCTTGTTTTATTGTTTCTTTCCAATTATGATTTGTTTCAATGTATCAATGATTGTATTTTTTTTTTGGTTAAAATTAATGATTGCAATTCTTGTTTAGTGTATAAAAAGTATACAGCCTATAAGGAATTTTTACTTTAAGCAATTCAAAAAACACTTTTTGTCTATACTTAACTGTATCCAGTTTGTTGGAGAAAAGAATTATAGATAAAGAAGGATTAACGGGACAGCATTATACAAACTAACCTCTTCAGGTGCAACGGTGAACATCAAGTCCTCAATCCTTCGAGCAAACTGGAAAAGGCGTTCAAATTGCTATCGAAGGAGAAAGAAAAGTGATAATGAGTTTGGTCCTAAAGATATGAATTCCAGTGTGGTTGAGAAAAAGATGAAAAATAGGGAAAAATGTACTCACATAGTATATAATCATGCTAATATGGCGTGTGCAAGCTTGTTCATAGGCTTCACTGGCCTGATGATAAAATTTGGCCAAAGTGGGCACAATGTTGGCGAGGTCATACAAACTAAGTAAAACACAAAACAATAAGTTAAAAATGACAGTTGTCTTCTTTGCGAAATCAACTTAATATACAAGAACTGAAACTGCCTCTTGGCAGAAGGGTGGGGGAAACACTTGCCTATTCTGAAAGGCGGCATAGTTCTCAAAAAGAAAAATATCTGCATACTTTGGATCTGTTTGTGATATTTTTTCCAAGGTTGCAAACATTACGCTAACCTGTCCAGCAACATTCCCATCAGCAAACATTATCCCAATGTTACTCAGTATATCGAAATGAAAAAGGATTATGTATTTCTTTCCACCTATTTGGACTACAAATAAAAATTTGATAATTAATAAATAACTGAAAGTACCCACCGTAACTGTTAGGATGTAGAATAAAGGGAAATTAGTGTAGTTATGAGTAGTTAAAGCAGTTAGTTGATTAGTTAAAGAAATATTCTGTATAAATAAAAGGATACGAGAAGTGAGGGAATTGATTGAGTATTGTAAACGTTTAATAATAGAACAGATGGGAGATCCTTGGAAAAGAGATCACTGATTTTAGTCCTCTCTATTTTGGGGAGCAAGTGCTAGATTTCCCAGCAAAATCCTAAGACATCATAAACACAGGAAAGTGTTTTAAAAGAATCACTTACAAATTTTGTATATGCTTGGTCAACCAAATCCCTAGACTGTCCCTGAATGTACTGCTCCATACGAGTTGCAAGGGTTGCAAATCTGTGGAAAATAATTAAAAAAGCATTTAATATAAACATAAAGAGAGACTGAAATAAGTTTTGATACCATTTTAGATTTTTTATATTGGATCTAGTTGACCCTTACAAAACTGACTTGTAAGGTGAGAGATACAATATACCCATTTCAGGTCTTATCTGTGGGAGCAGGGTTTTCCCAATACATCCATCATACCCAACACTATTGGATTTGGTCTGTGATATAAATGATGGGTGTCCCGACGGATAGACTTTGATACCAGAAGGGATAACTTGTAGTGTACAATATCTTTAATGAACACAAGGAGTTAGGGGCCTTTCACTGCAATAATAAGATATATTTTCCCTGGTCTTCCCATGTTCCTAACATTGTATAACTAGCTGTAAAGGTAGCACACAGTTATTCAATTTTATGATTATAGATTAAAGTGAAATTCTCTATTGTGAAGGGGAAACCCTTGGAGGAGAGATTCTCTCCTATTCTCTCAAATTTCATAATTAAAGTGTTCTTTCTTTGGAATTCAAATCTTGGGTTCATAACATTCTATCATACTAAAAAGGAACATCCAAATTTTTTTGGAGAAGACGAATAGTAGACAGTATGGACCCACTTCACCTGGGAATGTAGGAGAGGACACCCATTTGGCGAACATTGCGTTCATTTCTTTCAATTTGATGGCAAGCTTCATCAACAAACTGCCAAAAGATTTCCAATCAAATGAATTCGGTTAGAGTCTCAGTCTTCTAAACTATTTGGAAAAATAATCTTTTTCAATACACTAGTGACCTACACGGCTGAACTGCATAGATATCCGAGACTCAAGGTCGCCAAGCAAAAGACGTACAAATCCTGCTGCATCAGCTTTTTGACCAGAAAGATAGCGTTCTGTTATTCCATGCATTGATATGCAACGTAAAGGATCAATCTTGTATGCCCAATCCACAACAGCATAAAAGTCTTCCTGAAATCATATAAAGCTTTTTTATATCTGTGAACTCTGGCTTGTTTTCTCATAAGCATTTTATGAAAATCTGGCTTTTTAAATATACTAAATTACCTACAACTTATAAAAATATCATTTTATAAGGAACGATATATTGTTCAGCCTGACCACAATGTCATATTTACCATGCAAAAACCCAATAATGTTGGCCTTTGAAAGGCCTTGGCTTCGTTTTAAATGTTGCCTTGTATACCAAAATTAGTGCATTCTAGCATCTAGCTCCTGTTACTGTTAGAGAGACTTAGAGCCTCAATTTTATACTTAGCCTTGCTGTCATTTGTCTCTTTTCTATATAGGATACATATATAGAAAACTTGTTAGTGCAAACTCTTATTACCCACTACAAAGCTGTGAGGTATCCAGAAGTGTGCAAATATATGAAACTCACATCACTAAGGGGAAGGATAGAGAATTAAGGCGGGATTCACCAATTTATCCTGGATTTGAGTACACTTTGGCAACAATACAACTATGTTAGAGAGAAGAAAACACAACAATAAACTTGCACCCTCTTTACCATTGTAGTTTATGTTCTTTGTAGCCTAGTGTCAGTAGCTGCTCATAGTGAACTGTTTAAGGGGATTAGAGGCTGATTGGATGGGTTCTTGGAACCAAAGGTCGATTCTTCTGTTGATATTTTGCCTATCTCAAAATTGTTTGAGGTCATTTTTTAGATTAAGATTGACTAGGATAAAAATGGTAGAGCAGAGGTAAATACTAACAGTCAGATCTACACTGCTGTCACTACTTTGGCTGGATGTCAACCACTTCAATGGCCTCCCATTTAATTTCTAAATGTTTTCTTTAGAAATTTTCTTGTGATTGATGTTTTTTCTTCTACTTCCTTAATGAAATAACTTCTTCCAAACCCCCCACAAATAAAATAAAAACTTATCACAAGAAGGCAAAAACTATGTTCTCTAGTTAACATGCTTATTATGTAACACCGAGAAGATCCAAAATCCAAATCATTTCATCTTTTAAAATTATCAAAAGAACAAAATAGATTTAAAACTAGAGCACGTTCTATGCATACTTGAATTCCGTCGAGTAAATCCTGAAGTGATTCATTTAAAGCTGCAAGCTCAGCAGAATTTTTTCCTACAAAATGGAAGAAATGGTCAAATTTCCAAAAAAAACCAATTATATAAAAACTACATTATGCAACAACCAAAACCTTTAGGTCAGCATCAAACGATGAATAGATCAAATGGTCAATATCTTATTATAAACATGTCTGTCATAACTAATGGCAGACCATTTAATCCAAATATCTTCTAATGGTTTAGGTTATAGCTGTCTCCTTCTATCTCTAACTATTGGACTACTATCCTCTACTCACTGGATTATCCCCTTTACCAGTGCTTCTACAGGTGTTCTACACACATGTGAAACCACCTAAAGAATGCTTACGCGCATTACATAGCACCAATTGGAAAATTATTTACACAGTTAAGAGCCAAACTAAAACCTTGTTGAATATATATGGCATGGATCATCAAGTAAAATCAAAACTACAATACATTAGATATACTTTTTAGAGTACAAAACTGCTATTTGACGAAAGTCGGGCATATATACCAGATTTACTGTCATTCTCATCGATGTCCATAATTCCCAAATCATCATCATCGTCGTAACCAGCTTTATTGCCGTTAGCAATACCTCCTGGGGGAACAAGTGTAGGAACTTCAAAGCACATGAAGTGTGCAAAAAACGAACTCTGCAATGTAAAGCATGAAGAATTATACATTTTAAATATCAGACAAATTTGTGTTGAAAATAAGGAATATTAAACTTTCACCTCATCCACCAGAAGTGGGATAAAAATTGTGAGCATCTTTGCATAAGCATCAGAAACTGTAGAAGTATCAGTAGCATTTACATTCTGACCAGAACCAGTTGAACCTTCAAGCCAAACAGTTGGATTTCTAGATGCTTTAGTACTAGCACGGAGTTCGTTTGCAAACTCTCGGGCCTGTAAATTGAATGTGTGAAACTTTCAACCTCATTAATATGCATACCAAAAAAAATAAAAAGCAGTACATATGACCTAGAACTCACACGTAATAAGGTTACTTCTCAGTTCATTTAAGATAAACAAAATTAAGTTGTGGAACCAACTTTCACATCCTACGATTAAGAAACAAATAAAAGCAATATGATGTAACGGACCTCCCGGCGAAGAAGCAAGTTTAGAGAACTGCAATAAGCTTTTCTTAATGGACCCAAGCAATTCTTGTCGAGACTCTGCAAGTGCGTAGGAAGATAATTAGGTAGAAAAAAAAGAATATCACTCCAAAAATATACACATGCAAATGGAATAGTAGGTCCTCCATATTTACACCTTCAAATGTTGAAGAAGACGTGCATATGTCCTGCACTTGTATCGCAGGTCAGCATGATCGGGCCTCTTCAACTGTCCTCGCTGTTTAGAGTAAGCAGACAATGTGAAACCAATAAATTAAATCCAAGAATTCAAAAGTAACAATTCTGTAACAAATTTACATAATATACCTGAGAAAAGTAACTTTTATCACTTATCATGAAGTCCACCAAACTAGCAAAATAATTTCTCAAAAATTCAGAAGCTCTCCTGACAAAAGTAGATTTTAATTTTTCAAGTTCTGCACGCTTCTCTTTGACCTGTAGAGCAGGGAGACCAATCAAAACAGATGACATTTAGGTCCCATGTTTTCAAGAGTTCTTTCTCTGCTTTGTGGTCCCAAATTCATGGTACTCTTAAACTCAATTCAATCCAACCAATTAAAATTTAAAACGGTATAAAATAATGAATAAAAAATCATAATCAACTTGCTTAGCCAAATCATTTAACAAGAGAAAGGTAAAACAGAGAACATACAGCTCTCATGCTTGCATAAGTAGGGTCAATATTAGGCACTTCCAGACCACGCAAGGCACTAGTTAGCCATTCGCATGCTTCTACATTTTGAAGCATTCGATCTTCATCAAATGAACCTCCTGTCAAACATGCTGCATACTACACCCACAAAAGCATCGTTAATATATGCTAGGCAAGTTCATCCAGCTAAAACTGTGGATATAATTTACTAATCAAAGGCATACCTCAGAAGGGACACGCAACCGCTCAAGAAGTTTATCAAGCTCCTCAATGAGAGATTTGCTATTCACCGATTGCATTTGCAAGCTGTTATTACGGGTTTCTATCTGGACACAGAAACACCATTAAAACAAACAAAAGTAAGAGATCCCCAATTTTTAAAACTTCTAATCTGAAATCATAGCAACTAGACAACAAACAGAAGCAAACAAACTGGATAAAACATTAAAAGCGGAATGCAAATTTCCAAGCACAAAAAAATGGTTGCTTCTAAACTGTAAACTACATTTTCAAAGATATCATCCAAATATAAGTAATATGACAATGTCATTTTAAAATCATAATGAAGATATTATAAGGGAAAACGAACCCTTTTATATTTGCTTATTTTAGAGTAAACAAGAGAACTTTGGAAAGAGAAAACAAAATAATGGAAGGTGGATACAAATTACAATATCACCACGACTCATTTGCACACCAGAGAGAGAGAGGGAGTGGCAGAGAGAGAGAGAGAGAGAGAGAAAACCCTCAATATCTCACTATACCAAAATGCCCTGATGCGGCCAGTCAAACACCAGAGAATAAGAGATGATGTTTGTACACTTTTATCTTACAAATCAAGAGGCGACATAATGTCCTTTAACACGAGAATTTTACTCTTACTAAACATGATTAATAAATAACAGCATAAATTTGTGAGACATGAACTTTTTCCTTATTATTTCAGCCAAATACTTTGCTGCTAATGCTTCAAACAAATAAAAACTGCTCCAAATTAAGCAGGAAAACCCAAGATCCGCTGGAGATTCTCTGTATCCTATTCCTGATTAAACTGGGAATTGGACAGTGAAAAAATGTCGGTGCAACTGTTTCCAAGCAAACATTAATATCAAGAGAGATGGATGTTTATTTTCATTACTCTTCTTAAGGGCTTTGGGAAGTAAATTTCAAGATACAAATAAATATGAGTTGACAGTATAATTGAGAAAACAAAAGAGTAGCATCAATAGAAACGAGGTTGGACCATAAAAGTTGAACACAACATACTAGACTAATGCATAAATTTTGTTTTTCTTGCCTAACATAAAACAAAGAAACCAAAGAAATGTACAGCGATTCCAGCAAACACTACCATTACAACCACAAAGTAAGTTGTATCAAGGAAAAATATAATCTCGATTGAGGAGTGCAAGCCCTTACTGATGCAATATCCTCCCTCATGTGCCGAAGTTTTACATTGAATGTGCCTAACCATTCATCCATATCTTCTACACAATTTGTTGCTGCTTCAAGCCCATTCAACACCTGCAACGCACAACTTAGTATGCATCTTTTGTAGAAAGCCCAAATCAAGGAAGGTAATAACAAAAGAAAAGCAGTCAACTCTGACAATAGCAATACCTCATTTATCAAAGGCTCACTTTCTAAAATGGCGTGCACATTTGCTGCTTCCAGAGCTTGGAGCTCTCTCTTCAGTCTTTCGGAAAATTCTTCTGCTTCACCAACACCCATGACATAACTGCACATTAGAAAAATCTCAATCATTTGACATTGACATTGTGAAAGATGTGAGTTAGCACAAGAGGCTAAAAATTCACCCTTTGAGATGAATAAGTGAATACCGGGTTCAAACTCTGCCCCCTGTATATATAATGCAATGTCTCTACCAATTGAGTTATGCTCATGGAGACCACTAACAAAAAAATTATTTCAACTTTAACAAATATATTACTCCCACCGTCGCTTATTATAGGAACCCGAACCTCTACCAAAAATCACGTGTATTAAGAAAATTTGTTAGGGTAATAAATTTGTCTGAAATGTGTGACTATTACTAAATTACTCTTTGGGTTAAATGTATTCAATATTGATTTTTCATATTTCATTGCAAATTGGTGACATTAATAAGGCTATATTTTAAAAAAGAGTAATATATACATCTAGAAATTTGTAGAGGGTCTTATATTTAGGGACAAACTTTTTTTGTAAAAGGGTCTTATAATTAGAGACGGAGGGAGCACAACTTATTACCATTACGTTCAGCATTTTCTGTTAATATACGAATTCTCTATACTAGGAAGTATGGATACAACCAGGGATGGATCCAGAAAATTTTGATATTGGGAGCAAAAAATATTCTATAATATTTTCACATGAGTAAAGGCCAAAGCGACGCTTGAAAAGAATTTCGAAGACATACTTGTTCCCTAAGAATTGAAAATTACCAATTTGCTCCAATAAAAATTCACATGTCATACAAGTTATTCCTTAATAAATACTAAAATATCTCTATAAAAGAATAAATTCAAGTGACATTATAAATTTCTGAAAGCAAAATACATTTTATCAAATCTGGCAACATAAAAAATCATCTTGCAGGGGCAATTGCCTACACAAGATACAACATGAAGAGTAAAAAAATTATGTATCCCTCTTAATCAGATTAATTTACAAAGAGTGACTACACCTCAGATATATAGACATCCTATCACCTAAAAGGAATAAAAACTGTACAAATCAGATGTCCTTATAATTAAAAATAGTGTTAAATATTTTTTAGTCCCTAAATATTACGGATCTTTCAAGTCTAGTCCCTATAAAATTTTTGACCACCCATTTTTATAAAAGATAGGGACTAAAAAATTGATAAATTTATTAAAAGGGACTAAACATGTTTAACTATTAAAAAAGTTTCCTAATAATTATATTAGTCAAAAGGCACAATAAAACATTTATGATTTATATAATGCCAAGGCTCTCCCTGTCATAACTATCATCTGCTACCATAAGTGTCCAACATAAATATCTTCCCAATAAGGGCATAACTAGAATTTTGAAGTGTTTGTAACTACCTTGTCCCTGTACATATATTATAAATAAATTTAGCTAGAAATTGTATAATGGAAGACAAAAACTCCATGTGACCCTGGAATTTAAAGGACTAGCAATTTACTAAATAGAGACAATACATCCAGCTTATTGTTACACATCATAAATATTTAACCTCAATAACATTTGAAACAAAGAAGAATATCACTTACGTTCCTAAAAGAGCCTCCATATCCTCCATATCCTCTTCCTCTGCCTGGGAGACAAGGTCTTTTTCAACATTGACTTTCAACTCTCTCTCAGTCATAGAAGAAGCAACAGGACCACCATCTTGCACGTTACTCTGAGTAGAAACAGGGGCTCTATTTTCCTATTCATATTTTGTAAAAAAAAATTATTGTCATTTTCAATTTCATTGCATTAATTATTTTTTTATACTATCTAATTAGTAATATTATGTGTGCCACCCCCGAGTTATTATTTTCAACCATGCAGTTATGATACTGAATATCAACCAATAGCAAGGTTAATTTGGTAAACTAGTTATTCTCTTTCATTCATTTATAACTTCTCCTTAATTTATGTGAAATGACCTATGACATTTTTTGCTGAGCGGGGGGGAGTATTTAATGGCATTTAACCGCTTGAGAGAGACAATTCAAATTAAGAAGACATCTATTATAATAGTAATATGTTTGAATGGAAGATAAGAAAGGGGAAATTAAGGACTTGTTCAAATTAAATAAGGGAAAGTAACTTTCCAATTTGCAAAACTTCTAACTACCGAGCAAGGTAAAGAGAATTATCCTTCTTTTTTCACTTAAAAATCAAAACAAGGGACTTAAAAATCACTTATTTGATTGTAAAGAAGCAATAAAGAGACTGGATTATAGAAGACCATCATATGCACCTTAGCCCAGAGAGCCATCTCCACAACATCTATACCAACGACCTTAGGAAGGCGACCCCCAACATCTTTACAGATGGTCAAGATACAAAGAAGGAGACGATTCCTACATTAAAATAGAAAGACGTGATTAGAAAACTCTTCTCCCCTCACATAGAACTCAACAACTATACTATGCATTCTTAGATTAACACTCCTCTCAACATTACAACCTGTCATCAATATTGCGCATTGTCCATTGCGGAGGAGCCACACTCTGGCTTCTAAGGTTATCAAACCCCTACAAGATATATATAAATTCATCAGTTCAAGAAGCAAACGACTAAAAAGGCACTAAGAAACAACCTTCAAAAAGGGAATGGTTGTTTCTCCTACAGCTACTGTGCCAAAAAATGACAACAATATGCGTAGAATAATTATGGAACATTACCAGTGTAAATGTACATCCACTAGGATCGTTTGTCAAAACCTCTACTTTTGAGAGATGCTTTAGCTTGTATAATTTTGCAGGCTGCAAGTACAAAAAAATAGTTTATAAAGAGTATGGTAAGAGCTCATGAGCTGAAACCACAAAGACTACAAAACTAAGCATATCCCAAACAAAAGAGAATTAAGGGCAAAATAATTACTTCAAGAACTCCTCCCGTAGAATACTTCAAAACTCGAAGAAAAGCCGTAGTCGTCTGACCCTTTGTTAATGCTGCAGGAAACAGCAAGTTGTCACAAACAACAATACAAATGTGAAATTTAACAAATCATTCCAGAACTAACTTAACCACTCACAAGTCACAATCACTTGAACATCCCTCAAACAAACATCAAAATTTTTAACCAATCAATTCAAAATTCAACTAGCTATCTCGCAATAATCGAATAAGAACAATAAAAAGTGGAAGCAAGCTGAAGCAGCATTACTATTAAACAATAGTTTAAGCATCATAAAACCTATTAATTATTAATTAGGTGAATCAGCTTATAAAAATACCAAAGTTCACATCAAAGTAGTTAATTAATAACTTCAAAGCTAAAACACTGAAGAAATCTAGCACAAGCAAAATCACAACAACAACAAGCATAAGCAAGAGTTAAAGAGAAAACGGTTACTGGAGAGAGCGAGAACCCTAGGCTTGGCCATTTGACGACCAAGCTTAGAAGATTTTCCTAAGATCCCGTGACTCTTGGCGACGCGAAGTGATAAGATGATCTTCTGCTTAGGATCTTCAATTGCAGACTCGCAAGCTCGCCGGAGTTCAACATCGTCGGCGCTGGATTTCGCCATTTCTCGTTCGTTTCTGTGATCTGAAAGAAACTTTGGGAATACAGAGAGAAAAAGAAAGAAAAAGTGACGCGGTAATAAAATTTGGGGGAAAAGACAACGGTTTTCTCGATTGGTGTTGGATTTTTTTTAGATTCATTTTTTTTTTACAGTGCGACTTGGGTTTACTTTTTTTTACAGCTTTTTACCGATACTGACCATGTCTTGACCACATTAGTTATGCCCAAATTTTTTTCGTACAGGTTTTGCCCAATTTTCATCCTAAAATATTTTTGAATTTTTCAATATTTTAGAAAATTCTAATTGAATACTAGTATTAGGATATATTTGATTTTATAAAAAAATGTTTTAAAATCTCAATGATTATTATTTGGTTTAACCGTTATTTTTAAAAGAGTTTTTAAGTAAACAAATTTATTATATTTCATTAATAATCAAAATTTCAATACAACGAAGAGAATATAAATAATGAAAGGATAGAGTTGTTTGACATCTGTATAAATGTTTTCGGCCAATAGGCTCGAACCAATGAAAATTAGAATGAGAGTCATGCGTTCGAGTTAGTCTGATACTTGTATTTACGTATGTCTCATTCACGCACAATTAGTTAAGTTTTATGATGAACTCTTCTTTCTTATTTTCAGAGAAATATGATCTTATTTGATTTTAAATTCTAATTATATATATTTTATTTTGAATTGAATCAAATATTTTTTCGAACCCATGACTTAGGTCTTTTATGTCCATTATAAGAATAATCGTTGAGTCGGCGGGGAAACATTTAATTTTCTTTATCAAAGCTGAACTACATCTCAAATAAGTGACTTCAAGAATCAAACTCAATTTTTTATCTGAATCATTAATGAACACTTAAAAAGAACTGCTTCATTGTGTGTTTAACTTTGATAATTATTCTTGTTATATCGCATCCCACTTAAAAAATGCCACTGGAGTAACTCCTATTCTGGCAAGGGAGATTTATTTAACAACTACATATTGCTTCTGATTTACTATTTATTTTTAAGAAAATATTTTGATGTTATCATAGCAATTCGTGTTGTGAAACAAGTCCAAAGCAAAATCTCTTGTTTGTATGAATTGTCTTTCCATCAAATCACTTACATTTTTTCTGGAATAACCGACTCAAAGCGCTCATAGTAAACAATCAATACAAACTACTAACCTATACTGATTCTGAGAGGAGAGAAAGAGAGAGGGGCTAGAAAAACAACACATATACCTGATTTGAATTGGCTAATGAAAAAAAATTAAATAAGGAATGAGTTAACTACGGGTAGGCATCGCTTCAACGGTTCAGCCAATTTATAACTAAATCAGTTTTGCAATGGTTTTGCCTTGCGGATGTGGCCCATGCTATTGACCAGATCCTTACGGGTGCAGACAGGGAACGTGTTGATGTTTTCAAATGCTTTCAATTGCCACAGAACATATGGGAAGCTGAGCTGATCCCTAGAAGTGAAGCGAACCACCTCATTAAACCAAACGCACATCAATAGATTAGTTAGTGGTGTATGCTTCCTCACGATAACAGATGCTTCACATAGAGCTGCATAAACAAAACGATCGAACATTACAAAATATTAGTGCAATGGTTGAGAAAAAGTCAAAGTTTGGCAACAGATGCAATGTGTTAGACTCCCGATTTGGTTCATGTGTTGGGTCTAAGGCCCAAATCGGGAACCTAACATTACTCGCTGCTAGAAATACAGCTTTGTCCTCAAAAGGCTGAGATAAGGAAACTGAATTGTGGGTCTAAGGCCCGATTTAGGCCTTAGAACCACATATGGGCCGAATCGGGAACCTAACACAGAGGCAGGATTAATATCTATCGACATACATACAAGTACAACTATAGACAACATCAATTAAAAAGATGACAGCAAAATCTTGGATAAAACAGAACAGAAATTCTTCTAGAATGATGAAAAGAAGACAAAAAGTTAAGATTGTATTGGAGTCGCACATTGCCAAAGTTTCCGGACGGTTGGATGTATATATGTGTTTAGACACTCTCATCCTTCCAGCCAGCTTTTGTGAGTGAAATCCATGTTCATTTAACAAATTTACTAATGAAAATATAATCAATGCATACCTTTCTTTCCATTAAATCTTTTGTCTTCAGGCAAGCCATCTTTTTTGTATTGATCCAGTTGCACTGCAACTTCCTCCGGCTTGGCTTTGTTTTTCTTGACAACAGCCTTTGCCTCATCATAGACACTACTGCGAGCACCGTGTTCTGATATGGCAAGTACAGAACTTGTGCGCCAAAGGAGTGCTTCCAACACACCTAGTGGGTCTCTCCTAAATTGGGATTTGGAGTCAACCCAAATAGAGTATTTTGATTGAGGAAAAAGCCGATGGCTTAACATCTGAAAGATCCAAGCCCACACATGGTTCAAAAAGGAAACAAATAACGAAAAGCTTAATAAGAGAGTAATAATCCCTCCCCCAAAAAAATTTTAACTGATGGCTTATCATCTGAAAGATCCAAGCCCATACATGGTTTAAAAATGATAAAAATAACGGAAAGCTTAATAAGACAGTAATAATCCCTCCCCCAAAAAATATATCAAGTGAAAGCCATTATGCGCATATATCCCATTTAATACTTGACAAAATAAAGCGTGTTTCCATGGAGTTAATGAAGGCAACGACCATTCTAAATATGGTTCACATAGCAGTGAATGAAAAAAATAAGAATCTCATGAGAACACTTCGTCGGTAGGGCATGGGAAAATGTAGCAACACAACAACTATGCACGTGAAAAATTATCAAGATGTAGCATACAACATACAGGAAGAATGGTGGGGATCAAAGATTTAATACCTTGGGAATTTTACCGTTCAACCTTTGATCAGAAAAAGGAAGATCCTGAACGACAACAACACGCCATTTTCCAACAAATCCATTCTCCCCAACTCTGCGGCCCACTAACTCTTGTGCTTTTAGAGTGATTTCATCCCAGAATGCTACATAGCAAACCTGCATACCACTAAATAGATTTGGCAAATAAGATTAGTGACTTCTAAGATACATCAAAGAATGAAGTCTTATACTACTTAAATAACCTTCTTAAGTGAAGCCTCTGACATTCCAATCGGTTGATAGAGATCATCTCCACCACCAAATGCACAAGTAGATACCACCACTTTGCAACCTTGCATGAAACGTTCATCTTCATCAGATATCCTAAACCCTCCATCCGCACTGTAGAACCCACAATGTACCGTTGTAGTTCCTTTCACCTATACAATGAAGAAACAAACCAACCTGTATATTACATATAATATTATATATAACTACAACCAAGTATATCAAGGTAGTTAAAACAAGTAGCGAAAAATGTGAATTACAATCAACTAATCACACCTCGAAACTTCTCTGTCTTTCCTCAAATGTTTGATTTCCAGTAAATAAATTAAACCTTGTATCATCCGCTCGCAATTGAGACAATGTAGCATTGCCTCCTAGAAAGGACGCATCATTCGCTGACAAGTACAAGACTTGACTAATAGGTAAACTAGATTCGTCGTCCACAGGAATCTCTAATTGCTCTAGTTTTTCAGGTGGTAGAAGCTTCAAGCAACCTGATAGAATTAATTCACATGTCATACACAACATCGGCCTCCTTAAGTTTTATGAAAATAAAATACAAAACCTCACTCATTCCTACAAATGAAATGAAAGAATTAAGGGCAGTTAAAATAAGAGCATGTTTGCATTCACTCTTGTGATAGACCTACAAAAATGTTTCCAAAAGCGTAAATTGATCTGATTTGACATGTGTTTCCTAGTGAATTGTTTTTGCATATGAAATTGATTCTAAGCTTATTTTTTGTTCCATATTTGGACCTCATATAATCACTTTTGGGTTAGTCAAACATAATTTTACCACACATTTGTTGTATTTGGCTTCCAACCTCAAAATTGATTCTAGCCCCAAACTAATTCTACTTAAAAGCTAAGATTTCTAACTTTTTTTAGTAGTATCCATATAAGCAATTGTGATCAAGACTATTCAAACATGAATTGATAAAATAAAATAAAAACACTTTTTTCATAAATTTATTCAAACACAGTTCACTTAACATCACTTTACCATCAATTTGCATGTTTGGTTTCAACTCTAGATGAGCTAGAAATGATTCCAGAGGTGTAGAATTAATTCCGACTTGTTTGGTTTCTCAAAAGTAGAATTAATTCCGCCTGAAGAGAAATCCTAGCTTTTGATTCTAGAATTGATTTTTACACTCAAATTTTTTGTTCAACTCACTTTTTCACGAATATATCCAAACATAAATCATTTTATCTTCAAATCACTTTTTCTCACCACTAAATCAAACATAATCAAAATAAATTTCTGCCACCGCAAAACCAAACACACATTAACTCAAAATTGGAGCTCTACACTCCAAGCATTATTTTCCGCGTCATATTTATTATTAAGCTCGCTTTATATAAATGCATCCAAACATAAAATCCGCAAGCAAGCAAACAAACAAACAAAAAACTAACTAATCAAAAATTAATTCAATAAAAGGGTTTTAAGTGTAAACTTACGTTCTCTAACACCAGCAACAACATGAGTAGTAGGATCAAGGCGATTCAAGTTAGTTTTGGTTTCCAATTCTTTAACCAACGGAACACTAAATCGATTATCATCATCATCTTGATTGCTGCGTGAACTAGGTCTAAGACCAATTCGTGTTGCTTCGTAAAAAAGCAAAAACGCAGCTGGAATAATAATGAATAGCATCCAATATTTGACTAGAAGCTTCTTGATAAACCGTTTGTTACCGAGTTTCTTCCGTTTCCGGCGAGCGCGAACGCGCATACGACCTAGTTCATCGGTTTCGTCATCGGAGAGTGAGATCGGTAAAGTGTGGTGGTGGTTGTTATTGTGGAACATTGGGGAAATTGAAATTGTAAAATTGCAGGGAAAGATTTAACGACCTAATCCTAATCCTAATAATAACTGTTTTCGCGTGATTTACTTGTGCTTGCTGCACAATTTATCTGCGTTCTAATTTTGGGTCCAGAAAGTATTGTGAGAAGGACAAATGAATTTTGGCAGGAAAAAATAATACAGTAAGTTTTTTCTTTTTACAATATTATTGAAAAAAATCAAAGGTATTTACTATTTCTTATAGTTATTTTTTAAAGAAAAAAATCACTTTTAGTAGTATTGTCTCTTTGTTACCCTTTTTAAAAATAAAAAAATTTATTCAATATATTCATTTTGCCACCCCTAATGATTACTCTCTCAAAACTTGACACAACCGTCCCTCTCAAGTCTCAAGTCAACTTAATCATGATTTAATTGTTGATGTTTTAGGCGTTGTTCGCCCACGAACTTAGTTATGATTTAATTGTTGAAGTCTTAGGCATTGCTCGTCCACGAACTTACTCTAGTTTAATCTGCAGAACAAAGTTAGGATTGAGTTTTTTTCACCACCAGTTTAATCTGATTTAAAATAAGTTTTGACAAGTTTCAATCTCCTCACAAGCGCGCAATTGAGTATTGAGATGTTTTTTTGATTAATTAAAAAAAGTCCTAATTTAGACTCATAAATCATTGTTAGGTGCATTAGTGATGACTTATTCTTTCCCGATTTAGATCAAATCATGCTTTTTTTTGAATAAGATCAAATCATGCTTTATAGTATGGCTTTCTTGTCTAGGATTGTCAATAATACTACTACTGTGGTTGAGTGGGGGCGTCAAAGAAACAACTACATGTTATACTGATACACATGGTACAAGGCCAAGACCACAACAACCATCTTCAGAAATTTTCCACGTAGTTGAGATATTCAGAAACAATGTTTCAGACATTTCAATACACCTATACCAGATACATATAATGAATTCAGAGGAAGGACGGACCTGCATAGATTTAGGTCTCCAAAGAAACCTTCAAAATAGTAAAAAGGTGTAATTGGGTTGGCTATAGTTACCTACATTTCCCAATTCCATACAATCAAAAGAATAAGGAAACAAAGGGCAAGATTCCGAATACAAAGGCCTCAGCGAAACCTACAATCAATTGTTCTGAAACCGAAAGTAACCAACTACAGAGATGATACAGAGAAGAAAGAAAAGGACGGACCAAACGAGTAAAACTCGAACTTCAACGTTTGGAATATTGAGGAGCTTTACGAGCTTTATGGAGACCAACTTTCTTCCTCTCAACAGCTCTAGAATCTCTGGTCAGAAGCCCTTGCTGTCTTAGAGGTACTCTATGATTTTCACTCACCTTCAGCAATGCACGTGCAATGCCAAGGGTGATTGCCTGAGCTTGACCAGAGAGGCCACCGCCCTCGACTTTTACAAACACATCATAACTAGTTTCATATCCCAAAGTCATCAAAGGAACCTTAACATATTGAAGCCATAGCGGATTTCCTTGAAGATATTCCTGTACAACATTAAAGTCTAAAATAAATCAGACAAAAGAAGATTAAACAGAGATGATGAATAACACCATAAGGACTAATGAGAAAATAAGTAAACAGAAATCAAAGAAAACGATTGGATGGAGAGTTCTGATGGCAGAGTAAAGAAAGATTATACATTAATTTTCAAATTAAGAGGGTTATATTCATGTTTGTTTTCACTTTATGTTTGATAACTAATCTTTTATTGCCTCGGCTACCTCTGCAGTCAGAGGTTGGCCGTTGGATTCTAACAACTGAGAGTATCGATCTTTTAGCAATTTGAATTCATTCAATGACCAACTTTTGGCTGAGGCATGTGAGAATCTAAGCTTCTTATGTTTTTGATGAATAACACTACATTGGAGCTCATTAAGATGACTTCCAAATATGCACACTGTGTGTTTTCAAAAATTACTAAAACATTAAACTTCATGACAAACTACCTATGAAGTACTAACACAAACACTAACATGTAAACACCGGTAATAATTTGATTAAAGTGATTGAATGACACCGACACTTGACACTCGAGCCTGAAATGTCGATGCTACATAGTAGTATTAATAACAAAACCCTTGAAGCATGTTTGTCATCAAACCCCAAGTGCAATAACAATACTACAGTACAACATTCCTTGAAGTGATTATAAATAATCAATTATAAAAATTCAATTGAAAAAAATGAAGAAGAAAGAAAAGAAGAGAGAGAGAGGGACCTTAGCATCACGGTAATTAATAACGATTTTGCCAGTTCCATCCTGAATGACAACACGAGCAACAGCAGTTTTACGGCGACCGGTACCGATGAGAGGTTGAGCGGCGAAACCACCGGGAAGTCTGGATTTGACGAAAGTCTTAAGGTCAGCGAATTCGGGTTCGGCAGCAAGAGCAAGGTCTGCTGCTGTTGCGGTAACATTGAGAGATGGGAATTTGGGATGGGTTGTTGTTGTTCTGGGAAGGGAAAGAGTGGTTGGTTTGTGAGAGATGTTGGAAGAAAAGGAGAGTGAAGAGAAGGAAGAAGTCAGAGATGATGATGATGATAAGGAAACTGCCATGCTTTTCTTTTCACTGTCTTAGCTATCAATGAATGGAGAGGAGATTGAATGTGGCTAGAGAAAGAAAGGGGATAATGGTTTTATTTTATTTTTTAAAATTAAAATTAAATATTGAAAAATAAGGATTTTTTACCTGTATATCTCTATTTCAACTCAAAAATAATAACTTTACCCCACTTTGCAAAAAAAAAATTCATAATTTGATTACTATTATAAGAAAAAAAAACTTCAAATTAATACTACTATTTTAAAGATACCCTTATTAAATTTTACTATTTTTTAGACAATTATTTCACTTTTATGTTTTGGTATTAGTGATTTAAAAGGGCAAGTCTTTTACATCAAATTAAAAAAAAATTAACTACACTTAACTAAATTTCTTAAATACTGCAGAAGTAATTTTTTTTTACTTATAATAGTGACCGGAAGAAATGTCTCGTAAAAAATCCTAATACTACTTAGTATAAAATGTAACCTTGTTTGAGATTGAATCAAAGCAAAAGAGGTGTGTAAGATACTTCTATTACTTGTTAAGGATCAAATTATTCATGAATGATAGATCATATACACATGAATTTTAAATTATTTGATATATTATTAAGATACATTAAAAATAATGTTCTCAGCACTTTCAATATACAATGTTGATTTTGACGAATATCTTAATAACATCTCAAATAATTTAAAATTTATGTAAAAATTTATACGAAAGAGATTGACTGTCAAGGGTTTATTATTAGTGCTAAAAAGGACCAAATGCTTTTATAAGAATGATGATAGAAGACAACGTTTTTTGTATAATAAGAGACACATCATTGTGATTGAAAAATATGACAAATTGTTATGAACAAGAATTAACTTGTTCATAAAGAGAGAACAATATTGTTAAAATAATCAAAACCTACACTAAAACTAACAAACTAATAAACTTCATTCATTTTGATTGATTCTTATTACATTGAGAGTTCCACTATATATAATATTCTTTAGCATATTCACCCTAAAACCTTATCTAGAACATTCTAAAAATATAGTGACTCATTACTCTAAAATGGGCTTAACTCTATAAATCTACTATTGGACTATTCATTACACAAATACATATGATTGATTAAGCAAATTTTGAAAACAAAACTAGTTAAGCTAATCCATAATTGAAACTATGCTATATTTCAAAGATTTTCCAATATAATAGTACAACTCAATGCAGCACTTAATCCTAATGTGTGACTTGACAAAGCCTCCAATGTTGATTCATTCAATTCAATTATCATTTGCAATTGCTCCTCCCCACTTCCTCACACGGCTTTCTGCTTCATCAGCCTGTGAAATCCAAAGCCATGAAATTAAATTTTAACAAACAACAAAGGTGTAGTAAGCTCTCAAAATGGAGATTCAGAGTTCCATCATTATTACTAACCTCTTTTTTCCAGTTGGTTACAGAAGTGACGATTATAAGGATTGTGGTCTGCATGACTATGCCTCCAATTAGACCCGCCCAAATACCCTGAATAACAATAACAATTACAGTTATTAAAATAGTAACAACAAAAATAGTCAAAATGCTACTTTTCCAATACAAATTTCTTATTTTCAGATTCTTAACAGGTGCCTGTACTATAAGTTGTCAGTTATAAGTTCAAAATTGTCTAATCAAACGTAAAAAAAAAAAATATGGTAGTAAATCTATTATAGTAAAAAGAAAATAATATAAACATGTGAGAAAAAGTTGATACTTAAGAGATGTATATTTTGGTCATATGAACTAATAAACTATAAGTTCAAAATTTTGTCTAATCAAACGGAAGAAAAAAAAGGGTAGTACTAGTACATTAGTACATTACCTCTGCTCCAAAACCAAATGTGAAACCCAGCAATATCCCAGCTGGTAATCCAACAACATAGTAGCAACCAAGATTGATGTATGCTACAAGAGGTTGCCAACCAGCTCCAACAGCAACACCTAAAACAATAACACCAAATGCATAAATTTTGTACTATTAATAACAAAGATGTCACTAATGACTTTTTACAACGGTTTCAGATTAAGTTTGATAAACCTGTCGTCATGTTCCTTAAATTTACATAATCAAACTCTTACCACTAAGCAGACACATCTTACAAAGTCAACATTGATCGGATATAATTTGACTATGTTTCGGTCTTTTTGTGACTAACCTGACAAGACTGGTTGAAGGCTGTTTAGAAGAATAGTGATACCAAGCAAGGCAGCAAGTTTAGTTGTTTCCTCGGCAACAGCATCACTTGAGGAAAGTAATCTCTTGTTGTTAGTACAATGATCATGGCAAAAACACCTATGAATATTGATGTGAGGGAAACCACTATCACTGAGAATTTTGCTGCCTTGAAATCACCTGCTCCAAGTTCATTTGATACTCTCACACTGTTCATAAATTAAACATGATCAGTTCAAAATTATGCACTTAATTGATATAGATCTGCATGCTTGAGTTGTCTTTACTCCTTCAACATTTGCACATGTTTAAATAAACAACATAATTTGCAGCTTATAACATAAAATAAGCTATTTTATGTAAGCTATTTATTTCTATTACATAAAATAAAACATAAAACAAAGTCAAACTGTTTTATGTAAGCTATTTTGAAGAACTTATGAAAATAAGATGAAAATAACTATTAAAAATTTATCATAAGTTGCTTTCATAAGTTTTCACAGACATTCTCAAACATGTTTTTGTTAGTAGATAAACTCAAATAAGTAAATTTAGAGACACTTGATATGTTATGATTAACTAGCAATTAAATTTTTCTAAGAAATGTTTTCCTCCTCTAATAAATTAAATAAGTATTACAGTATAAATTATTGAGATTAACTATTTGACTCTTAAAAGTTAATTGTTGACTTAAAAGAAGCTAAATTTGTCTAGAAAAAAATTGGAGCAGCGATTATCACCTTATTGCAGCATTAAACCCTAGTGCGATCATGATATCCCAACCATTTATGTTCATACTGAAAATATTAAATCAAATATATTAGTTATTCAATAGTATACCTTTAGAAATGGATAAAGCTAAAAAAATAATAAAAAGTGACATTTCTCATTTTATAAATCGACTTTATAAGATCAAAAGAGTTGTGTTGAATATAAAGCATGCCCACTAAATTGAATATTGTGTCTATACTTCTATAATACAATGAGAATTTGGTGAAAGGGCGAGGGTCAAGAAATTTTTACCAAATAGATATGGCATCCAAAGGTACTAGAGGGTTTTTCAAATGTCCTGTTATCACCACCAATATCATCAAGTACCAAAACTCCAAGCTGCCATCACATTATCAAAATTCACTTTAACATCAAATTTCCGACAAACATAATTAAGTTGAATTGAAAATGAAGTGCATGACTGAATTCACAGAGAAATTGTCAAAATTACAGTAAATCATTGTGATGTAATTTTACCAAACTCGCCGTTCATCCAAATATACACGAAGTTTGAGAAAATATACCATAACATAATAGCTGAAGCTAAAGAAAGTTTGAAAAAATTAAACAAATCAGCAAATGCTAGCCATGAGAATCCATTCCAAGCACCATCTGATTTAGTGATGAAAATATACATAAGTTGAGCAATGATAATCAACCACCATGATGTGTTAAGAGTAATTGCAGCTCCAGCTAAGCCCCATTCAAGTTTCAATATTAGAAGCCAACTAATAATTACATGGAAAACCAAAACTGATGCTGATATCCATAACATCACAAGAACTTTCCTTTGTGCTTGTAAGAACTTTCTGATTGGAAAGTTTAAAGCATATGCAAATAATTGTGGTATCATCCATAAAGCAAATGTACCTACAAAAAGAAAAATTAATTTAATAAATATATATACTACATATACCTATAATAATTCTTGTTAAAAGAAAGTTTAATTAAGCTGCAATCATTTCTTAATTTTCTTAAATCAATCATCCTTGTATTTTTTTTTCTTCTTCTAACTAACTTGTCTATTAGACTATTACTTGTTCACTTTGTTTTTCTCTTACTTAAACTTTATTGATTTATTAAACATTTGCAACAATTTTTGTATGCACCACAAATTATTTTGCTTGTTGTAAGCATGTGCATAGCTAACATCCAAACAAACTCATAAGCCATAAACAATACCAAATCTAGAACATAAGCTCCCAACTCATTGTCATAACT
This sequence comes from Trifolium dubium, assembly GCA_951804385.1. Classification (NCBI taxonomy): domain Eukaryota; kingdom Viridiplantae; phylum Streptophyta; class Magnoliopsida; order Fabales; family Fabaceae; genus Trifolium; species Trifolium dubium. The sequence continues at coordinate 44,839,469 of OX638068.1, forward strand.
TTACTCGAAAAAGCATGTGCATTTATAGTGCCACATTATCTATTACTAAGATGATAATATCTTGGACTTATAAGTTAATCTGTATTTAAAATTTCCTAGCAAGGGGCAGAGGAGAGGGTTGCTATATGGGGGCTGTGGCACCAACCATCCTACTAATTTTTATGAACTCAAGTTTTTGACATGTAAACAGTAAACTTCAACAGAAGTGTTCAACTTGGCCCACTAAATAATTTTTATAATTACTCTTTGGTCCCCTCTTTGAGAGCACTAGAGGCCCTACTTCTAGCTACATTTTTAACTAGCGAAAAAATGGAATTAAATTTCTTGTAGTCGTAATCTTGACGAATTTAGATTGAACGTCTGATATTTTTGCGTTTTGATTATGTTCAAGCCGTAACTCAAATCATTCAACTATTGTTAAACTACTTATAGCATGTTTGGTCTTGCAGTGTGGTAGCAAATGCCACGGCAACGTGGAAGTTCAGTTTTGTTGATGGAATACCTTTGTGATGCGAAAAGGACATAATTGGGTGCATATAATACCAACATATGCTTAATGCATGTTGGTAATTGCGGTGAATTTGACATAATCACAATACAGATAAAATGAACAGAAGTAACTAACCAGCAGTCTCTGCGACCTCATCGGTCTGTCCAACGAGCTTCAAGAGGGAAGATGCCCAGATATAAAAAGGTAACATTATGAGGGCAGTAACCAACAGGATAATCCATGATCTTTGCAAGTAAACTCCCATCATTCTTATATGACCAGCACCAAATGCTTGTCCACATAGTGTCTCTAAGGCACTTCCCATACCTAACTGTTGCCAAAAAAAGAAAAATGTATATAAATCAATCAATTGCACATATTTTCTTAACACGTTAATCCAAATATATGAATTTTTAAAAGCATTTTGGGAAATAAAAGATAAGTATAATGTCATAATAAAATGTAGATGAAAAGTTTGTGTACCAAGAAACCAAAGGCAAATCCAGCAATAACAGTGTTTTCAACAGAAAAGGCAGCAAGCTCAACTTCTCCAACATGACCAACAAATGTAGAAGTGAGTGCACCAAGTGAGAATTGAGATAAACCAGTTAAGATTGCAGGACCAGCTATCTTCCATATTTTCTTTGACTCCACACCAAATTTGTGCACAATTTTCAATGGCTTCTCTTCCTCATGATCAACAACACTAGAAGAAGAGTTGTTGTTATTGTTGTCTAGTAGAGGAGTGTCAATAGCCATGGTTAATTTTAGATAACACTTTTTAAATTTGACCTTTGAATATTAGAAATGTGTTGCTCTAGCTTATACTGTATTATATGGTTGGTAAAGTTGAGTAGTTCGTCAAAAATATGAAAAGGGCCATAATAGAGCTATTAACTAGTAGAAGTATCTATATGCATATCCACTTCCAATTTAGCTTAAGTAAAGTTCTATAAATAATTTACCTTTTTAAAAAAAGTCTCGTCGTTATATATAGTACTTATAAGCTTAACCTAGTTGGTAAAAATATTGTATGAAATATGCATGACTAGGGTTGGAAACGTGATCTGCAAATAAATCATGAATTTTCCAATCTTCGAAGTAAGCGGCTCTTTTAATTGTAGAATTTGTTAGATCCGAGTTGCAGTTAAAATTACATGTAATCGTGCAGTTAAAATAGATGTAGAGAAATATTTGTTGGGAGAGACGAAACCCCTTAAATAAATTACAGTTATCATGCCTGTAGACGATTCAAATATTTCAATACCCATTTCAAATATTTCAAATAATTTTAAATTTATGTTAAAAATTATATGAAAGTGATTGGCTATCGAAAGTTTGTTATTCGTGCCAAAAAGGGACCATAATGACCTTTCATTCGAGGGTTTATTATTCGTGTAAAAAATGAACCATTATGAGATTGGTAATCAACACAAATCACATATGAGAAGAATATGTAAATATTTCTATAAAAGTTATACAAGGCAACATTGTTTTTATAATAAGAGTGACATCATTGTGATTGAAAAAATGACAAATACATATGATTGATTAAGCAAATTTTCAAAACAAAACTAGTTAAGCTAATCCATAATTGAAACTATGCTAGATTTCAAAGATTTTCCAATATAATAGTACAACTCAATGCAGCACTCAATCCTAATGTGAAGTTGTGCAATGCATTTGATGCCACCAATGTTGATTCATTCAATTCAATTATCATTTGCAATTGCTCCTCCCCACTTTCTCACACGGCTCTCTGCTTCATCAGCCTGTGAAATTCAAATCCATGAAATTAAACTTTAAGTAACAAACAACAAAGGCTCAAAATGGAGATTCAATTATCCATCACTATTACTAACCTCTTTCTTCCAGTTGGTTACAGAAGTGACTATTATAAGGATTGTGGTCTGCATCACTATGCCTCCAATTAGACCCGACCAAATACCCTGAATAATAATAACAATTACAGTTATAAATATAGTAAGAACAAAAATAGTCAAAATGCTACTTTTCCAATACAAATATTCTATTTTTAGATTCTTAACATGTGCCCTTAGAACACATGTTAACAAGACCCTAAACTATAAGTTGTTAGCTATAAATTCAAAATTTTGTCTAATCAAGCGGAAGAAAAAAAAAGGTAGTACATTACCTCTGCTCCAAAACCAAATGTGAAACCCAACAATATCCCAGCTGGTAATCCAACAACATAGTAGCAACCAAGATTGATGTATGCTACAAGAGATTGCCAACCAGCTCCAATAGCAACACCTAAAAGTACAATAACACCAAATAGTATTATTAATAACGATGATGACACTGATGACTTTTTACAACGGTTTCAGATTAACTTTGATAAACGTGTCGTTCTGTCCCTTAAATTTACATAATCAAACTCTTATACTAAGCAGACACTTCTTACAAAGTCAACATTGATCGGATATAATTTGACTATGTTTCGGTCTTTTTGTGACTAACCTGACAAGACTGGTTGAAGGCTGTTTAGAAGAACAGTGATACCAAGCAAGGCAGCAAGTTTAGTTGTTTCCTCAGCAACAGCGTCACTTGAGGTAAACAATTGAGGAAAGTAATCTCTTGTTGTTAGTACAATGATCATGGCAACAACACCTATGAATATTGATGTGAGGGAAACCACTATCACTGAGAATTTTGCTGCCTTAAAATCACCTGCTCCAAGTTCATTTGATACTCTCACACTGTTCATAAATTAAATAAGTATTATTGACTATTGAGATTAACTATTTGACTCTTAAAAGTTAATTGTTGACTTAAAAGAAACTAAATTTGTCTAGAAAAAAATTGGAGCAGAGATTATCACCTTATTGCAACATTAAACCCTAGTGCGATCATGATATCCCAACCATTTATGTTCATACTGCAAATATTAAGTCAAATATATCAGTTATTCAAAGTACCTCTAGAAATGGATAAAGCTAAAAAAATAAAATAGTGACGCTTATCACTTTATAACTCGATTTTATAAGAAAGAGTTGAGTTGAATATAAAACTTTATCACTTTATCACTTTATTTAATGTGTCTGTATATGAGAATTTGGTGGAAGAGAGGGTAAAGAAATTTTTACCAAATAGATATGGCATCCAAAGGTACTAGAGGGTTTTTCAAATGTCCTGTTATCACCACCAATATCATCAAGTACCAAAACTCCAAGCTGCCATATAACATTTTCAAAATTCACTTTTAACATCAAATTTCCAACAAACATAATTTAGTTAAATTGAAAATTAAGTGCATATTTGACAATAAGACTGTGATTTTGATAAATTCACTGTACATACAAATATACACGAAGTTTGAGAAAATATACCATAACATAATAGCTGATGCTAAAGAAAGTTTGACAAAATTAAACAAATCAGCAAATGCTAGCCATGAGAATCCATTCCAAGCACCATCTGATTTAGTGATGAAAATGTACATAAGTTGAGCAATGATAATAAGCCACCATGATGTGTTAAGTGTAATTGCAGCTCCAGCTAAGCCCCATTCAAGTTTCAATATTAGAAGCCAACTAATAATTACATGGAAAACCAAAACTGATGCTGATATCCATAACATCACAAGGACTTTCCTTTGTGCTTGTAAGAACTTTTGGATTGGAAAGTTCAAAGCATATGCAAATAATTGTGGTATCATCCATAAAGCAAATTTACCTACAAAAAAATTTATTTTAATAAATATATACAAGATGTACCTATAATAATTCTAGTTAAAAGAAACTTTAATTAAGCTGCAATCATTTCTTAATTTTCTTAAATCAATTATCCTTGTACTTTTTTTTCCTTCTAAGTTTTCTATTACTTGTTCACATTGTTTTTCTCTTAAACTATATTGATTTATTAAACATTATTCAACACAAATTATTTTGCTTGTTGTAAGCATGAGCATTGCTAACATCCAAACAAACACATAAGCCATAAACTATATCACATCTAGAACATAAGCTCCCAAGTTATTATCATAACTGTACTCGTACAAGTATGTGCATTTATAGTGCTACACTATTATTAATATGATAATATCATGGACTTATAAGTTAATCTGCATTAAAAATTTCCTAGCAAGGAGCAGAGGTAAAGGTACTATAAGGGGGCTGTGGCACCAAACTACCCTTGTGTAACCTAACCTTCAATAAACGTGTTCAACTTGGCACACTAAATAATTGGTACAATTACTCTTTGGTTCCCTTTTTGAGATGACTATAGAGGCCCTACGTACTTCTAGCTATCTTTTTAACTAGCTAAAAGATGGACTTAAATTTCTTGTAGTCATAATCTTGACCGAGAATTTAGATTGAACGATTGATATTTTCGAATTTTGAATATGTTCAAGCCACAACGCAAGTCATTGAACTATTGTTAAACTACTTATAGCATGTTTGGTCTTGCGGTGTGGTAGCAAATGCCACGGCAATGTGGAAGTTCAGTTTTGTTGATGGAATAGCATTGTGAAGCGAAAAGGACATGACTCAGTGCATATACCAACATATACTTAATGCATGTTTGTATTTGCGGTGAATTTGACAGAATCACTATACAAATAAAATGAATAAAAATAACTAACCAGCAGTCTCTGCGACCTCATCCGTCTGTCCAACTAGCTTCAAAAGGGGAGATGCCCAAATATAAAAAGGTGACATTATGAGGGCAGTAACCAACAGGATAATCCATGACCTTTGCATGTAAACTCCCATCATTCTTATATGACCAGCACCAAATGCTTGTCCACATAGTGTCTCCAAGGCACTTCCCATACCCAACTGTTGCCAAAAAAAGAAAAATGTATATAAATCAATCAATTGCAAATATTTTCTTAACACGTTAATCCAAATATATGAATTTTGAAAAGCATTTTGGGAAATAAAAGACAAGTACTATAATGTAATAATAAAATGTAGATGAAAAGTTTGTGTACCAAGAAACCAAAGGCAAATCCAGCAATAACAGAGTTTTCAACAGAAAAAGCAGCAAGTTCAACTTCTCCAACATGACCAACAAATGTAGAAGTGAGTGCACCAAGTGAGTATTGAGATAAAGCAGTTAAGATTGCAGGACCAGCAATTTTCCATAGCTTCTTTGACTCCACACCAAATTTGTGAACTATTTTTAGTGGCTTCTCTTCCTCATGATTAACAACGCTAGAAGAGTTGTTGTTATTGTTGTCTAGTAGAGGAGTGTCAATAGCCATGGTTAATTTTAGATAACACACTTTTTAAATTTGACTTTGAATATTAGAAATGTGTTACTCTAGCTTATATTATATAGTTAGGTAGTTATGTCACTTATATGCTACACGACATGAGAAATTGGGTCTAACTAAATGCAATGGTGGGTAAGGAAAAGAATGGTAGCTGGTTGGTAAAGTGAGTGAGTGGTTCCTCAAAAATATGAAAAGGACCATATTAGTATCTAGCTATTAGTAATAATATGTACTTGCCGCTTAAAACAAAAAATAGTAGTAGTATCAACTTCCAATTTAGCTTAAGTAAAGTTATATAAATAATTTACCTTTTCAACAAAGTCTCGTTATAGTATCTATAAACTCAGCTCATTTGATAGGAATATTGCATGAAATATACAAGGACTAAGGTTCAACCCATGGTATGTCCACTGATAAGTAAGGAATTTTTCTATCTTCAAAGTACTCAACTTTTTTAATCGTAGAATTTGTCAGATCCGGATTGTAGTTAAAATTGCATGCAAATATGCAATCATGCAGTCTGAAAAAAATCTGAATGTCTAATTAAAATTAAAATTGAATTTGATTTTTATTGTTTAAATTTTTTAAATTTGAATCATCCCATCTTTCTTAATCAGATAATTAGATCTTTGCTAATGCAATCCAAATTCAAACTTTTCCCTAAGAAATGATAATGGTGTAGATGTTAGCTTGATCCTTAACTTGATTAGTGTACAAACAAGTTTGCTTGGCCCAAATAAACCGACAAATTTTAGCATAAATAAATTCAGACAAAATTGAATTTTCGAATTGAACGAACGGTCCTTATTACAAATACGTAGCATGATTATTAGAAAACTCAATGGAGGTTGGCACGAGATAGGACACTGGTGGCTACTGGCTAGTGGCTACACCAGACGGTCATTGAACTCAAGTATTACTAGTTGGGTTGGATACATGAAAATATATTTCCTTTTAAACGTTATTTTAAAAAACTAAATAAGATTCCTAAAACATGACTTACCAGTGCGCCGGTCATAAAATGATCCAACTGTAATTGAACTATTGAAGTGATTATGTGATCAATTATCATGTCCTTCTTTCAATTGTTTTAAAATATTAATTATATACATCAAAATATAGACTTAGCCCTCTTAAAACCAACTCGCAAACTAAAGCCTTAGCTGCAAACGTCACGGAAAATGGGAAATTCATAATTTACATCATAATCAGACAATATCATAGTTTGAAGCAGGGACAATATCAAAGAAATACTTTCAAGATAGTGAAGCACCTTCTTATCAAACAAGTAGGAGGCACAAACAATGCAGTTTTCCATTACAAATGGCATAGGAAATGGGAATTCATAATTTACATCATGATCGGACAAAATCTAAATCATATTTTTGATGCAGGAACAATATCAAGGAAATACTATTCAAGATAGTGCAGCATCTCCCTATCACACAAAGTAGGATGCACAAACAATGAAGTTCTCCATTAGAAAGTGGGTGCAAGTAGAAGTGAATGATGATCATTGTTTACAAAAAGAGACAAAATGGTGAGATCCATATTTAAGAGTTCGATAAAAAACATTATGCAGAGTCCAAGTAAATAACTTCAGCTCGTTCTGAGGCTCTCCTAAACCGCAATAGATCTTTCACCAACTCTGGTCCGACATTTAAAGCAGGTTTCACAGCCATCCTTTCTAGCACAGGAGAATATAGAAGTAGAAAGCTGATGAAGTCCAATTCAGGTTTGGTACCAGAGATGCCATCTATTCTCACATGTTGCACTCGCATGACTGGCCAATCCAAATAGATAGTTTCCCGACAATAAGTGTGGAATAGAAATTGAACAGGCTGCTCCTCAGGCCGTGCCTACATGCAATCATAACACACAAGGGTGGAAGTCTTAGAAACTCAAATGACTAGTTTCATACCTTGAAAGACACTGGACAAATACTCAAAAGCAAAACAACCTTGAAAAATTTAGTTCTAGAGGTTAATAACTCAAGGAATGCTAGACAACACAATGCCGTATACTCTCTTTCCAACATTAATATATTATTGGTTGAAATTCAAGTGCGTTGAGGCAATTTGAGAAAGAGTACCCCGAAATAAGAAATCGGGATCCCATAAATAAGTGAGACCCACAAGAATTTCAGCAAATAATAATAATAATAATAATATCGAAAACAAAAGAGTGTCAGGGAATTTATTTTAATGAAGCCTCAGTATGGTTGTGAAAAGTGTGCATCAAGAACCATATAAATGATTTTTCTTTCAGACGGCACTTGCTATAACAATTAATCATCATTGGCTTTAATGAACCTATATAATAATGAATTTGAAAAGGAAAAAAAGAAGCAATGTGCAATTTTCATTTTTCAGTATGCATGCAAAACACAGTGCCCTTCATCTTAAGTAGCTCTAAATAACAAAAACAGCATGCGCAACCACAAATCAAGCTTAAATTAGTACTCACCAATATTTCTAATTCTCGTAAATTAGGTGAGCTTCTGAACAGGCAAAGAGCAACTGAAATTTCCTTTAAATCATTGAAGTTTATGCGTATGGAAAGATAACTTAGATCAATGCAAGGTGTAGGAAGCTTAGCTGGCACAACACCCACAGCCAAATACTGAAACAAAAAGAAGACAAAAGAATAGCTCTACATTAGTACATAATGCTTTTAATACTTACAGATCAAGAGTTGCATACATGTGACCGCGATTCGTTTTAAATTTGTAGGGGAAAAACAGTATTTGGTCAAATGATGCAACGAGCTAAGCATTATACCTTCAAGAAATAGCTTTGAATCTCCAGCCTCTGTATTCGAGGTAGATGAATTAAAAATTCGACCAAATTGCCAGTGCGTCCATACAATCTACTTTGACTGCTTTCGAAGTTTATGTATAGACCAATGGATACCACAGCTAACTGAGAAGTGTTCTTAAAGCTAATATCTTCAAACTTACCCCCAATGTCAAAAAACTGCAGATTTGGGGCATAAATGTTAAGATGGTTGAAACCATCAAAGTTCATCAACGTTAATCGTTCAAGCAGTGGGCAACTAGATATCAAATTTTCAAACGCATCTTGCGCCAATGTAACATGCTGCAGATCAAGACTCTTTAAGTTCCTGAAGCCTTCAAATGTTGAAGGCGGTTTAATCCAACAGTTAAATAACTCTAAATGATGTAAACCTTGACAAGAAAATAAGCACGTAGGAATCTTATAGCGTTGCCCTTTCCAAATTTCCAGCACAAACTCTTTAACAGGCCTTCTAGTTAAATGAAGAGTCCACCGATCAATATCAGTCACACCAACGAGCTCGCGATGGGAAAGCTTGAACTTTTTGATTGGCCCAGAATGGAGTAATAGCACATGATCAATAATTCTCGAAACCTTGTTCTTGATAACTAAAAGGTCTTGGGAAGTATCAGTGAGACATTGGCTATCAAACACAAGATTTGGAAGTGTGGCCCATTTGTACCTCCATTTGGTAGATAAAATACTCGTTCTGACCGCATCTTTAATCGGCAAACGCGAGAGAATATGGTCTATTATATGACCCGGTAAGCTACTAAATATATCGGGCTCGGCATCTGTTATGCAAGGATACTGAGATTGCTCCCTTCTCTTTATATATATTCAGACAAAAGATCCAAAAATCATAAAACAAATTAGCTTATTGCAACTAAATGAAAGTGTTTATAGAAATAGACTATGACATACATGTCCATAAGACGAATATAGCTTACAAATGATCACTAACACTCCTTAGATTAGGCGTGTCCCAGTGTTGTGTCGGACACCAACACCAACACTTACAATTAGTCAATTACATTAAATTATATCAAATTTTCAAAAAATTTATTCATGCCGACGTGTCAGTGTCGTGTCCGGAGTCCGTGTCAGTGCTTCATAGCAAATGCTATAATCGCTTAAGAGTATGAAAACTTACCATGTCAAGCTACCAAGTAGTTGAAATCAAAGCAATTGCTATAAACAACAAACAAAACAGAAAAAGAATTAAAGAAAATGGATTAATTCATTAATTAGAGTAAAAATAACCTAAATCTTGAAAAATAAATGAAAAAAATGACGTAGAAATCGAATGATAGAGAAGTACTCACATAATAAGAAAATTCAAAGGCGTGAAAGTGATGATTTGAAATTGAATTACATTGAATTTGACAGTTGAAGTTGAAATTGCGTAAAGATGCAAAGAGGATTGAAAAAAAATTCAGACCTAAAATAGAGATAATGATCGGAATAGTGTGAAAGCTTCAAATACTGAAACGTTCGTTCATTTCAGGGAGTGAACGACTAAACAAGTAACTAATCCAGGCCCATTTCTTTTAGATAAATAGGCCCATTAGAATCTCTTACTAAGAAAAAACAGGCCCATCTAAGAATTTGTTTATGAGCAAGCTTTAAAAAAAATCTTTTTTTTAAAAAAATTTAGAGATTTTTTTGTAGAGATTTTGAAGAAAATTTAAAGTTATTTTGTGTTTGTTTACGATCATAAAAATTTATTTTGATTCCATTGACTTTACTTTGTACATTGTTAGTGATGTTAACAAAAAAGATTTTGGATAGTTCAAAAAAAAAGATTTTGGATAAAGCTATTGAAATAGCTTTTCATTTTGAAGAAAAATATTTTTTTAAGAAAATTTAAAACAAACACAAGTAAAATAAAAAAGTGATTTTATTATAATTTTTTTTTTTAAACAAACGGACCCATAATCTCTTGATAAAGTAAAAATTGTGATGTTAATTATATTTTTCTTTATTGATGACTTTAAAATATATGTATATAGTGATAACAAAATCTCACTTAAGTCACTTTTGTAGGATTGATTAACCAAATGTTATAGAGTGTATGAAAAGTTGGTGTTCTTGTATTATTAGTAAAGACTTGTATCTCAAATAGAACAACTATATTCGGTACATGTTTGGTATCATAATAGAAGTACCAAAATTACAATGGTCTACTGTGAATTCGTGATTTTGTAAAAATTATAAATTACCGTGATTCAGACACTTTCACCGTAATATCAAACATAAACATAAGCTTAATTTCCTTTGAATTTCCACTACATAGAGATTGCTTGACGTAGATTGCATGGTAATTGACATGGTTAATTAGTCCACAGTCCAAACAGAAAGGTTCTTTTCAATTTTGTCACTTCTTTCCATTGTCAACTATATCTAACCTAACTCACCGAAAAATTAAGACATGTGATCCAAATCTTGAACCACTAATAATTGAAAAATCTCTAGAATGGTACAGAAGTTTCGATTTCAAAAATGATACGGTATACAAAACCTCTACTATAAATATAGCTCCAAATTCCAAAGTCAAAGAAATTTATTATTATCTATTCATCATCTAGCTCAATATCCAAACTCTTTCAGTACTCAAATTCATTTTCTGTGCACTAGCTCGTTTGAAAAAATTTGTTTCTTAACACAATGGGGAACCAACTAATTTGCAAAAGGTATATATGATCCATATATAAAAAATTATACAATTAAGTCTCATATCATATGTTCCAATTTTTTTATGTATGTACAAAATTTGCAGAGGAAAATTATCAAGGTCGAAGAGAAAGCCAACCGGTTTTGTTCATCATCATGAAACTTTGCCATCTGAGATTGGAATAAAAACTGTGGGTGTTAGTAAAGCCTGTAACTTCTCCACCACTTCAAATCTCTGTATTTCCATAGTTACTTGGAATATGAATGGCCAAGTTTCGTTTGAAGATTTAGCTGAGATGGTTGGTAGCAACCGCGATTTCGATCTTCTAGTTGTTGGCTTGCAAGAGGCTCCTGGAAACAAAGTTGAACCTATGCTTTCAGCAGCTTTAGATGAAAGGCACACGTAAGAAGATTGGTCACATTTTGTACTTCATTCTTTAGATATATTTCGGTTTTCTTTTGTTTTAATCCTAACAACATTGAAAATTGAAATCTATAATTAGCTCTAAGTTTGTCCAATTCTAAATATGTTGTCAAGAAACTAGTACTACCATGTTTAATTAAGCTGACATAAACTTATTGGAATTTTCTGTTTTTTGTTTCTATCTTTTGGAAATGAAGGCTCATAGGTAAAGTTACCATGCAATCTTTACAGTTGTATCTGTTTGGACCAAAGAATGCAGAATCATTCATTGAAGGTGATGAGATTTTATATCAAATTATAATTATTTTTCTTATGGTTAATTTAAAACCAAGAATTATATATAATTAATGTCTGCTAAATTAGATGATTTGAATTGCATGCAGAATTAGAGGTAGACAAAGAATCTGTTGGAGGGTGTGGAGGAATAATTGGAAGAAAGAAAGGAGCTGTAGCAATCCGTATTAACTACAATGGCTTAAGTTTGGTGTTCATCTCATGCCACCTCTCTGGTTAGTAGTAACTACATACATATGATTTGGTTAATTCCTTCTTTTACAAGCAATAGAGAGATTTTTTGTCCCCGTTGTTACAACAACTCGCGGTGGTTTAGCTCTGAGGACATTTTATATTATATGAAACTTTGAGTTTAAGCCTAGATCACCACATTAACAAGATATAAAAAATACTTCACAAACATGATGTAGCAAGCAAATCCATTTCCCCTAATTGGTGCCTCAAAAGTGAAAATTAACAAGAAATAAAAAATACTTCACAAACATGTTGTCCATATTGGTTTATAGCTAGATTAATATTGTACTTGGTATTCTACATTATTTGCAGCTCATGGTCGCAAAGTGGAAGAAAGAAATTATGAATGCAGGCATATATCACACTCTCTCTTCTCGAAGATTTGGAACCCAAATTGTAGACCAGCCCACATGATTGTTTGGCTAGGAGATCTTAACTATAGGCTTCAAGGGATTGACACACATCCTGCCAGGAACCTAATAAAGCAAGACCTTCACCATGTAATTAAATTATAATGGATTCATATTGTATATTGGAATTAGTTTGCATATGGTAAGTTAGTTAATTCTAAACTCATATAATTTTAATTCTCATTTCAGAAGCTGCATGGTAAAGATCAGCTCTTGCAACAAGCTGGAGAAGGACAAGTTTTCAATGGATTTTGTGAGGGAACATTGACATTCAAGCCAACATATAAGTATAATAAAGGAAGTAGCAATTATGACACAAGTCACAAGGTAAAAATAAAATACTCCGTATGTATAAGTACAATTTTTTTTTTTTTTGTATATAGACGAGATTAAAAAACCACCAATAAACTCACACAGGAGTGACCGGGGTTCGAACCCAGGTCATGGACGTCCGACCTAACGATTTCGGCATTTTTTGCCAGTTGAGCTAAGACTTCTTCTGGACATAAATATAAATTAGCAAAATAATGTATTGAAAACTTTCTGATTAATAATGCGTTAAGTTTAGTTTGACAAAAACAATATAAACTTTAGTAAAAAAAATTAACCATATCACTTAACCATATCAAAAAATCTTAATTTGTTTCGTGTAGTTTTTGGATTATAAAAACTTGCACATATGTTGACTTAATTAAAAATCTACATAAAATTGCTACCACAAGAAATGCTGGCTCCAAAAATAACTTAATTAAGTCGCCCGCCCTCACCCACCCCCCCTAAACGCATTATTATGCATGGTACTCATTTGTGTGACATGTTAGAGATATATTATATGATTTCGTGACGTTTAATTAATGATTCTATTGATGTAATACATACATGATGATATGATGTGTACATGTTGATTTATACAGGTTAGAGTGCCAGCATGGACAGATCGTATACTATTCAAGATACAAGATACAGACAACGTGGAAGCAACACTACATGCATACGAGTCGTTAGATGAAATATACGGTTCAGATCATAAGCCAGTGAAAGCACACATTTGCTTAAGACTTGGTCAAATTCAAACTGAATCCAATTAATTGTTTGTAGTATCTAATACTCCTATTTGATTTTTATATATAAATAAATGTTCTTTCTATGTTTTTTTAGTCGGTCAAATACAAAAAATGAAAAACAAAGAAGAAAAAGACAGAAAAATGGTAATATGTCAATGCTGCATATTTTGCAATTGACGTATGATGTAGACACATGAATGCTGGTCGGTTTCTTGAGTAGGATTGTGCGGTGTTCTGATTGTGATTGAATTTATGAATGAATGAATTCGATTCAATTAATATTTTCTTACAATGAAAATTAATTCATATCAACGATGGGTTCGATTCTCAATCCATAGTCTTCATTTTTTATATTTAAATTTATAATGACATTGTCATGTCATCTATGTATTAAATCAAAAAAATCAAATGATTGATATTTAAATGTTACAAATTCTCAATTCTCAATAAAGATGATAATTGACATTATGAATAATGGTCTTTACAAGATAATGAACAACTATGTTATAATTTCTCTTTAAACTTGTCTACGACCAACTTGGAGCGCATAAAGAAAACCTAATTGAAACACTACTCCACAATTATTCATTCCACCGCTATAAGAAACTTCAATGGTTCTCCAACTTTCAATGAGATAACTAAGTTGCAAACTATTCATTTCAACACTAATGAAAAGATCGTCTCATCCTTCAGTCACATTCATACATCTTTATTATTATTATTATTATTATTATTATTATTATTATGTTATACAAAGACAAGAAAACAATGTCGATATTGCATTCAATGAATCCCATGGGAGGAGGTTGCCACCTCCTAGGTTGTATTCCTAAATTAGGAGTCATATGTGAGAACGCGAGGGAACAGTCTAAAGATCATCTAAATTGGATCAAACACATTGAAGTGGGTTGAATATCTCATTCTAATCCAAAATTTAAAGATATTGGATTCATGAATTCTCTCACTTATAAAATGTTCAACCTCAACTTTTTCTTAACAATATGAGACTTAACTCATACTTGCCACAAGATTACTTACGTTTTACCATAGTGTCATAGAATGGATCTCCAATCCTCCGATAATAAATTTTCCTACGCATGCATACACCGATATTCGTACTCCTCCACAAACTCCACAACATTATAACATAACAAACATGCTACGACAATCCTATGACAAATAATATACTCCCTCCGTCTCAAAAAAAGTTAATATTTGTTTCGGCTTTAATAATAAAATCAATTTACAAACTCCAAATTTTATAATGTATATGAATTTTATTGATTTTATCTAACCATAGAAAAAAGACCATCAAGAAATTATTTGTAAATTTATTTTAAAAACTCTAACAAAATGGATATTAATTAATTAATTTGCTTGATACTTGTCTTCACACTCCTTCCTATCTTAGCACATGACAAAGAAGTAAGTAATCTTAATTAATCTTAATTAATCTAATCTAATGTCTCCATAAATCTCCGGATCCGCAAATATTTGTCCTACCCCCCCGTTTCCTCCGCCCCAACGTATTCAATCAATCACCCATATCATATCCATAACATTAACTAACTAAATTACATTTCTTTAATTATTATTATAATTAATTAAAACAAAAAATTCTTCTTCTGGTTTTCTTTCTTTTTCTCAACGAAACATTTTTGTCTTTTAGGTTAGGTTTTGCTTTTGTACTCTCCTTCAAAAGAAAGGTAGCAGAACAAAGAAAAAAGGTGTGTGTGTGTGAATAAGGAGGAGGACCCACACACACCTTTCCATTTTTTACTTTTCAAAAAATCTCCTCCAAGAAATTGAAAAAAATAAATTATAATTGACTTTATAATCGCGTGCACTTCTTCTTCTACTTTTCCCTCTTAACTTCTTCGCACATTTATTCCTCTCTTTTTCCCTTTTCTTTTTCTCTTATAATAAATATTTTTTATTTTTTTATTTTTTCAAGATTCTTCTTCATTCTTTTTCTTCAATTCTCAATCATCTAAAGAGTCTTTGCGTTTTAACTCGTTTTTGAATTATTCTTCTCATTTAGATCACACACTTCACACGTGTGTATGTGTGTGTGATTATATCATAATCAAACAATTTCAATCACTTTTTTTTTCTTACAATTTTCTCTTCAAATTCAGTCTCTCGCTGCTTCTACAATTTGTTAACAGGTTAGTTAATTAGTTCATAATTTAAGGTTTTGTTTCATAAAGTTCTTTAATTTATACATAAACCTGCAAAACCCTCTTTTTTATTTTTGAGTAATTTTTTTTACTTGTTTGTAGCTGCAAATTTGTTGGTTATGGAATTATAGGATTTTGTTTTGTAACATGTTTTTTTGATTGTGTTAATGTTTTTTTTTTGTGCAGAAAGGAACTGTTATTGTTGAAAATAGTTTCATTGACTGATTCTATGAACATATAGAGATATTTGATTTATGGGTTGGTTTAGTAGAATTTTTAAGGGCTCTGACTCTGATCATAAGGTTTCAGAAGGGCATTACTATAAAGACTATAAAGACGATGCCGGTTATTACTTGCCATCAACTTCAGGGGTAAGAGTTAAGAGTTAGTTAGTTAACATGATTCATAATGGTTTAGATTTTTTTGTTTTCTAGTGATGGAAAATGTTGGAAGGTGTTTTTTTTAGGAAATATTATGGCTCATGTTTTGGTAGGGTTTTGAATGTAGGATGTTTGGACGACAGAGAATGCGAACGAAGATATAGATCGTGCTATTGCATTGTCTCTTGCGGAAGACAATCACAAAGCGAAAAGAGTAAAAGGTGAGTGAGATTGCTCCCGAAGATTGTTGCGTTGACTTGAAAGGGTCGTACGTAACGTGCAGTCATATCTCTCTGTCTTAATTCTTAAGATGCTGTATTTATGATTTTTTTTTTCTGTTCATCTTATAGACTACAAATCACAGTTAGAAGAAGATGAACAACTTGCTAGAGCTATAGAAGAAAGCTTAAATTTGGAGTCACCTCCCAAACATGGAAATGGAAATGATAATAATATGTATCAACATCAACCACCAATTCAGTATTTCCCGATGGGGTACAGGTATGAGTTAGAGGATAACATTCTGCATCACAATTCCCGCTTATTTTGTGCTGGTCTTCCCGAACTACTTGTTAACTGATCATCTTATGTAACTGGACTAGAATGTGGCCTAAAAAAACATCTACGCAATATTTTTCTGCTTGTTTTCAATTGATGACGACATTATTATCTTCTTTCGGTTTGTTATCACATTAGAATATAAACAGCATATGTAATGCAAACACAATTATGGATATCTAATTATTTTCATAATAGGATATGTGTGGGCTGCAATACTGAGATCGGGTATGGACGATATCTAAATTGCTTGGGTGCATTCTGGCATCCTGAATGCTTCCGCTGCCGTGCTTGCAACCTACCAATCTCTGATTATGAGGTGCCATAATTTCCTTTGACCTGTCACATTGCTCATTTTAATGTTTTCATAACTGGTTTTTATTATGCACTTAAGGTATTATTGGTTTTACATGTAAATATCCTTGCTTTTGTAGTTTTCCACATCTGGAAATTACCCTTACCATAAAGCATGCTATAAGGAAAGCTACCATCCGAAATGTGATGTATGCAAGCACTTCGTAAGTATTTCACCTTAATAACTTTTACATTCTTGATTGTAATACCTAGCATAGATTTTCATTTGCCTTTACATTTCGATTTTTAAAAATGGATGGGGAGAATGGAAAACGTTATCCAGATTACATCCTTATGGGAGCCATATCTTATGAGTATAACTATGCTAGCAAATTTAGGTATAGGTACTACGAATAGCGTAACTAGTTTGTTTTATTGTTCCGGGCCCTGAATAATTGGTGTGTGAGTGCATTGATGTGAAGTTGTGAACAAGATTTTATCTCAGGGAATATTAGTGCTTTTTCCGTCTTTCACAATTCACACTCTTTTATGCCTGCTATCCGAGCAACTAGATGTATCATTTCCATTTCATTCACAATGTTTATTACTTTTCCATGTTACAATTAAATGAAGGCATGCTTTTTAGTTTTCACCTTGACTTTAGCCATATATATCTCATGGCCCGTTGCCGTTAATTTTTGGTAATATATATCTTTTTGACAGATTCCAACAAACCCTGCTGGTCTTATTGAATATAGGGCACACCCATTCTGGAACCAACATTATTGCCCTTCACATGAACATGATAATACTCCCCGCTGTTGTAGTTGTGAGCGAATGGAGGTCAGTCCCACTTAAATATTTTTATATTATCATATATTAATCATAGGGGAAGGTGGATGAAATTGTATGGTTACAAAGTGAAAAGAATGTAATGCAAAATGTTTCTCCTTACATGCACGCAGCCAAAAGGGACAGGATATATTCCCCTTAAAGATGGAAGAAAGCTATGCTTAGAGTGTCTTGATTCTGCTATCATGGATACTAACGAATGCCAGCCCCTTCATGCTGATATACTGAAGTTCTATGAAAGCATAAATATGAAACTGGATCAGCAAGTTCCTCTACTGTTGGTTGAAAGACAAGCACTGAACGAAGCAAGAGAGGGAGATAAAAATGTGAGTGAAAATGCATTTCACCTATTTACAGTAAATCTGATTGATAATTTGATTGTAATGGTATTAAGTTGTTATGAGGAACTATTTTTGTGTGTTTCATTTTTGTTATTGATAGATAGCTTTGAAAATGCTTGATGATATGTTAACCACAATGTATAAAATAAATGATTGAATTTGGCATGCACACATGATATAAGAAATTTAATAGCAGAATGGATACAAACAAAACATTCAGATTTAGAAGCCTAACATTTCTAATAGGTAATACTTCACAAGTCAAAATGCTTTGAAATTTGAAGCTTCTATCCGTAAGTAGTTCACGATTAAAGGAATTGCTTTTTTTTCATCCTTCTTATCTTATTCTTTATCTTTGCAGGGCCACTATCACATGCCTGAGACCAGAGGACTCTGCCTCTCTGAGGAACTCAGCACTGTAAGATTACCTGTTATGTTCTACTATCATACATATATAAATATACATCAAGTATGATGACTATTTTTATACCAAAGTAAGATAAGTAAATCTCGACCGCATAACCATAAACACATGGGACATGGCCAAAATTAAAAATTACGCAATGGTCAGAAGAACCACTTAAAAATCATAATTTTATGTTTTAATCAGTTAGCTATATATTTATGCTACGTTGCTTTTAAACATGATCAGATTTCAAGACGACCTAGAATTGGCACAGGAAATAAAGCAACAGGCATGAGAGCACAACCATACAAAGTGACTGCTCGCTGTGATGTTACAGCAATTCTCATTCTATATGGTCTTCCAAGGTAATAAATAATAATTAAATGTTTTCTTAATCGATTTTCAACTCGTATGACAAGCACTAAGTAACAAATCTAAAAGAAATGAAGAAAAAAATCCTGAATGATGAAAATACCTGTTAAGCAACAGCACACAAAATCATAAATTTAGTTTATATCTAGTTGCATAGATTATCTGATCCAGATATTATTTTACACTGGGTAGAAGCAAGTGTTGATATTAGATTGATTATATGATAATTCTTCCTTGTTATGTTAAGATCTTCTTGGGTATATTTGGATATTTTGCAAGAGGATTTGTTTTCCCGTTATCACATCAGCATCTTTGTTTCCGTCTTTCCCTTGGATGAATCATTGTATGCATGAATGCAATTCTGTTTTTTTTTTTCACAGGTTACTTACCGGATCAATTCTAGCACATGAGATGATGCATGCATGGCTGCGGTTATCAGGTACTACTTCTTTATTGGTTTCATTTAATTGGTACTCATCTAAAAATTTATTGCAGTTCGAGGCGTACATTCTCTTGGTTACAACATGTGAACCATTTGTTCATTTTAATAGTTGATATTTGTCGCTTAATATCAAACAATTTTTATGCCAACTGCTGTTTATATGAAGGTTTTCGGACTCTAAGCCAAGACGTTGAAGAAGGTATTTGTCAGGTTATGGCTCACATGTGGTTGGATTCTGAGCTTTCTTCTGCATCAGGAAGCAATTTTGTATCAGGTTCATCCTCATCTGCATCATATACATCGAAGAAAGGTAAAAGACCTCCTTTTGAGAAGAAGCTTGGGGAGTTCTTCAAGCACCAGATTGAATCAGACATTTCCCCTGTTTATGGTGATGGATTTAGGGCAGGTCAAAAAGCGGTTCGCAAGTATGGCCTACAAAGAACCCTTCACCATATCAAAATGACGGGAAGTTTCCCATATGAAGTATAGATATCTCCCGTTTATCCGATTGTTTCTCATTCTTTATATATAGATAAAGCCTAGCCTGTTGTTATTAGAAACGGAGGCCAAGGTACTTTGGCATTAGCTTTGATGCAGTGCTGATTTTTTTGTACTTGTAATTAATTGATACCTTTGCTCATGTATTGATTACATTCATATGATTTTTTCAATCTATTTTAATCACACGGGTTATTATTTGTTTAGCCACCTCCCAGCCTCTCTGCAAATGCCCCAAAAAAATAGGGGGGGAAACTTATTCAAAAAAAAGAGGGGGGAAAAAGAACACTTTATAAGCAATAATCAGCAAATTGGTTCTGTTTATCATATAATAAGAAATAACCAGAAACTGGAGGCCACTGCAAAAAAGGAATAATGATTGGTATAAATGAACGAAAAATATCAAACTTTTGTATTTAAGAACAAACAATTAAAAATCCTTGCTACTCTGTCCACCTCAAATTGGTACGTATAGTGTGTATAATATATACAGAAGAACTGCAAAAGAAACAGAAGTGTACATTGCGTATCGATTAACCGAAACTCTATCATTTCACCTCTCCAGGCTTAGGCTTTTATTGATGAAGGGTAATATTCTTTGTTGCATATCATTTGCTTGTATTTTCAATAAGCTAGAGACCACCTCTTCAATGTTTGGTCTGCTTTCTGGTTCTCGGATCAAGCAAGCTAGACTTAGTTTAACTAGCTGTAGTGCACTTGCTTTCGTACAGTTTTCCGCAAGGCAAGTATCAATAAACAAACTTACCTTCTCTTCTTCATTCTCTTTGTCAATGATATTTTCTATGATTTCATAAAGCATTACTTCTCTTCCATCTTGTAGGGTAATAAAATCTTTGCCAGTGATCAATTCCAGCAGCACTACTCCAAAGGCGTAGATGTCCATTTTGGTGCTGACTACCCCTGTCTCCAGATACTCGGGAGCCAAATAACCGACAGATCCTACAACATGTGATGTGGGACAACCAGAAGTCATCATCCTTTTGGATTCAGCACGAGCAAATTTTGCTATCTTGGCCCTTAAATCTTTGTTGAGTAGAACGTTTCCACTGTTTATGTCCTTGTGTACATAGCATGGTTCTGTGAAGTTGTGAAGATACTGAAGTCCATTTGCAATATCCAAAGCAATCTGTATCCTCCTTTCCCAACTTTGGTGTTCAATGGACCTATTCTTGCTAAGCCATTCCCTTAATGATCCATTTTCCATGTATTCGTAAACAAGATACATGCAAGCATCGTTTTCGCAGTAACCTTGCAGCTTTATCAGGTTGAAATGATTGATCCTTTTCAGCAAATTAACTTCTTTGAAAGCATCTGCTCTCATTCTTTTAACAGCCAACACTTCTTTGCCATTGTCGAATACACCGCGGAATAAAGAACCTTTGATTCTGTTGTTTGAACTAAAATTCTCAGTCGCCTCTTTTATTTCCTCAAAGCTATACACTTTGGAGAGATGTTCAATGATAGCTATCTCCTCGCGGATCTCTTCAGAAAACACCGCCTTTTTATTGTTAACTTGCATTTGTCGCTTAACGAACCTTGCTGATCTCTTTCTGAGCAGAAACAGAAACATAAACAGCACAAACAAGAAGACGCACAGAACCAGCAGTGAGGTGGTTAAAGCAATGAGGAGTACTTTTCTGTTTGACTTACACTTTTTGAAGCTGCAACCAAGAGGGGCAGGGGCTGGCGGATCATTAGCAACTATGGTTGTTAAACTCACTGGTTCACTTGCCAAAGGAATCAGAACCGTTGTGAATGGATAAAGGAGTTGAGTTTCTGCGGAAAAACCATTGGCGTCAATTAGATTACCAACTGTTACATTGAATCTTGTAGCAATGTTTGTAATGTTATCACCCCAAGTCACAGAATATGTGAGTAAATACTTGGTGCCATTTGTTTTCTGATGATACGTTGGACAAGCGCATCTGAGTGGCACGTGCAACTCCATTCCTTGAAGCAAATCAAGTTCCCCGTATGGATTTGCACGCATAAGAGAATCACATGTCGACAAACCCTGGAACGTATCGTTTGCTACTATGAAATATGTTGGGTGTGGAGCCAATTTATATTTGGTTTCAGCTTGGTAATAATCATTGGTTAAACAAGAACAGTTGACAGGGACAATAACATCTTTACCAGATGGGAAAACTGTAACCAAAGTAGCGTGGTTGATTCTGGCTACCTCGTCTGGGTTCGATGATGTGAGGTTGGAAATTGTGGTAACTGAATTATAAGGAGAAATGGATTTGAAGGTGAGAAAGGCCATGCATGATTTATTGAAACCATTGCAGGTGTAAAGAAATGCTGGTGAAGGTCCCGTGTCATCGTTGTTCTTGCAACTGAGTATTGAATTTCCTGAGTAATTCTGTTGTGCCTTAGTTTTTGATGAAAGAAAAATGCTTAGTGTGAAGAAAATGAAGTTAAACACAACATGACTCATGGTGAAGCTATTTTCTCTATGAAAATGAAAAAGTAAGTAGTACCTATAAGGAAAAATGTATGATAACTTTAAACTAAGCACTAATATATCAGAATAGCGTGTGATGAATTAAAAGACATAGTCTAAATCATTATATTATAGTATTATATTATATTATGCTGTTGATTAAATAGGCAAGTAGTTTCTAGTTCCTTGGTCTGTTGGTTGTTTTTGTAGATGGATTCATTATATATAATTGGGTCATATTAAAATTTAATTGACCAAGTTTTGTGTTTGCGTCATAGATGAAGAATATTCTGAAAATTCTATTCATATTGAGAATGAGAGTGCATTAAACTATATAGCCACTTGAATTATATTGTCAAGAAATTGGTGTCATCATATTTTTGTTCACCAGCAAGTCTTACCTTACTGATTGGACCATGTTATATTTTATTGAAGACTTAATGATTAATTGATTATTATATCATATGGTATGATTAAGCTGCTGCTTTCTACTGCCTGCTTCTACTGTCATGATATAATCCGGCTTTTCTTCTTTTCATTCTTTTTTGGTTGGAAAAGATAACATATGTATATAAATCTTAATGATTTTGATTATCATATGATAAATATATGAAACAAAATAAAGTCAATAGTATTGATGCTATAAAAAAAAAAGTCAATAGTATTGAAGTATACGTTATAGACTCATTAAAATTTATAACTGAAAGTTAGTTATAGTCTATTATTGCTAGTTTGGTTATAGTATACGCCCCGTGGAACAAAAATCGGAGAAACGACCCCAACAGTTTCTTTTGGACAATTGTTCACCGTTGGATTTTGTCAATAAAATTCTCTATTTTTTTTTCTTCATTATTGAGATATCTTCTTTTTCATTACTCACAAGGATTTTTTAGGTATTCCACTCCCATGTTGCAACTACAAACAATAGGATCTAAGATACATCGTGTCGCTCTTATTTTCTTGTAGGCATGAAGGACATTACTGGCGTGCGTTGTGTGATTCAAATGTGTTTCTTGCATTCCACTCAAAATTATTTGTTATATACTCATTACTATATTACTACTATCTTAATAATTCTAAGGATATAGTATAGTCATTAACTTTGAATTCTTTGCGATAACCAAACCAAAGGTGGATTTGGCATAGGGACCAACATTAATAATATCTACAAATGCATAAAATGAAGTTGGTAGCTTCCAAAAGTAAAATTTCATTTAGTAAAGAGTAAATATTATTTTAGGAATTGTCATTTCGTTGGACAAAGGAAAAAAAAAATCTATGAGCTAGACTGTATTAACGATGAGTAACCGGTGCAAATTAATCAAAAAAATAAGTAATCGGTGCGAATAATAGAGGCCATTTGCTTGTCCAAATTCTCTCAAATTGTTGGGCTTTTTGCTTCTGTCAAAAATCTGTTGGGCATTTTGCTAACAAATTTTTGCTTCATTTAAAAAAAAAAAGAATCAAATTTTTTGTAATGATGCATTAAATATAACGTGTGATGGGATTTTTTTTGTCGTAGTTTATTAGTTAAAAATTTCATTATTAAGATGAATAAGTGGGATGTCTGGTATATATGAGCAGTGAGTATTATCTTGTTTAAATTAATTTGTACCCTATTGATCATTCAACTTCATGTTTTTTTTTTTGTTTTAACCACCAGTTTAATCTGGTTCGGGGGTCAGTTTTGGCATCAAGTAGTTCCAGCCCCCTCCGATCGTAGTTGTAGGGATCGAACTGTAATCTTTCCTACCAAGTTCAGTGTCAATCACTAATAAATTAATTAACGATTGGTACTCCATGCTTTGTTATGTGGTAATTTATTTTAGTCTGAGACTTCGGTCCTCTTATAATAAAAAATATATATTTTGCTCCTACTAAAAAACAAATTCACCTATACTTTTATTTTCAAATTTCAACCATACCTAAATTTTCAAATAGCAATATGTTGTTCCTTAGAAAAGCGGTGACAACATGCTTAAAATTGGACAATAGCCTTTGTTCTCTTATTTTGGATAGAGCTTTAGTGGGACTGACATGTTGTTCTTTGTTCCTAGATAGAGTGCAACTAATTTAGTGAAATTGTTTACCTTTTTCAATAGAATTGAAATATTAATATTCATAAGTCCTGACTCAATTAGTAGAAAATATTAAAATTATTATATTGGATATTTATTATCGGAATTTGAATCTCAATTCCTCTACTTTATATATCTGAGTTTTTACTGACTTTTCATTTTATCTACGTATTAAAGTAATGTTAAAAATTTTATCCAATATAATTTTTTTTACTCACACACATTTACACTCCAACGGTTGAAATTCTATTGGAGATAATATCATCTCATTCATCTACTCATAATTCTTAGAGGACAAAATAATGAAGTGGATGGATAGGCTCTTAAAAACCTCAATGTCAATAAAAGAATAGAAAAGTTTAAAAAAATATAGTAAAAACAAAAGTGTGATATAATTTTCAATACTTTATACTATTAGAGTTAGGCTATAGCTAGTATTAATGGGTAGTGAAGTAACAGAGGACAAAGATTTGTGATTGACAGTAGACACAATTAGGACATATCCATATCGATTGAAAGAGCTAGCCCGCCCTATGAAAATCTCCGTATAACTAATTGTACCCTATGTACTTAATTTATTATGATTATTTTCTTTATTTCAAAATCAGTAACACTTTGTTAAAATATTGTTTTCTTTTATTTTTTTAAAATTTTTCCTCCATTTAAAATAGTCATATTCGAGATACAATGTTGTTGGTCTCAAATATTAAATTTAAATATTAACCCGTCATATTATAAAAGTTTAATTTATTTTGCTAGATTCGATATCTTTGTTTTTCTGTTTTTGCTTCATCTTCTAATTTTAGGGGAAGAGGTCTAGTAGTCAAGAGTTCGAATTCTGATATTAAATTGTTACAATATCTTCTTAAATGTAGTTGTACAGAATCTAACTGTAATTTTATTTTACGAAGATTATCATCAATCACCATTAAACCAACTAATATTTAGTGACTAGATATCTTTGCTGTGTTGGTATTATTATCATATCTTACATTGACAATTATATTTTTTTTTAATGATATTTTATTGTGTTAGATTATTTCAATTTTGGTTCCTAAATCCTGATAAAGGTAGATTAGTGAGTCTGAGAGGGATTGTGAGGAAGCACCACAAAGGTGGGACTCAACAACTAAACTGTGTGTCCATCTTTGAGTAGTACAAATAATGTCATGTCACACACACAGACACAGTGTTCTATTTCTGTATTTCCACTACTTAAACGCGTATTTCTTCTTTTCTTTCTATATCAATTTGACATTTTGATTCTACACTACTCTTTTGCTTTGCTTTCCTCTCTCCACCGACACTTCATTTGTTTATTTTTTATTTAATAAAATATATGAGGCTGTTTTATTTTATCTATTTTATTATTTTTAATTGTTTAGTAATAAATGATGATTAATCTTCGTCGATAAATTTATAGATATAAAATTTTACTGTTGTTTAACTATGATTAATCTTTATTAAAAATTTTATAAAAAATACAAAATGGATACTCCACTCCAACTATATAATTTTTATATACATGAAATCATGAATCAATGATTAAACTCTGATTATCTACTTAAAATGTGAAAGACATTTATTATACTATTTCATAACTTTAAGAATTAATTAACCAACTAAATAAGGTTTGTTTACCTGCTAAAGATTTGGAGG
Source organism: Trifolium dubium (assembly GCA_951804385.1). NCBI lineage: Eukaryota > Viridiplantae > Streptophyta > Magnoliopsida > Fabales > Fabaceae > Trifolium > Trifolium dubium. Next base: position 44,865,622 of record OX638068.1, read on the forward strand.
AGATATAGTCCCTCAAATAGTATTTTTTTTAAAATCTCAAAATATGTTAAAATAATAGAAAATAACAAAAATTTAACTCAATGGTCAAAAAGATCACATTAGATATGTATTGTCGTGTTTGAGTTTAGAATTTTTCATTTATTCATATTGGTAGATGAATTTCTAATTATTAAGAAAAAAGTGTTGGGAAAATCATCCCTATAAAATATATTATGAAATATTTGCAAGCTTTTTTTACATTTTCTTCTTAGACTTGAGACAATTTCAATTAATCCATGATTACAATCAACCCTTTATTCTTCTTTTATCAATGAATAATGTATATAGTACTATTTTACAATCCTTGAAGTTTTTCTTCACCTTGATATGCCCCTCAAATCCAATCCACTAACACCTTTTAATAACATTGAAAAACAGAGAATTTGTTGAATAAAATAATTAAATAATTTACATTTATATTGTAAAATTGCACTCTTAACATTTAAATTAACAAATTAATTCATATTTTGTTGATTAATGAAAAATAACTTTTTATTTCTAATAAATATTCATGTTTTTAAATTGATATAAAATATGTTTATTTAGTCATAAGGAATACATTTAATGAACATATATAAAACTATATCATAAATAGCAATTAATAATTGTCTATTGTAGAAAATATTACGACATAAAAATTGAAAAGTAAACAGGGTGGATATTTTACAGGTTGTCAAGTGATGATCATATCGTCATATTTTGATAAGGGTTATTGACTTATTGCCATTTTTTAAATATTTTTAGAGACAATATTCTTTTTTATATTATATTCATTTTCTGAAGGATTTTTCTTTTTTATTCTTAATTCTTGTTATTTTTTAAAACAAAATATGTTGTGAGATTGTGAAAAAAATGTCGAAGCTGATACAAAACGTCTTAAATTTGGACATGCATTTAAGTGAAAACGAAAGATTTTGATATTCAAGATGTGACACAATCGATATATAGTTGGTGTAAATACATTTTTTATTCTCCTATTATTTTGTTAGTAAAAAATAAATAAAATACATTCTCCTGTTTTTCAAACTCCACAATATTAGCTAGCCTCTTTGATTTTCAAATTAAGTAATGTTGGTTCATTCATCAAATTACCTTTCACAATTCACACTGATGTGCTAGCAAATGTAACAACTTAAGCTCTATATTTCAATTTGTAAGTTCAATTTTGGCCTATATATACATAGAGAAATCAACGTCTTTTCAACAATTCGGTGTAGTTGATTTTTTATTTGATGAATCTGATCAAGCGGTATTTTTTGTGTTGGTTGAGATCTCATAATTTAGGTTTAGGAGTTCATCTACATAATTGGTGGGTGAACCCTTTGTTGTGTTTGGACATTTGTTTTTTTACCTGATTATATTTTTCTTTTGCACTTTTTGTGTTTTGGTTCTTGATATAAACTCTTTCGGCCTATTCTAGCACACCTTGTACCGGAGGATTGACTACGTTTTTGGTTATTTGTATATCTTATTTTAACTTGTTCAAAAAAAATTATGTGTCACTTTAAATAATAAAATTTGTTTATTCATTTTCTTAAATCAAGTTATCATTCAAATTTTAAGAAAACATACTGACAGAGCAAATAAGTGCCAGCTTGAAAAATATGTGTGGAGTTGATGTGGTCATTAATCTACGTTTGTGGAGGTTATTTGTGGTTTGTTTTTTGAATTGGGGTGTATAAATATGTTTAAGCACTTTCACTATTTAAGTTAACTTTTGAGATAAAATTCAAGCTCATTTATATATTTTTTTTGACGTGGCTCATTTATAATAGTCGGGTAAATATTACAATGTGAAAATAAAAACTAGATTTAAGTTTACGTTAGACTTAATGATGAGTGTTGATATGGTATAATGGTGATTGACGTTAAATTTGATAACGAGAGCTGTAATTTGATTTCTCGCAAATGTATTTCTCGCAAAATCACTTTAAAAAAAATTGAATAAATTGAAGAGAAAAATATTAGGTCGGGCAAGTTCCTTAACCTATTGAACCAGGGCGGACTCATGCAAGTCGGATTCGTTAAAACATAGTCTAATAAAAAATGGTCGGGCCAATCTGACCCGTGTATAATGTAAAGCCCTGCAGGCATGTATGTTAAATAGTCCATAAGTTTATAAATTTCATTTTTTTTTAACGAATTATGTCGTAGTTTCTTTGCCTACAATCATTAGTCTTCACTTTCCTTTCACGATCAATTATTAATTAATGCACACCACATGGCATTGTTTATCCAAGGAAAGTTTAATCAGCTGGCAGTCTGGCACAATACCTTTCCAACCTTACCCTATTTTTTCTTATGAAGACAAACACTAAAAAGAATACCATAGTATAGAAAACAAAACAAAGATAAAAGGCAAACCCATTATTGTTTAGTTTTAAACAGAAATATTAATTTCAAATTTTTCTAAGTAGAGAATAGAGATGTTCTTAAACACTTAAAGTTGGTGCATCCAACATTAATTTATGTGTCTTATTTCTTCAACCTATATATGTGAAATAGCCTTAGAACATTATAAGGACCTTTTCACTAGTCATAAATCAAACAATAGTTTTTTTACATAAAAATAGTACTTTTTGATTAAGTTGTTGTAACCTGAAAGCTGATGCATCCAAATTAACAATCATATAATACACATTAAATTCCACTTTTTTAAAACAGGCAAATAACTTTAAAGTTTAAAATAAGTAATACTGACTATTGAGGTATGAAAATAGAGAAATACACTTTGATATTCAGTGTAGTAAGAATTCATATACTATAATAGTTTTTTGAAAGTAAAGAGTCAATTATCAACCACTTATGAATTATAACATAAAGCCTCTAAATCCTTAGAACATGCTTAAAGGAACAAAATCAAAACAAGCAATGTTACTAAGCTACAAAAGAAAAAAAGAAAGAAAAAAAAGAAGGTAGGTAAATAAGAGGATCCGAATGTACCGTAAATATAACTCAAATAGTAGAAGACTATTTGATACGTCAAAAGACTCAAAATTAAAATTTAAATCCGCAATACTATTCTTCTGCGCGCACGTTATCGATGTAAATTTGCCGCGCGCGCCAGACTATTTAAATCTCGAAAATTAAAACAATCAAGACAAAATTGTTTACACATAAAATTTAATTTGATTATGTTCTTATTAGACATAACCAAAATTACTCATTGAATTTAATCATTCAAAATATGCTGCTCTTCAGCTATATACATATAGTCATTATTTATATTAATTACATTGAAACTTTGTTTATTTTTACCCAATCAAGTTTCAATAGTAAATGGTGTCTCCAAAAGATCATAAGGTTCCCAAAGAGCATCCAAAGGACATGGCCTATTAGCATCCAATCTCACCCATGGTTTACCTTTTCCACTCCAATGCAATAAACTCACACCACCAGGATGAAGACTTCTACAAAGACCTTGAAAATTATCACCACCAAGACCATGTTGATTCCAACTATGATCCACAGGAACAATTTCCCCTGCAAAAACAAGCAAAAATGGTGGCAATGAACCAAGTTCATAGATTCTCATCCTCTTTTGTAGCTCCATCCATTCTTCAATCTTTGTTGTGTAATCGCCTTCACGCCATTTTTCTAGATCGATCACCATAACCCCGGTATTAAAGTAACAAGCTTTACGATTTGCGAATGTCAAAGGCAGATATGGGTGGGACCAAAATGTTGGTGTGAAATATAATGTGAAATTCGCATTGCAATATTCCGGTGCTGCTAGAACAGCATTTTTTTCGGTTAATGGTGTTGATGCAAGTTTTATAATATCATCAATTAAGATAATGTCTGAATCTAAGTAAACAATTTTTCGGACACATAATGGAAGTAGATTTGCCAAATAGCTTCTTGCATAGTTTAGAGGACAATCGAGTGCTGATCGAATCGAGCTTGAGATTAGTCCCGAAACGATTGATTCATCGAAATTGTAGATTTGGAATTTGAGGTAAGGGAAGGATTTTACGATTGTGGAGTGGAGAAGTGAATTGTTTGAGGAACAAACGAAGTGAAAGATGATGTTTTCCGGACATGATGTGTGTTGAAGGATAGAGAGGATTGCAGCCATGGATCCTCGGATGTATGTTGTGTCTAATGTCATTGCCACATGTATTGCTTCCTCAGAGCAGATATATGTGTCAGTGTCTAGTTCGGTGTCTGGTTCTGGTTCATCGAGTAAGGGACAGTTTAGTGAGTTGTAGAATTGAGGGGCTTCTTTGAATTGTTGAATCATTGGTTTTCTAGTTTCTGAGGCATTGAGGAATGGTAGGCACAAGAGGGTGAGAAATATGAAAAATAAGAGTGTTGGTTTTGATTTTGATATTTTGAGCTTCATTGTGTTTTTTTATGAGAAGGTTTTTTTTTTTTTTTGATTGAGAAGAGTGATCTAGGAGGTGTTTATAAATGGAGTTTGAAGGATTCAAACAAGTTTTTGAGTTAGAAAAAAGTTTAAAATTTGTATGAAAAAAATGAAGAAAAGATGGAGAGGGAGGGAGGGAGAGAGAAAGGTGGCTTGCTAGCTGGATGGGCTAGTAGCAAGATAATGAAAGAGGGTAAAGTAAAATATATATGAAAATGTAAGAGGGGTGAAGTTGGTGGAGTTCACATATATGTAGTTTTGGATTTTTTCATTGATGGTTTAGTTTTTTGTACCATTTTTCAGGTATGGGATAGGGACCCTTACCATCCTCTTACTAAGGTTATGAATTTTAATTTCCTAACTTGTGATTTTTATTTATTTTATATGTTAGTACATGTTTTCATGGTATGGCTTTTTGTACTCAATTAATTATGGATTAAACCATGGTATGGTAATATTAAAGAGATTTTATCCACTTACAATTACTACACTAGGTAGACATGCTTGTGCATTATATATGTATCATAAAAGAGGTAATGTATGTGATGTGAATATGTCAGAATCAGATTGCTCCCACATGTTAGCCTTCATTAATTTTATTCACTATTTCACACAGTGGAATTTCCTTAACCTTTTAATTAAAAAAAAGAGTATTTATGCTAATTTGAAATTCAAATAAAAGACGGGTCAATAATAATTTCAGTCATAATTTGACCCTGGCTTCTTCTAATTAAACATGTGAGAAAATATAGTGATTTCAGCATAAATGTATATTGGAGAACAGAGGACCCGCATTTAAATTATTTTGAATTTACTAAAAGTTACTCTTATAGCTGTCAGAAAGAAAAATGTAAAATGCATATAATATACATATAGTGTGGAAAATTTTATATTTATTTAGGAATGTAATACAAAAAATCTTCTATCAAAAAAAATATCAATATTATTTGTTTTTTTTTTTTACATTACTAATTAGTTTAACTAATAATAGTTTTGGACTTTTTAAGCAAGTTCCTACGTATAAAAGAAATTCGGTTGAAAGAACTTAGATTAGGGTTAAATATGTTTTTGGTCCCTATAAAAAAAAAGTGGCATGTTTTGATCCCTACAAAAATTTTATCCATGTAATTTTAGTCCCTGCTATTTTTCAAAATTTTGAAAATTGTTTAATCATTATTAAACTTTTAAATTTTTAATTAATATTTTTTAATACATGTTTAGAATAATATAAAAAGTTTCTTAAGAAAAATGTAGAATTTTTTAAAATGAAAATAATTAAATATGAATTTTTCAAATTTTAAAAGTTAAAAATATTAAAGTAAATGGAATCTCGATTTAGAAATCAAAATTTTAAGTTTTTTTTTTAAGGAACTTTTTACAATGTTCTAAACACGTCTACGAAAAAATCATTCAAAAGTACACATTAGTTTTACAATAGACTAAAACTACATGCATAATAATTTTATTGGGACCAAAAAATAGTAAAAAAGTTTAGAGCGACTAAAAGTAAAAATTTCAAATAATTATAAAAACTAAAAACATATTTAGCCCAAGAACTTATCTTGTGTGCCCGTTAAATTATCCAACAGAGTTAATCATTGCCAATGATAGTGCAAATTTCACACCTACATCATAAAAAATTTGATAATAAATTTGATGTTTATATTTGATTGACTATGATACAAATATATACATTAACTGCTTATATGAATTAAATAAACTCCCAAAGAATTGATTGATTATAATTGATTTAGTGTTATAAAATAAATTTGTAGGGTAAAAATTAACACTTTGTTCTCTCAAATGTAAATTACACATGTGAGAATTTATTCTAGTAATATATACAATGTATATGAGGTAAACAGACTCCCAAATATATAATTTCACTCTTTAATAGATCTAATTGTAAAAAAATGTGCTAGTACGCATGTGAGCCTAGTGATTAAGTTATCATATCAAAAAATCTATTTTATATTTTATAATATAATACAAGTGATAAATATTTAGATCATTTAACTATTAAGTTCAAAATCCGGTCACTAATCAATACATATAATAAAAAACTATATGTTGAAAAATATCTCATAATAAAAATACTACTATTAAGTTAATTATCTCATTATTGTTCTTCACAATTGTATGCCGAGGTAGAAAAATTAATAACAAAGTCCTCAAATTCACTATATGAGTGTCCTTACTTACAGATTATATATAAGCATAAAGCAATACGTATATATCATGTATGTGTCACTTGGATTATTATAACTTTAGAAATGGTGAAGAGAGTACTTTATGCTAAAGTAACAGTGACACAAGACTGGTAAAGAGCATTCATGAAGATAAACTCATAACATATTAATTTTGATTTGTTTTCTTGTGCATCTAACGTTGTTCTTACGGCTAGTTTCGCATTCATTCAAGGCACATTCAATGTTGTTCATGCTTCATGGTCATGGCATTTATTTTTATAACTTTTATATATTATTTTTCGTTCTTGTAAATGTTGGAACCATCACACATTATTCTGAAAACTACCCAACAACCGAATATTTCCATTTAAAATAAAATGGAAAATGTAATAAAATTGAAATTGAGTACTCCTTATCACATTAGGTCATTTAAAACAAATTAAAAAAAGTTACCAATAAAGGAAAAAGAATTTTTTTTATAGCAAATTGATTTTATTTTCATTTTTGATTAAAAAAGGATTAACATCCTACGAACAAAGTGACGGAAAAACAAACTAAGCATTAGAGAAACCTTCCCCAAATCAAATAAATCAACATAGCATGAGATGCGAAAGCTTAGCTGAAATAAAATTAAAAAAAAAAAATTGATTCCGCATAATCCCAAACTTAGAAACGGCCTGAGCCACACCATTGGTTTCACGAAATACATGATCATACTTGAGAATTTGCACTTTAGTAGAAACGGCACGAATATTAGCAATCATACATAACAACAATGATGTATCTGTTGGAACAACCACTGTCAACAAGCGCCGGCAATATTATATTGCAATTGAATCTAACTCGACATGAACAGTTGAAACTTCTAACAATTGTAATAGTAATCTCCAAACACTTCACAATAGCCCACACGATTCATTCAAGTCTATCGAACATGCCGCAATCACACTAGTGATTAACCAAATAGAAACAATCCGTAATTGTTCTGAACTGCACTATCACACGCCACCTTTCTACTGTTCTCCACCATCGAATCGTTACAATTAATTTTAACCTAATTCTCATCGGCGGTAACCCAAAAAAAAGATGGATCACCAACAACTGGAGAATTAGGCATCCTAAATGATTTGTTATCGGTAAGCCCAACATTTAAGAGTCTCATAAGAAAAAAAATATGCACAACTTGTTATTCGCCATCTATATATATAGTACTGGATTTAGGGTTAAAACTATACTAATATAGGTTTACAGTTTTAATCCGTTTATTTTCATTTACCAACAAAGTTGATTCCCTTATTTTAAAAGCACTCAATTTTGGTCACTTCATTAGATATTTGTACTTTAAAATTGTAATTTATAATATATTTTAAATGATATGACATAATAATATAGAGACATTGAGTGACCAAAAAACATAAAATTACACGAAAAATTATTAAAAACTTTGATTTCAATTTAAAAAAGTATTTATTTTTATAATTTAATTTATGAAATGTAAATAATTAATCCGCCTCGATGAATCTAATTAAATCATCATATTCATGTTATTTAAATTATATTAATTCATCATTTTTAAAATATAAAAATATGATGGAATGAAGAATCGAAGTTGAGTGATTTTAAAATAGGGAGACAAATTAATTCATAAATGAGTGAAAATATAATGACCAAAATTATGTTCGAAAAAAAAATGACCAAAATTATAATCAATATATTTATAATTAAATTGCAATCAATATAGTGAAAAATTGGAGAAAAACAGTTATACTGCAAAATTTGACATCGCCAATATAGATTGAAATATTTTCAATATTCTTGATTTATCTATTATATTTAAATTTTATAAAAATAAATCTATTATATTTAAATATATCTTTAGGCTCTTCCTATACGTAAAAGCACATGCGGAATGACTTAAATTATATATTTATCTATTATTTGTATCAAAAGAAAAATATATATTTATTTTTTTGACAAAGAAAAATATATATTTTGTCGACATAAAAAGTAATCATTTTCTAAAAAAAATTGTGTTTCTATTCTTGGCAAAGGTAAATGTCAATGATTTTTCAAGCTGATTGTATAAGTCAATATCTCTATAAGTTATTTTACCTCAATCAACATCGTCCTTTGCTTGTAGATTCAAACTCCTTCAACAATTTGCCATAGACTAGGCCAATAGAATATATTAAAGATAAAAAATTCTCACACACCATGTAGGGCTTGATGGGTTATTGTACTCTACATTTTTTGTTGATTCCATCGATATTTTAAATTAATCTCTATTAATTATTTTTTAATATTCTTATTTGAAGAGATCAAATTGAAAAGGTTTGAAAATATATGATTAAATTGAAAAACATTTGACAAAAAGACTAATTTATTTATTTTTTACTACTAGTTTAATTTGGTTCAGGAGTTAGTTCTGGTATCAAATAGTTACAGTCTCCTTCCAATCGCAGTTGCGGGAGATCGAACGGTAGTCATCTCTACTAAATACAATTCTTATCACTACTGAACCATCTACAATGATTGGTGACAAAAACTAATTTAATACTCCCTCCGGTCTTTAATATAAGATGATTTTTACTTTTTAGATTCATTGAGAATCTAATGTATCTAGTCCACATTATTGACTGGATACATTAGATTCCCAATGTATCTAAAAAGTAAAAATCTTCTTATATTAAGGACAGGAGGGAGTATTAATAGAGTCAATGATTTGTTTGAAAGCGAATTATTTACAATTTACTCTTATTTTAATTGTTATGGAATATGGGAAACCAATACTTATTCCTTTCCATTAATATCTTCTGAACATTAAGTTATTATATTGTCCACCAAACCACAATTTGTTTTTACCATGTTATAAGTATATGTATGAAATTATCATTGTTATTTAATAATGAATAACTTTCAAGACATGCAAAATGAATTCTCATCATTCAACCAAATTATTTTTATGTGTATGAGTTAAAAATTGAACTCTTAACTACCTAATTAAGAATCTAAAATTCTTATCACAAGAATTAATTCATTATTCTAGACCTAATTTAAAGTTACCAATTTTTTGATGAAGCAAAAAAAAAATTTGATGAAATAAAATTGAAAGTACTAATTAATACTATCAAAATTGATGAAATTAATTCTATTTCTAGTCCAACATTATTATTACTAATTAATACTAGAAAGTATTATTTTTGTTTTATACACCTTTCACTTAAAACTATCAAAATAAAATTGATGAAATAAATTAATCGTGAAAGAGAACACGTAGTTTGCAAGTAATTATTTGACGTTTTAGCTGTAAGGGAGAAAAAGCCTTTGAACCTTTTGATCACGTTTGACATATTGCAGCTTGTTAGTTACTTTGTTTAAACATATATGAATTAAATTTCCATGCATTGTCAAGTATATATTGATAAATTTACGTAAACACTCGGATACTCAACTTATATTGTTAAAAATGATACCTCAAAGACAAAATTTAATATCATATCATAAATTTAATTGTATTTAAAAAATTCATATTTTAAATCAATTTTATCAATTAAATACTATACATGTTGGGTACCAAAGAATTCACCATACCATTGTAAGCACATTACAATTTACAACTACTATGTGTGATTTTTAAAATAATTAAAATATAAATTAGAGATTTTTAATAATCTAACTGTTATAATTAAGTAACAGCGTGTAAATACTATTTACACCAGCTATGTATATGAGTCAAATTAGTATTATTTTATACTTAATCATCCTACTTTAATTTCATTCCTCTAAGAAGCTAAAGTAAATACAATAATCAGCATAGAAAAAGCCAAATTAAAATGATACTACGAAGCTTCCATCATAAGAGAAGAATCAATATATCTATAAATAGAAACAAACGTTGTATATAATGAGTACTACAAAGTTTTGAATTAAGGTTGATGAAAAAGCATGCTTTTTCACAAAGGATCACATACAAGTTTTTCTGTTTTGGACCCAGCAATTAATCTTTTTTCTCCATAAGCACATTTTGTTTGTTTCTCAAAAGAAAATGTTATGATCACACTTCAAAGTTTATAATATATGATAACACACGCAATATAAATGAATTAAATACATTCCAAAAATAAAAAACGCGTTTAAGTCATGACTTCACATGATTCTTGAAAGCCAGTTTGTTCATAAGTGATTCATGTTGAAACTTCTCAATAATTTGGCTACATACATAGCTTGTCATAATTATCAATCCTATACTTTCCAATTTTTCATTCAATATTAATGTTAGTTTAAAGTACGTAATTGAAGTCGGTGATATTTTTTGAAAAATCCAATTAATAGTTATGGGTATGTTTACTTTCAGTGTGTATGTAACACATTACTCGCATTTCCTTATAAAACTGCTTTAGTAGAACAAAGTTAACTTTTTATGCCACAAGTTACTCTTAAAGCAAACAAAGGAATCAAAGTTTGGTATTCTAATTTATGACTTGTTTGAATAAGTAAGATCAAATATATATGAACAAATTACTACTATCTCCCGTACCAAAATATAAGTTATTTTGACCATGTCACACAAATTAAAAAATATAATCATTGTTGTATCAGAAAGAGATATTATGAGTGAGTTTACAAAATTGTCCTTCATTAATAGCAAGAAAAAAATAAATTGGAGAAGTAAAAGAAGAGAGAGTAATAAATAGTTAAAAGTATAATAAGAAAATATCATTAAATATTTCATTGGTATTGTAAAGTGACTTATATTTTTGTACAATTTTTTTTTTCAAAATGACTTATATTTTAGTACAGAGAAAATAAACTCTAAGTGATTAATAAATTATTTTTAAATTAGTCAAAAAAAAATTATTTTTAAAGATAAATCATTCGGGAGAATCTGAATTCTAATATTTTTTAAAACAATTACACTATATTATTTAGACTTTACATTTTTTTTAAGTAGAATTTCGAATTTACCACGACATTATCCTATGAACCGGAGGATTATAACATCAAGCATTTACTTGTTGAAGACATGATTAATACTACCCCGTTTTTTATTATAAGGGACAATTCATTTTTTAAATTCATTGAATAATTAATATACATAATTTATATATTGACCAGATACATTAATTATTCAATATATTTAAAATGTGACTTGTACCTTATAATAAGCAATGAAGGTAGTACTTAATAGTGAAACGGGAGTCATGCCAACAGGTTTGAGAAACAAACCAATGGTCCCATGAGTCCGAAATACACTCTAATCTAAATCAGTTAAATTAGTTAATCTTTTTTTTTTTTTCGTGTTAAAAACTAAACCAAACAAACTCCACATCTATTGATTTATGTATCAATTGCACGTCATTCCAAATCAATCTCATTGGAACCAAGTTATTATATGTATTTTTTGGAAAAGTTCATGTAGGAGTACTTGTTTTGATAGCATAATAATCTTGTTTGGAAAAAATAAAATTTAAATTAGGTTGATTAATCTTTGAAAATGTCAACCAAATCAAATGAAAATAACTTTTTTCTTCATTGGTTTGATTCAAATTTCACAAAAAATATTGCAAAAATTGAATCAAAATGATTATTTAAAATTGTTTTAGATATTTTTCTCCTAAAAATTGAATCAAACTAACATGTTACATATCTAGACATGTCTTCCTATCGTATCACATATAGGGATAGAAATAGATTAGACTTTAGAGTAATTGACCAGACTTGCGGATTAGTCTATATTAAGCTCAAGTCGAGCCACTTTTTATTTTAAATAGCAAAGACTTAGACTTATTGAAAAATTATTTACCTAAAAATGTCAAACTCTTTAAAATGTCATGTTAAATAACAAATTGGAGTTTAATCACGTTGGTATATTGACTCATTAGTCTGTTTAGTTTATGTTTGGAACCGCAGTGGAACAAGACTTGAACGCGCTCGTTAGTCTGTTTAATTTATGTTTGGAAGTTGGAACCACGGTGAAACAAGACTTCGGCGCGTGTCTCCCAAACTCTAAATGTAGCTTTTTATTTCAAGTCAAATTGCCTATAAAAGCATAGTCGTGGCAAATCAAAGTGTATCCAAACATATGTTTAGACATAGAACATAATACTTAATTAAATACAATCGAATGAAATGAGATTTTAAGTAAACTCATATGTACAATTGTCAAAAATGGATCGGGTTTGTGGACCGGTCAATTAGCCCGTACTTTTGGATGGATTGAGCCTAAAAAAAATTACTTCAAATACAATTGAGCCTTTTGGGCCTGACTGGTCTATTTGACAACTCTACTTGCAGGTCATTCAAAGTTTTTAAAAATGTCAGGTTCATGAATAAAAACATGTTTATAACATACTACAAAACAAATATAAATTTTGAATTTCTAGACCCAGTCAGACTCATTCTTAAAAAATCTAGCTTGTTCAGACTTATTTTCATCCTTAATCACACGTTATAGGATCTCCTCAATAGGGCAAACTGATAACAAAAAATTGTATTTTTGTGACTGCAAAAAGACCTAGTCATGCACTTATAGCAACATAATCCTAAACACCTCCCATGGACCTAAAGATTATGATTACATTTGATATGGAAAGGGAAAAAAATATGATTACACTTTATCTACTTGGACCATAATTAGATGTCCAAAGTCTATTAAAGCTTGATAACAAAAGGTTACCAACAAAATATCGTGTATAGTCTTTATCAACGCCTACTTTTCCAGTTTTCCCATACATTCAAGCCATGTGACAGAAGAATTTTGAGTATTTTCTTACACCAAGGCCCATATTGCTAACAAAATAACCCAAAAAGAAAAAAGAAACACGTAACAAATATCTCAACAAGTGGATCAAATTATTCTTGGACCATAGAGTAAGAGAAACACAAAAATAAATTCAAGGTTGTACTCAGAAAAATACTAAATGCAAGGTCGTGCATGCAAATGCTGTCCTTGAAAGAACTTTTAACTTTAATTTTGAAAGTTATGAATGCTTTTTCATTTTACAACGTATAATATAATACTTTTGAGGAATGAATACTAAAGGATCTAAATGATTATGTGTGGCTGAAAATATATAATGTAACATAAACAAGGATTGTCATACCAAAAATAAATTAAAATTGAACTTACATGGTTAACAAACATTTGGCTAAACATTACTTATCTACCGCGGTGAGGATAGATTGAATTAACAAATTGGATTGTAGTCTGCTCACACATAAATAGTGGTAGCAGTCAAAGTAACAAAATTTTAACTGATTTTCGGGAGTTTCTTCTTCGAGATTTGTCGTTTTTGTAATTGTGTTTTTATTGGCTTCAGTCCAATTTTATCAGATGCCCCCGAAGGGGCTGGCTTCGGTCCAATTAATTGCTTGTTGTGTTTTTGTAATTGCATGTCATTTGTAAAAGAAAACAAATCAAAAATTGAAAGGAAAATAAATATGAACTTATGTACCTAGCTAGCAAGCTCAATAACATCATCACTTACAACCTGCAAAGGCTAATCCAAGACAGTTGATAAAAGTTAAAAACATTAACAAACCAAATTGATTGCAATAACAAGATTTGAAATCCGTTCTTAATTAATACTCTAAGCAGTAAGTATCTAAATGATTTCTCATATAAGATGACCACAGTCCACAGCAACATGTATTTAACATAGATAAAACCAAAAAACTGAGAGAAGGAAAAAAACTATAATTTCAATAACCATCCCATCCTTAGATATATATCATCAGTATATAAACATCAAACTAACATCTATATCTGCATTTGATTTCATGATCTTGAAATGAAATTTTGCATAAGGATGCATATCAAGATTGATAAACTAATTAGAGACGAACTACAACAGTAACAAGAGAGTATGATATGAACAACCTCCATAGTTACAAAATAATAAAAGGAAAAAAAAGCACACTGGAAGAGTGATAAGAGTTTCAGTCTGGTTCTATCAGCAGTCTGAACGAACCCTATCCAATCTATTGCCAAAGCAAAGCAAGCACTACACAAAAAATAACAAACATCAGCAGCCTTTTCAGATAATAATCCTGTTGCCCTTGACCTGTGTGCATAGGATATCTATGAACATGGCCACCATGAAATGAATTAGAAAATCCATAAGGGAAACCAGCTGCTCCACCATACATTGCCCCGCCGTGAAATCCATGCATCTGAAAGTTAAATAAGGATGGTATAAGACTGCCAAATCCTGCAGAAAATGTGAAATTCCCAAATCTTGCCGTTGTTGCTGGTGCAAATCCTCCCAATCCACCCAATCCACCTGCAAATCCAAATCCATGTTGAGAAAAAGGATTTGATTCAGGTGGAGGAGCAGTTTCAGGTCTCTGGCCGGCAGGACGATGAGGGATATTAACACCAGGAATAGACTTTGATCTCGGATCAGTTGACGTCTTTCCTCTTCCATATAAAGGAACCAACTTATCCTCCTCAATCATCGCCTTACACACTGGGCATTCTCGCGACTGTGAGTGAAAGTGAAGCCATTTGTAAAGACAAGGCCAGCAGAAAAGATGACCACACAAAGTAATAATAGGATCTTGTGCTAAGTCAAAGCAAATGTTGCATTCAAAATTGCCAGCATCACTGTTATTATTATTGTTGCTTGAGTAGGGAGGGCTTGGGGGTGACCTGCTTGTTGATTCCCCAAACCCACTTGCCATCTGTAAAATATAATCCCAACTTCAGGTTATAGCCCTATTAGCATAACAGTTTAATTAAGGCCTTATCTGTAAACAATTTCTATAACAAACGATAAAATGAAATCATCCTAAAGTGCTTATGGAATAAGCTGAAAACAGGTTATGTCATGCTTTTTTTTCTTAGAATTAAGAGTTGGGCATAACTCAACCTCACAAAACCGGCTTATACGGTGAGGATTGTCCCTCACTTATAAACACACACTCAAGCCATCTCGCAACCGATGTGGAACTTCTTAACAGTTTTCATAAGTTCTCCCAATATTACTTATGCCGGTAGATAATAAGCTCAAATAAGTCGATCCAAACAAACCATACATATGACAGTCCTTGCACATAAAAACTCAATTCAGACATCGGTCTAAAAACATTAGATCTAAGATGTGAGTGATCTCACAAACTACACAATATTGCTAACTCGAAATTATTCGATGGATTCAACTTTCAAAGCATCCACAGTAGGTTAAGTAATCCATAGTTTCATTTTCATGCATAAAATGAAACCAGTAATTAATTGTTAATTGAAATTAAGCAAACAAATAAGAGATACTTCAGAAACATTACACACATCATGAAGCTACAAATGTTAGAGATGACAATCAAAATTAAGAGGAAAAAACAACAAAAGCTAAAATTTTGTGAGAATTTAGCAAAATCAAAACGGAATTTAGGTCCAATTCAAATTGAAATACCCAAAACCACAACCCTAACTAAAATTTGAATTAAATCATTTAGACAGCGATTTTTCTAACAAAAATTGAAATGATCCACATGGATGAAATCAAGGTGTTTATAAGTTAAGAAAATTCAAAAATGAAATTGAATAATAAAAAAATGTAATAATTGATGAATGAGAAGAAGAAGTTACGAACCTGAAGAAATGAAATGAAATGAAAGATAGATCCTTTGTTTGTTGAAGTCAAAACCTCTCGAAAGAGAAAAAGTGATGATGAGTTATTATTAATTTTTCACGTGATGAAAATTAAAAATACTAGTTGAAATTAGGAAGGTGAAAAAAACAACAGCGTAAAAAATGAAGTGTGCGTTTTACTATGTTTAGGATTCTTTTCTGGTTTGGTTTGACACCCGCGTTATTTTAACTAACAACAAAAATTAAACATTTTCCAGGTGGTGATTATCTATTGGTTAATTTCGAGTACGATCTATTCTATGCTGAGAAGTGCCATTTTTGTTTTTGACGGGGCTAATAAGTGCAATTTAAGAAGGGTAAAAGATAATTTAATAAGTGTAAAATAAAAGATTAGATGATTGGAATTGGATTTACTTGTTTATTGCTCTCAAGTGTTAAATTAATGATTGAGATTATTGAACAGTGTTAAAGTTAATACAGTATATAATATGAATCTTTCTATTAATCTATGTCTTATACTAGTAGATTATTAAATGGATTTTTATTATTGCAAAAAAAAAAAAAAAACTAATTTATACTTACATTTTTTTTTATAAACATATTTACATCATTTTTATTTCAAACACAACTTTATTTTTTGACAAAATTTCAAACAAAATTTACAGAACATCATATCGCACCATATGTTATTCACTTAATTAAAATATACTAAATTTATCTTGTACTACTATTTCATTGTTAAAAAAGTACAATATATTAAAAAATAATATTTTGGACGGGACATTGTTCCATCGACTCGAGTCAATGGAGAAGTCGTTGATGCGAGTCAATGGGAATTTAAAGGTCTAATCTATCAATAACCTCTCCATTGACTTGCATTTCTGCCCCTTGAAATTATAACGTTCTCTCCGATTCATTGTTTCAACCGACAAAATCAGACAAAAGACAAGAGATTTGATGCAACTTATGCAAGATCATTTCAAAGACATTATGTTACTATCCTTCTCGAATCATTTAGTAAATACACTTTTTCATCCTAATTCCTAAAAGATACACTCTATTTTAGTCAAATACCGACAATATTTAACTAAGATAGAGTTATACTTATATACCGACTCAAGCCATCAAACTTTGTACTTTCAGATCTCATGTTCAAATAGACAAAGTTCTACTTTTTCTATCCACTCCGAAACAAATGTATTTTGTAACTGTTTATATGTACACTATTGATAGATATTATTCACTTCAACAATAGAAAACATGGAAAAATGATGAGCAGCAATATGCTTTGATTTCTAATCTCATTCAAATATGAGTCAAAACTACAAATGATAAAGAATCCCTATAAGACTTTAGCATTTCTTTCACACTTATCATGCATAACCCGTTGATCATAAGTTTTTGGACTTGAACAACTATTTTGTTTTATAATTTTAGTTTTGGACTGTCGGTTCACCTCGTCAATAAAAAATATAAAACCGAGTATATGCAAATGTAATGGCATACCAAGTCAACGCGTTGAATGCATGATTGATTTTATTAAGCATTGTGTCCCATAGCCACCACGATGATGCTACTAAGAAAGATAGATCAAAGGTAATTAATTCCCCATACCAAAAATTATATATTTCACTCCTCACAAGTCTTCATGTACCTACATCACAAGACATTATAAAACTAATAGCTAAATTTGACTAAGTTTGTTTCATTCTTGGTCTAAACTATATTTCCTCATACATTCTCATTTTCATATCAAAATCACCAACTACCCACCCATGTTTTCCATACATCAAATTCTTACCATACAAAATAAGACAAACCCACTTGCATAACTTTAGATACATACACAAAAACATTTTTCCACATTCAATTCCTAGTTTTATTACGAACATTTGATTGCAATTGAAAAGAACGTCCTAGCAAATGAGTTTCCAAATAATAGATAGCTTGAAATATTGGCTAATAGACCATCCATCCATAGTTTGGTTCAGATGGAGTCCCACCCAATCGTGGGGCTCCACGTGGCCATTCCTCGTCATCGCCATAACCGCTTATATAACCGCCGCACTCACCCTCCATGCAATCCTTAAAATCTTCAAACGCCGCCACGCTGTCCCACTGGGACCCATTCCAGCAATCCACTACCTCACAATGTCACTAATCTCCGTCGTAATTTTCACCGGCATACTATTCTCTGCCGGAGCAGAACTCCGCGACACGCGGTGGCTCCTCCGGCGAACTAAAACCACCCCTTTTGAATGGTTTCTCTGTTTCCCTCTCGGTATTCGCCCCTCGGGTCGTGTCTTCTTTTGGTCTTATATTTTCTACCTCTCACGGTTTCTCCATTTGTTTAGAACTTTTTTCGTCATTCTCCGTCACCGGAAACTCTCATTTTTCAGGCTATTCAACAACTCTATTCTCTTGCTTAGTTCTTTTCTATGGCTTGAATTTTCACAGTCTTTTCAGGTTTTGGGGATTCTGTTTTCAACTTTGGTTTATTGTTTGGTTTATGGGTTTAGATTCTGGATTGAAATTGGGTTACCAAGTAAGAATTTTTTGTTTACAGTGAATTGTCAAATGATTTTGTTGGGTTGTAATTTAGTTTGTCATGTTGGTGTTCTTTGGTTGCATTTGTTGAGAGGTGGGTGTAATGGAATTGGAGCTTGGGTTTTCAATTCTGTTTTGAATGCTGCTATTCTTTTTCTCTTTTTGAAGTCCTATGTCAATGTGCATTGCAAAAGGAAGAACAATAGCATGGATAGTAGTACTTCTGATCATGGTTATAAATTGCGGTCACAGTAACAATTGAGGGTGTGCAGTGTGACAAGAATTGTGTTTCAATGCAGTTGAAATGCGGCTTCAATTGCTTGGATGTCATGATTTAAGTTGCGGCCGCAAAACCAATATTTGAGATTATGTCTACTAGTATGAATTAGTCTACCGGGCAAATTAAAGTTTGAATCTTAGCTGAGAGAGATGCACACAAGAATTGTGTTTAAATGCAATTGATTACGCCTCAATCGCTTGGATGACATGATTTAAATTGCGGCCGCAAAACCAATCGAGGTTATGTCTAGTAAAATGAGCTAGGCTTTTGAACGAACCAACATTTGAATCTTAGCAGAAAGATGTACTAGTATATGTTTTGTGTTAGAGAGTGCCTTGAGTATTATTAGCTCAAACTGAGGAGATTTATGGAAAACTTAATTGTTGATGCCAATTCGTAGAACTTTGGTTTACCTTGCCGCAAATTTTCGTCTCCAAGCTTTTTGATACTTTAGTTTGATTAGGTTCACATTTGTCTCTTTGAAAATGTTGAGAGATGGAACAGAACATATCATATTTCACATATTTTGTAAAGATTTAATTGATGACTTTTTAACTGAAAATATAGAAATATTCAGTGCAGTAAAAAAGTAAACTGCCTACAACAAATTACATGGTTTAATGTATGCATATATAATTTTTGCTAAAATTGAGTTTAATGAACACAAAATTATATGCATGTTGTTTTTGTTAGAATGACATATTGTGACATAGAGGTAGTATGTAACTACCCAAATATATTAAGCACCAAGCTAAGTTATATGAGTCACAACAAATGATTCTAGATTCTTCTCTTATTATGATGAGTCAGTCATATATTTCTAGAATGTTCTAGATAAGGTTTAGAGAGAATCATGATAAAGAATATGTCATCTTTTAAGTTTTTTTTTTTTTGACTAAATGTCATCTTCTAAGTTATATATAGATGAGTTCTCAATATAATAATAATCAATCAAAATCAATGAAATATTAGTCTTTAATTTTTATCGTTTTTAAGAGGTTTCTCTACCTTCGACATCTCAAGTTCATTACATAGTACATTACGGTGCAAAGTTTACTTACTTCTTTTCTTTCCAAAATGTAAACTTTACTTGTCTATATATTCCCTCCATATTAATATATAATCTTTGCGAGACTTGCTGAACATTAAATATGAGTATTTCTTTCAATCAAAATTTGAGTATATTTTCTATCAAAAAAAAAGAATTTGAGTATATTTATTAAACTCAATATAATAATAAATTACAATATCATATTCGTTTCAATATTATATTTTATTTTAATCTCATTTTTGTTTTTGTTGATAAAATATCATATTCGTTTCAATCATCTATAATCTTTGGGATCAAATGTGATACGGTCTAAATTTGCAGCAACATCTAAAATTGAGGATAAAAAATGAAAGAGTTTATTTACTACCCACCGATAATATAATTATAGAGACATTTCTAAGATAATTAAGATTTAAGTGTTACCCTCTTTCAACAACAATTTTTTTTTTTTCACATAAATCATAGATCAAACTCTAAATCAAATCAAATCAAATAGTTAAACAATTGTAACATGTATAACTAGTGTGACATGTTTTTTTTCTTGACGAAACTAGTGTGACATGTTATTGATTAGCATAGGTATATTCTACTCCAAACAAAGATCCAATGACAACTTTTTTAGTCTTTTAAAATTATTCCAGACATCCAACGGCAATCCTTGAATCTTGATAGTAACTAACTTGTGTCAACAAATTGTTCTTGACGCCATGGGAAACATCATAACTTCAACTACAATGAGATCAGATATTTACTATCCCATCGCAATCCCATTAATTTACAAATGATATTCCTTGTTTGGAGGCTGCTGGGGAAGCTTCCTCCAATTATTATTCACTAAAAGGAACATTCCACCATTTGTACCCTACTCTTTCTAAAAGCAAATGATATTCCTTGTTTGGTGGGTTATATTGTGATTTGTCAACTATTTTATTTTTATGCTACATACTCCACCCAAATATAATTAATTCGTTTATCATTTTAAATATATAGTTTTTCTTTTTTGTACGAAACTTTAAAATTTGGATTTTATAGTAGAGTATAACTCTTCTAGTTCTTAATATACGAGAATTTATGTTTTTTTAGATTCATTGATTCATTGTTGTATATTTAGTTTATAATATTGATCAAATACATCAACTATTTTATGAATTTATAAAATAAAATTATCTTATATTAAGTATTAGAAACTCAAGAACACTTGGATGATAATCTGATATGATAATGAATGTCTTCCAATTTAATCAGAGATCATAAGATCAAAACCAACACTTGAAATGCAACAGTGTTAATTTTCTTGAGAGAGAGCTTTAACCATCCTATGTGAATCTTATCTAGCTCGGGAGATTGATATTTATAGTTGCGTGCAGGGATACACAGTTCAAACCAAAGTCTTAACTATAAAAAACTTTTCACTTTTTAGATTCACTAAATAATAATTAATGTATCTATATATAATTAAAGTTGAATCCATTAGTTATTCAATCAACGTAAAAAAATAGAAAGTTATTTATAATTAATGTCGGACGAAGTATTATGGACATAGTATACCAAAATAAGAAAAAAGAACACGTGGGAGAAGGGGAGAAGAGAACGGGATCTAGATCCAAAGTGGACCAAACCAAAACCCACTTGTCATAGACACTCTCTTATGATTATCCAACACAACACAACAAAACAAAACAAGAATGACCAGTTGTAATGAATACTGTACATCTCCATGAGGTACACCGCTTCTGATTTCACCCCAAAACAAAACGGTACCTCATTTTCTGATTCGCACCAAACCAAACCAAAACAAACTCCTGTTACATTCATTCATTCATTCATTCTCAAACACACACAACACAACCACCATTTTATTTCTCTTCAAAAAAATAAAATAATATATATTTAATCTACATCAACATAACCTAAAGAGAAGAGAAGACACAAAAAAGATAGAAAAAGTTTCTAACCCTCAAAATCTCTCTTCCAAGGTTAGTGACTTCTAAATTCTAATTCTAATTCTAATTCTAATTACTCAATTACGGTACTATACTGTTTTTTATATTCTATTCAATTTTTCATATCTGTTATGTTAGTACTTATTAATAATTCCATATTATATATTATATTTGTCAACTTTCTCCACTTCAATTTTTCATGCGTTAATTCAATTTCTATTATTTTGAGGATTTTAGACCGTACTTTAGTTTGTTACGATTTCAACTCAACAATTGGATTCAAATTTATGAATTACTAGTTACAGTACCAAATTCTGATTTACTATCCCTAGCTAGCTTCATCAACTTCGGATTCCAAACGCGATTTACATGTGATTAATTTGATTTTCTCATCTTTTCTTGAATTTTCAGATGTAGTATAATTCACATGATATATAGATTTTAGAAGGATAAATAACTAAGCTGAAAATTTTGTCATGTAATTTCAGCATTTCTTTGGGGACTTGAGGGCTAATTACAGCATTTTTGTCTAGTACTTGGAAACTTTAGGATTCGAATAATTTGTAGGCATGTATCATGAAGTCGTGGATCTTGTTTGTTTGATGGAGATTAGATGGTTTGTATTCCGAGTTTTATTTTAAAGCAATTTAATGCAGTACAAATGCAAGCCATCTAATCACCATCCCACAGTCAAGATCCCTTGGCGGCGCGTGAATGCAGCATTTATGTTTGCTTGGAAACTTTATGATTTGAATTGTCTGTAGCCAATAGCCACGTGACATGCACTTGTTGATCTTGGTTGTTTGATGGTGATTTGATGGTTTTTGTATTTCGAGAAGCCAATTTAATGAAGTAAGAATTCAAGCCGTTTAATCTTCATCGCACAGTCAAGATCCCTTGACACGTGCCGTGAATGCAGTTTTTCCTTGTATCATGAATGACTGCAGAGTCCGTGTTTGAAATTTTACTTTGTTGATCATTGATACTTTGACACGTCAACCTTGCTCTCAAATTTCTGTACAGATGTATTACACAAATAAGTTGGAATATATTGTTTTCAAGATTTTAGATTACTGCATATCCCACTCGCCCCCTTAGGGCCGAAACATTAAGACTCGTTAAATTCAATTGCTTAGTTTTAAGATTGAATTTTCTCTTTTCTTTTTCTATTTAAGTTAGTGTGTGATTGCCCAACTTATATGGCAATGCATTTACAACAAGGGGCACTTATTATATTAGATTCCTCACTTCTCATTTAGCTTATTGCAAATAAATGAGGATTTATGCTATTGTTATTATACTTGTCCACAGCTTTGGGAATAACCAAATAACATTAAAGTACGTTATTGCAGAAGGGAGGTTTTCCAACTGTTCATTGAAGATGGAAGGCACTCCTATCAAATCTGATAGTAGATTAAAGCACCGCCCTATGACCCCTCTTAGGTTTTTAAGGGGTGTGATATGTTTGGTTGTGTTTCTTTCTACAGCTTTCACGTGTATAGTTTATCTTTCGCCACTGGCAGTTGTAGGATTGCGACTGTTCAGCGTTCGTTATAGTAGGAAGGCAGTATCGTTCTTCTTTGGTCTTTGGCTAGCTATGTGGCCTTTTCTATTTGAAAAGATAAACAGAACTAAAGTTGTCTTTTCTGGGGATAGTATTCCGATGAGGGAACGTGTGTTACTTATCGCCAATCACAGAACCGAGGTTGATTGGATGTACTTGTGGGATCTTGCTCTTAGAAAGGGAAGACTAGGATGTATAAAATATATCCTTAAGAGCAGCTTAATGAAACTACCAATTTTCGGTTGGGGATTTCACATTCTGGAATTCATTGCAGTGGAGAGGAAGTGGGAGATAGATGAGCAAATATTGCAACAAAATCTTTCAACATTCCAGGATCCAAAAGATCCTTTGTGGCTATCTCTTTTTCCTGAAGGAACCGATTATACGTACTACCCGATATCCCTCTCACCTCAAATCTAATATTTTCATTTCTAAGTGTGATTATTATTACTATTATTATTGTTAACATATTAAATTCACTTCAATTCCTCAAATTATTTTATTTGTATACATTATAAGCAATGTTTGGACTAGCTTTCTAAAATATTGGAATCATGTTTTACATATGATTTGCTTTTATATGCAGCGAACAGAAGTGTAAAAGTAGTCAAAAATTTGCTGCTGAAGTGGGGCTTCCTGTGCTGACAAATGTATTACTTCCAAAAACAAAGGGGTTTCACACTGTCTTGGAAACTCTACGAGACTCATTGGATGCAGGTTTATTTTATAATTCCTATTCCTTTTCTTTTCTACGATACTCGGTTAATTCATAATGACTTTACAGTGGATATTTATATAAAACTATCAACATATGTTACCAAAATGAAACTGACTTGGCTTTTCAAAATTATGATAAAGGCATGTTTGAACTTTGAATTTCCTTTGCAAACGAATGTTCGGATCCAAATATATGTTTGTGGCTACTCAATAGTAAACAAACATACAAATACTTCACACTTTTCCCTTGCTGCGAGTTTATTCCTTAGCATGCTCTGTGCATGTGTGGATTTCTTCAGGATTGTATATAGTATATACATTATGTGTATGTTTCATCAAGATTACCTGCAGACTGCAGTCAGCACATCGGTGGTGGTTAGATTGAGATCGAACGGTCTAGATTTCAAGTTTGGTATTTTGACCTTTTTTTAAAATCAATTCTACATTGAAATATGGATTGTTTGATCTCATTCCAACGACCATTGAAGTGCAAACTGCGTGAAATTGCTGACTCCGACCAGTCCAAATGCGTTTATGTTCCATATCACTTCCTAGGGAAATAGAATGCTAGTTCCCAAAACCAAGTTTGCTCGTTCTAGGTGTTCAATTATATTTTGATATGGCAGTGTGCATAGTGATTAAACCTTCTCCTTGTCGCTTTTCTTTTCTAGATTTGTTCAACTTTTAAAGTATGTTAAACTCTATCTCTCAATCACATGCAGTATATGACGTGACAATTGCATACAAGAATCAATGTCCTTCATTTCTGGACAATGTTTTTGGTCTTGATCCTTCAGAAGTACACCTGCATATTCGGCGTATTTCTATAGAGGAGATTCCAGTTTCTGAAACGAAAGCTGCTTCTTGGCTAATGGATGCATTCCAGATCAAGGACCAATTGCTTTCTGATTTCAAGGTTCAAGGCCATTTCCCTAACCAACTAAATGAAGAGGAAATCTCGACATTCAAGTGCCTACTCACTTTTACCGTGATAGTTTCCTTTACTGCCTTGTTTACTTATTTTACCTTGTTTTCTCACATCGGGTTTAAGTTGTATGTAGGTCTATCTTGTGCATATCTTTCTATTGCTACACGCTTCAAAATTCATTTGTTGCCTTTAGCAAATTATGTCCATGCATTCTATAACAGCAAGAAACAAAAGAATGCATAGAATATAGTTCTCAATTTTAAAGGTCAAATCTACAATTTTGGTCTTGAATTTGATATTGAATTGTACATTATTTGTTTAATTTGATTCTTTTCGTAGCATTGTTCAGACAGTACCAGAAACCAAATGTACAATATTACAAACTGGGATTTTTGTTGGAAATTGGCATTTCCCAAAGCCATATTTTGTGCACATTTGCAAGTGGTATTTGTATGTACTTGTAGCAACATGGTTCCATCTAATGTAAGCAAGAGTGTCAAATAAGATCTAACAAGTTCTTATAAGTAGCAATCAATCATCTATTAAATAGAAACTACTTGGACTGATTTATGATGTGCAGTTGCTATTTCTTTAGAAATTAAGTTGATGGATCTGGATTACTAAGCTGCTCCTTTGGACGGTCAGTGTTGTCCTTGATTGTCATTGGAATTTTCTTAATGAGTATTGCTATTGCTATTTAGTACGAATGATTTATTATACATAACACAAAATTCATTTATTTTTGTTTGAGCTATATAATTTTGTTTGCTCGGCGACTACTTCCTCTATTTTAAAATATAAGAAAAAATTGATTAAACAAAACAAAGTTAATGTATGGTAAAATCTAAGCTCTTAATTTACTTTTGGAAAATGCTACTTCTAGCAAAAATATTATCACGACCATCTCCCAAATGTGCTGGCACTCACTTTATAGTGTACTCTTACTTTAATTTCTCTTTAGTAAAAAACTAAAACTCAGTTTCTCACTTCTCTTCTCTTTCCTCCACTTATTTTTCTCTCAAACTCATTTACTTAATTGCATTTCTCTCCTCCGTTTTTTTATCTTTCTATTACCCTTTCAAAACATGTTTTTTCTCAATTGGATTTTGTTGTTTTTTTGTTTGAAAGAACTGTATATTGATAAGGATTTAAATTTGAAGTCCAAAATGAGGTTTTTGAAAGTGAAGGTTTTGATAAGATTTGGGTTTGAAGTGGAAATGAAACTTTCTTTTTTCAGATCTAGTTTGAATGAATATGCATAAGGTTTGTGTTCTAGTATTTTCTTAGACTTATACTACTTGTTAACCTTTACCCATCTTATTTTCTTGACTCTTCCTTTCATTATTTCAATTTTCCAACCAAATTACAGATTAATGGCACGGTAAGGAGTTTTTGACATCAGCAAGATGATAACTTCACTCACAAATCTGATTCAGATGAAACTCAAAACAAGCAAGTGCAACTGTTGCAGCATTTTGGTTATACTCCTAAGGTAACATTGTAAAATATTAGTGTTTTTTTTGTTGTGAATTTATAGTTGTGTTTGAAGACTTGAAGTTATCAATTTTATATAAATTTTATACTCCCTCCGCTCTTAAATATAAGCAAAAGTCAAAATGTATTTGACTTGAAATAAAATGGATTTATATGATTGATAGAAACTAGTACCAAAAATACAAATTAAAACATTAATTGCTGGCTGCTGCATCATGATATAATAATTGCTGCCTAATAAGTAATATTACACATGTTATATGTTGTACGGAAAACAAAAATTATGAATTAGTTTACCAAAGTGTTCTTTATTAATGGTATGAAAAAAAAAATAGAAGAAATAAAAGAATATGGTATTGAAAGCCAAATATGTAGCCTTCTCAATCCAATTTTTTCTACCACCCAAATAGAATATATTTGTAGGAACCAATAAATCTAAGATCAAGGACGTTGGTGATCAAATAGGACACGATGAAGGAATAAATTAAAAACTAGAGATATTGTCCATTCCCTTGGCAAATAACTAACCTAATCATGTTCGTCAAAAAAAAAAAAAACTAACCTAATCATGGAAAGTCCAGCTTTGAAAACGGCGTCGGTAGTTTCGCCATTTTTCCAGCTTTTGTGCAATAATATTATTCATAACTGTGAGTGATCGAATTTTTTATAGTCGATCAACTACCAAGTGATAACTAGCAACATCAGGTCTAACACCAGCTTTTATCAAGACAGCTACCACAAATTTAAATTGAGATAGAATGCAATTGCTTGTTTAAATTGAGATAGAATGCAATGCCCGTTTATTAGATGACAATATGTGTAAGAGTTAGGGGAGATGTTGTTAATATGAAAGAATTCTTAACATAAATCAATGGCTTGGGTTACAAGTTTATCTTTGCAAAGTTTTCCGATGACCATGTTATACAACCACATCTTATCAAAAGCTTTATTATCTTTCAAGTCAATCTGCATTGCCTGTCTTAGTAAATCGGCGGCCATTTGCATTTCTCCTATCTCACATAATTTATGGATTAGTCGAAAATAAGTGACAAAGCTCAACTGAAAAATAGGACGACGTGCCGAGATTTCCTTGTTAAAGAGCATGGCATTGTGAATATGGTCTATTGTGCAAAAACCATCAAAAATATCATCTAAACAAGGAAGAAATAAAACATGGGTGGCTTTGATGACTTTGTTGAATAGAGAGACAGCTGAAAAGATAATATATATAGATAGATAGAATCCCAAATAGGCAAATACACTTCTTCATTTTCTTTTACACAAAAAAATCTCACGTTATCTTGGAGTCAAACCCTTCTACAAGATTCCCGTTCCCGTCTTCAAAACCCTTCTTCTTCTTCTTCTTCTTCTTCTTCTTCTTCTTCTTCTTCTTAAAGATTCTCATTCCAGAATCTCGCAATCTTGAAGATGATGATGATACTATGTTCATCATTCAATTCATTTCAGAGAGTTACCAAAAGCTGTCCATGGTTTTCTTCTGCGTCATCTGCAAGAGCTCCACCTCCTGCTAGTCATTTGTTTATGGAAATGGTTAATCAAGATCCACCTCCACCATCTTGAAGGTAAATAAACTACTTCATTCATATAAGCGAGAAAACCAACCATTAACTGTCATTAATATTTCAAATCTCTACAAGTCAATGACCTAAAGTTTTATACCGTCACATTAAATGTGATAATTGATTGTTTTGGTCTGATTCGTGAGTCGGGATGATGGTATGCATATTTGGTATATTCATTAAATTAGGTTTAAGTCAATCAATTATTACAGTAAATAGCATGCATAAGGGTCTTGCTAACAATGATTTTAGGCAAGCTATGTTGTTCCATGACAAAATATTTCAATTTAATGAACTATACTTGAATAATGTGTGTTATGGAACCCATATTAATGTTGTTTGGAAGTTTGGTTACGATGAATCTATCATTTGTCTCTTTATAGACATACTGAAAGGAGTTTATTATGTGTCTCCCAACATATTTATGTACAACTCAATGCTAGACGGATAGTGTGGCCTCTATTTTATCCCTTTTACAGTATCCGTCCAGCATTGACTTGTACATGAATATGTTGGGAGACACATAATAAACTCCTTTCAGTATGTCTATAAAGAGACAAATGATAGATTCATCGTAACCAAACTTCCAAACAACATTAATATGGGTTCCATAACACACATTATTCAAGTATAGTTCCTTAAATTGAAATATTTTGTCATGGAACAACATATCTTACTTAAAGTCATTATTAGCAAGACCTTTAAGCATACTATTTATTGTAATAGTTGATGCACTTAACCATAATTTAATGAATGTACCAAATATGTATATTATCATCTCCGACTTATGAATCATACCGAAACAATCAATTATCACATTTAATGTGTCAGTATCTGGCTTTAGGTCATTGACTTGTAGAGATTTGAAAAGATTAATGATAGTTAATGGTTGGTTTTCTCGTTTATATGAATGAAGTAGTTTATTTACCTCCAAGATGGTGAAGGTGGATCTCGATTAACCATTTCCATTAACGAATAGCATGAGGTGGAACTCTTGCGAAGGACGCAGTAGAAAACCTTGGATATCTCTTGGTAACTCTCCGGAATTAATTGAATGATGAACGTAGCAGCAACATCATCTTCAAGACTGTGAGATTCTGGAATGAGAATCTTGAGGAAGAAGGGTTTTGAAGATGGAACGAGAATCTTGAAGAAGAAGAAGGGTTTGACTCCAAGATAGTTTTTTTTTTGTGTAAAAGAAAATGATGAAGTATATTTGCCTATTTGGGATTCTATCTATATATTTTATGTTTTTTTTTACAAATATATGTAAGCTTTAGAAAAAACTCTTTATTATCTTTATATTACTAGCTTTAATTTTATTTTATTTTTGAAAGTTTTTTTTTTTATAAGCAAAAGATGGTATTATAAGGAGTACAAGGGGTACTCAACCCTTACATACCTAAGAATAGATCAATTATAGTGCTGGAAACAATCCATAGGATTCCTACACCAATCCAAATAACTAACATCAATCCTATTAAGTGCCCTCCCCATAAACCAAAACCAAGAAATATATCTAATATGTTCAAACAACAATCCAACATTAATAGGACTATCCCTAAAAATGTAATTATTTCGCATACACCAAATGCTCCACGTTGTGGCTAACCAAATGATATGTCGGAATTTCTTGCGTTTCTGTCCCTGCACAATAGTACCAAATTGAACAAAATGAAGAGCAACTTCCGTATCCATGGGAGGCATCGCAATTGTTCCCATCCATTGGGCAATGAATTTCCATACTTGAGCAATAACAGGACATGAGAAGAAAACATGTTGGAGATCTTCCACTGTTGTTGAACAGAAAACACACAGTTGGTCCTGTGCACTAAGTACAACACCCCTCCGTTGTAATGCCTCTTTAGTCGGCAACCGAGCGAATAACAACCGCCACCCAAATACACTAATTTTCGAAGGAATGTTATTCCGCCACAACTGTTTCAGCGCCTTTTGGATTGAAATGTCTATGGCCGCAATCGGTATCGTATTGAGCAACATTGCGTAAACCGATTGAACAGAAAATTCACCAATTGTATGTGGCATCCACTTTCGCCGATCCACCCTTCCTTGACAAGGCTGCACCTGTTCTAGAATTAAAAGCAATTCCGTCTCAAATTGTTTCTCCTCTTGTGATAACGGTTCAACCCATTGTAACTGCCATAACCAAGATTCATTTAGCCACACACCTGCTGCTTCCACACAATCATTTTGAATGGTTGATTTAATAAAAAGAGACGGAAAAGAAACACTCAACGGCTCCATTCCTAACCACTTGTCTGTCCAAAACGCAAGTATTCGTCCATCGCCTAAAACACAACTAACATTGTTGTTAAACCATCCACCGTCCTCTGCCCCCCCTATTGAAACAATATCACGCTACCATAAAGAAGCCTTTTTGAGAGAATGCATGCTAACCCCGGTCAGCACGTGATCAGGAAAGGGGCCGTACCTAAACCGTAACAAATCATACCAAGGGGCTGTATTTTGTGTCAAGCAACGCCACTTCCATTTGCTCAAAAGCGAAGAATTAAAAAGTCGTAAATTTTTAATACCCAGACCACCATTCTCCTTTGGTTGGCACACACGATCCCAATTAATCCAATTAATTTTCCGCCGGTCCATATTACCACTCCACAAAAAATGTCTCTGAATACTAACCAACTCCTTTAGAACGCATTCCGGAACTTTAAAGAAGGAGAAAAAATAAAGAGGCAAGCTAGATAAAACTGATTTTATAAGAGTGACCCTACCACCGATCGAAAGATTTCTCCCATTCCACGTACTCAAACGAGACCTCATAGAATCAACGATGGGCTGCCACGTCACCCGGCGGCGTGGATTAGCACCAACTGGAATGCCAAGGAATTTAAAAGGAATGGATTCAACCTCACAATGCAAAAAAGCCGACGACGCATTCAAAAAACCTTCTTCCAAATTAATTCCATATAGTTTACTCTTGAAAAAATTAACCTTCAGCCCCGATACTAATTCAAAACTCCGCAAGACTGTTTTAATTGCCCACAAGTTCTGCCACGTGCTCTCCCCCACCAAAATTGTATCATCCGCAAATTGGAGGGTGTGAAAGACTAGAGATTGATTAACCCGATAACCATTAAACAAATCAGCTTCTACTGCCTTTTTCATGAGCCCTGTAAGACCTTCCGCAACTATCAGAAATAAAAAAGGCGATAACGGATCACCCTGACGCAATCCTTTTCCAACCGAAAAATCTGCGGTGGGACTCCCGTTAACCAACACTGACATAGAACTCTGAAAAACACAAGCACGAATCCACCGGCACCAAATTGGCGAAAAACCCATTCTAGCTAACATATAATCTAAAAAATTCCAGCTAACCGTATCATATGCTCGTTCAAAATCAACTTTAAACAACAAACATTTATCTCTCCTCCTCTTCGCCAAATCCAACAATTCATTGACCACTAGCACCCCGTCCAAGATTTGCCGATTTTATTTTTGAAGGTATTACTAGCTTTAATTTAATCTTTACAAATATCTATATTACTGATCTTTATCTCTATTATCTTTTATCTTTAATTTAATCTTATTATGTAAGCTTTAATTTAATCTTTATTATCTTTTTTTATTTTACATTAATTTGTTTTTTTTTTTCAGTATTCAATGTAGCTTATTAAATATATTTATTTTTTATGCATGTTCTATTTTTTTAATTTGATTTTTTGTCAAAAAAAAAATACACCCAAATAAATGATTTTCAAAGGAATTATTTGAGACCCATTTATTATTTGGGAACTATTTTTCAAAGGAATTTGTACATATGACATTGTGAAAATGATTTTCTTCTCTTGTGCTTTTAACAATTAATTCTCATCTCATAATGAAATTATTAATTCTCATAGAATAAGTTGGACACCCAAATGAGTCATCATAAACTTACACATATATAATAGTGAGTTAAAATTAATTAATTCAATTATTGATGTAAAATCTCTGTAGAAAATCACATGGGATACACACACATTCAAGAAATCATTCAATATAATTATTTTTTTGCTTTAAATTTTTATAAGAAAACACATGGGTTACAAACACATTCAATATACCATTTAGAAACACACACATTCAAAAAAATATAAGAAAATACACGGGATACAAACACATTTAAAAATATATTATATTTTAAATACGAAATAAGTAATTTTTATTTAAAATAAGTTAACACGGCTATAAAATGCAAAACGGGGTAAACTTGAGGGTCAAAATGAAACAATTGAAATTTTGACGATTAAAATCGAGCAATTGTGAAACTTAAGGAGTTAAATTATCAAGTAATTGAATTAAGATGCAAATCTATTGAAAAATTACACAAGATACAAACAAATTCAAGATACCATTCAATATAATAATTTTTTTCTTGAAAAATTTAAATGAAAACACACGGGATACACACATATTCAATATAGCATTTAGAAACACACAAGGTACACATATTAAAAAATAATAAGAAAACACACGGGGTACAAACACATTTAAAAGCATATTTTATTTAAAATACGATATAAGTAATTTTTATTTAATTGAAATCAGGGTCAAAATCGAACAATTGAAATTTAGGTGACTAAAATTGCGACGTTTCTTATCAACTAAATTATATTCATGAGGATTATTACACAAAAAATTCTAACTAATCAATATATGCATGATGATTTTTATATTGTAATTGAAATCAATAAAAAGAAATAAAATGTCAATTATATATGAGATCGAGAAGTGGTACACTCAGGTTGCTAAATTTTTTCTATGCGGTACAGTACAATATCCAAAAATGTAAAATGGGCACCAAATTTATTCGAAAATATTATATACAACTTCAAAAAAAAGTTAACAAATATACCTTCTAATTTATTATAAAAACATGTACGTTTAAATTTAATTATTATTAAAATAATTTATAAAAAAATTTATATCATAATAAAAAACAATTTATATTTCTATAAGTAAAAATTGCACGGGTAACTTATACTAGTTCTGATATAGTTAAGTAAACATTGCAACAAAATAGACAATTAATTTTCAGTTTACAAATAAATAATGTATAAGAGTATTGCTTTGTGATATGCTTTTGAAATTAACACATGTCTTACCAAATTTTAAGACATGTAAATACAAAAACAAGATAAAAAAATACAGTAAATTATTTTTTATTTAGCAAAAAAATAGTTCACAAGATAAAATTATTTTTTAATAATTTGCAGAATTAATTCCTACTCCTATACCAAAAAAAAGAATTAATTCCTACTCAAATTGGTCCATATAAAAATTATGTTTTATCATTATATAAATTAATTACAAATTTACAGTTTGCTACTCTTTTAATCTATTGACAATCTTGCTCAATTTCATAAAAAATAAATACATACCAATTATAAAAAAAAAAAAAAAAACTAATACAATAATATATAGAAGTGTAATCAAGCAACAAATGCTCTCGGAAACAAGCAACAGTACACACACATACAAACATCAAATCAAAGCCTGCAAAGAATTATTCTATATATTAACTACTATACTACAATCCATCTAATTTTATACACATAGATACAGACATCAAATCAAAATTCAAAACAAGAAATCAAGTTGATTAATGATAATGCAGAGGAAATCGTTTATCTTAGATTGAAGAAAATGCGGTGAAGTATCTAAGAATAAAGAAAACACGTCGAATCAATCAGAGAACCACTGAGCTAGCGATTAAGATGTGAGATTGTTGTAAAATCGGACCTATAATCACACCAATAATAATATATTTCATATAAGTATAAATATCAAATAAAGAATAACTTAAAATTAAGAAAAGATTATATAATAAAAACCTATCTTCATTAACGTCGACAACCGTAAAGCGAGAAACCATGAAATCACAAATTAACCTGCAAAATTGCAAACCACGATACCTGAGGTGTGCTGATCGCACTGTCCTTAAAGATTTATCCGTCTCATAAGTGCAAATCCCTCAGGATTCAACATGTTCTTTTCAAGTATGAATCATATTTGAGGTTACATAATTGACAAGAATTATCTCTGAGATTACAAGAAGATTGTCCCCGACTGAATTTGGGGCGGGGACGAGGGTGGTAGAGGGAGGCGGGGGCGGGGTTGATATTGTTTAAATCCACCCCCGCCTCGCCTTGTTGTTATATATGCCTCAATCACTACTGAATCAACTAACGTGTTAATAACACTTTACACCACACATATATAACCACGTGACCAAAACAATTAAACCACCAATCTTTTAAGGGAAAAATCACTCCTCTCTCAAGTATAACCAAACCTTATTCAAAGCTAAATAGACACTGAGTCTGGAAGTGCATCGCTCGGATGACTAAACAAAAATGGCTCAAATAACTTAGGATCTTGGACCAAGCCCCAAATAACGGAAGTTTGAAGAAAATGAAAAAATAATTTCTTCAACCGTATCATAACAAACAAGGAAAATGAGATCAACCAAGGTATCACAAAGCAACATTAACTTCCCTCAAATGAATAACACCAAGCTCTTTAGTGATTAAGTTGTAGATTTAAGACTTCTTAGGATCTCAACCCTCGCCACTTGCAACTGATAGACCGACGAAGAAAGTGAAGAAAACATTATCTTCTGTTCCGAAGGTATACAGACATGGAATTTGAACTACAAACTTATCAGTCCATTATGACTTTAATTTTTCACATATTCCCAATATTTGAAGAATGCAAAACTTCTAAGCTAACCTAGCAAAGAGATATTATGGTATTTGTATGTTATCTCTTATATGCATCACCAATGTGAGACCAAGAAAGCTAGTTTTGCATATAAGAGTAGTGGTATATGATCACTTGTGAGTTGTGATAGAGTCGTCAAGTTGATGTCTCTCTTCTACATCAAATCCTCTCTCTTATAGTTATTGATGTTTCTCTTCAAATCAATCCATTATAGATTTTAAGAGTTTTTACTAATTTATTCAATTCAGTTTCCATTGTGATCAAATGATTTTTGTTTTATTATGTGTGATTTTTCGTGTTTCATGGGTGAAGTTTGCATTTATATGGAATTTTAATTTAATTTTAATGTTGTTGCTTAGAGCATTGGGTCCATGCCTGATTTGAGTTCACAATGTTACAAAAAATAAACCGCTTCTTCCCATCAGAAAATACACACACAAACACACTGGCATGAAAGGTCTAAAGATCTTTTTAGAGAGCCTAAATCTGTCTTATTTAAATAAACAGATTTATTTAAAAAAACCTTTAGTCTACTCTTTTTTTAATCAAATTAAATATTTTATTAATATGTCAAATTTTAAAACGTACAGTTTAAATGATTATAATAGTACGTAAATTATAATAATAGTACTCCAAACAATGTATTAATCATTATAAATGATCAGTTACAACTTACAAGTCCAAACAAGGCAAGCAAATAAAAAAGTCCAAACAAGGCAAGCAATAAACAAGGCATGCAATTGAGACTTATGAATAAACACGCCCCATCAAAAGATGACCCACATTCTTAAATTTCATCACATAAAGATAGGCCACATTTATTTAACCAAATTTATTGCTAGTATAAATTCAGTTCCATGTAGCATCATATTTTCATCACCTCATCACAATCATATTCATTTTCTATTCTTTACTTTCTACTCGTATCTCAAAACTCATGGCCTTCAATTCACACTCAAGAACTTCTCTTTTCTTCAACATGTTCTTCCTATTATTAGGTAAGTAAACAGAATTTCAATAATCTTTTGTATAAAATAAAAATAATTTGTGATGTTTTATTTTCATTTCTCTTTTCATATTTTAAATGATAATTTTTAGTGGATAAATATAATAATTTTGCAGGTAATTTTGCATATGCTACAAAGTTTACCATACAAAACCAATGTAGTTACACAATTTGGCCTGGTACTCTTTCTGGAAACGGTGCTGCAATTCTCGGTCAAGGTGGTTTTTCGTTAGCCCCCGGTGCATCGATTGACCTGACTGCACCATCTGGCTGGTCTGGACGCTTTTGGGCTCGGACTGGCTGCAACTTTGACGGTGCAGGCAGTGGAAAATGTGTCACCGGAGATTGTCCAGGTGGACTAAACTGCATCGGAGGAGGTACTCCACCAGCGACATTGGCGGAATTCACTATTGGATCAGCCGGCAATGGCAACAAGGATTTCTATGATGTGAGCTTGGTGGACGGTTACAACGTGGGAATGGGTGTAAAGGCTACAGGAGGAACCGGTGATTGCCAATATGCAGGGTGTGTCGCGGATTTGAACGGTGTTTGTCCGGCTGAACTTAGGGTGAATGATGGTGGTTCCGGTTCGGTGGTGGCGTGTAAGAGCGCATGTTTGGCGTTTAACACGGAGGAATTTTGTTGCACTGGCGCACATGCCACGCCGCAGACATGTTCACCGACACATTATTCCGAGATATTTAAGACAGCGTGTCCAACTGCTTACAGTTATGCTTATGATGATGCTTCAAGCACTTGCACATGTTCTGGTTCTGATTACATTATCACATTTTGTCCCAAAGGATCATCCTGATCATAATTGTTGGTTAACTTTAACTATTTGATGTTTAAGTGTAACAAATTTACTCGGAGTATATGATTATTACTTTATTGATTATTACTTTTTTGTTGTTTTATTCAAGTCTCAATTTTTTTTCTTTTTTAGTACATATTTGTTGTCAATTTAATTTAATACAGATAAAGGTCTACGGAATCCATTAAGACCATAACCATAACATACTCATCTTTGCATATTCATTTTTTAACAGTTATTCACATATCAAGCATCATGATGCAGCATGTGCTTGATGTAACAATGCATACTTATCCATCTTTATACTTATTGAATCCCCTTATTGTATGTCACTCACATAACTGCTGCTATATATGAACATCTACTTAAAAGCCTCCTCAATTCCATTTTTTTTTGTAAAATTTAGCTCTTATAGCACACAACTGAAAAATAATAATTTAAAAGAATATCTTAATTTTTCTATTTTGGATCCATGTGTAAGTTATAACTTTAAGGCCAGATCAAAACATAAACAAAATAACAAATTAAGATAGAATGCAATGCCCGTATATTAGATGATGATATGTGAAAGAGTTAGGCGAGATCTTGTGAAGATGAAAGATTTCAGAACATAAATCATTGGCTTGGGTTACAAGTCTATCTTTGCAAAGTTTTCCAATGACCGAGTTATACAAGCACATCTTATCAAAAGCTTCACTATCTTTCAAGTCAATCTGCAGTGCCCGTCTCAGTAAATCGGTGGCCATTTGCATTTCTCCTAACTCGCATAATCTACGGATTAGTATAAAATAAGTTGGCAAGCTCAACTTAAAATTTATACCACATGCTGTGATTTCCTTGTAAAAGAGCATGGCATTGTGAATCTGGTCTAATCTGTGAAAACCATCAAAAATATCATCTAAACAAGGAAGAAATAAACTACGGTTGGCTTTGATGATTTTGTTTAATAGAGATACAGCTGAAAACATGTTACCCTCGCGACAGTGACATGTGATGAGGTTAGTTATTATTGTCCGGGCGAATCATATTATTGTTATTATTATTGTTGTTATCCTCAAGATCAAAATATTTTTGAGCAAGAAAAAGAACATAGGTGGCATAGCCCTTTTTAACAAGTACAGATAAAATATTGTTGTAATACCCGGTTTTACAGTAACCACGTTGATTGTCTTCGAACTCACTGTCAACAAGAAACCCGGGATGATAATAAAGATCATATGGATCATCACCTATTGTCTCAGGAGGATTGGAGAAGACGGAGGAGCAGTACGAGGAAACAAAACCACGAGGAGGACGAGGACGAGGAAGAAGAGAAAACTTGTTTTGTACGCAAACAGCACGAGCAGCTCTTCTTATCATGCTTGACAGAACCATGGCCGCCGATATGATTGTGGTTTTGTCAAAACAAATTGATGCTTCTTAAACCCTACACCTCAAAACTCAAAAACCCAAAACATACATTAGATTTATTCAAAAACTCCTTACAAAATACTAACTACGTTTCTTTCTTATTACATGAGACAATGCATTTTTTAAATTATTATAAAACTTATGTACTTAGACCGTAATAAAGACTAGATACATCGGATTTTTAATGAATCTATAAAATGCAGTGTTTCTCTTATAATAAAGAACTAGATAGTAGTATTTTTTTTTTCAAAGCCCATAAATAACCATACATCCCCAAACCCTAAATTGTATCCTAAATTCAAAACATAATTTTCTTTTATCGAGAGTATCCACCGTAGAACGGGGTGACTATTTCCCTCGCTAAATTGGAGGCACGATGTGATAAAATTTAAAATTGCTCCGTACACAAGGCGAAAATCAAACCTTCGACCATTAATTAAGAGAAGATGAGCCTCAATAACTCAACCGTACCCTCAACCATCTGGGTTAAACATAACTTCTAGTTGGTCATATTTATAAACAAAAATATACACTTTTTATATTTATTGAATAACAGTATTTTAACTACTGTACTTAGATATATCAATTACTCAATGAATATGGTCGGAGTTCAGAAGAGTCAAAAGTATGTATTTTATTATTATATGAAATCATTATTTGTAAGACAACGTGTCCAACTACTTACAATTATGCTTATGATGCTGCTTAATCATTATTCTCCAACTGATGATCATGATGCATGCTGCTTAAGCATCATTATTTTATGAGTCCAACGTGTTACTTATCAAGTTTTGTCCCAACTGATCATCTTGATTATAGTCGTTAGTTTATTTTTTGGGTGCAAACATAGTCGTTAGTTAATTGTCACAATCTCACATGTTTAGCTATTTGATAAAAAAAGTTACTTGGAGAATGTTATTTAGGACTCATAATGTATTTCATGTTTTCTTATTTTCTTTTATGTCAATTTATTCTATTTAGGACTCATAAAGCATGTATATAGATTACTCTTCAAATAGATTTTTGAGAGTCTGAATTGCAAGAATTTATCAAAATCAAGACAAATTGTAAATGTTTATAAATCACTCATAAAACTCACATTCTTGCCGGATATGAATCAACTCATTACTAAGTGAATCAACCTTTGTTGACCTTCTCATTTCCATTTTATTTTATGATATTTTTCTTAACTGTATTATTTTTTATCTATATACTTATTCACTTTTGTATAGAATATATGTTAATTGAGTGCATCATTTTTTGTAAGATTTTGCTCTTAGCATAGCACACAACTGAAAAATGGCCTTTGGCCAAACCTCTAAATAAGTGACAACCATGTCTACTTTTTCTTTATATCATTTCTTTCCTTCCTCTCAATTACCAACCATTTCCAAATACTCCTACTTTTCTCTACAAAAGGCTCTCTTTGAAAGCCAAATATGTAAGCAACCCTAAATCTAATAATATATGCCTTTTTTTTTCTTCTCTATAGTAACTCTGAAAATTATACCCTAACCCCTACCTACCCTAAAAATAGAAAAATAATCTAAGCTAACGCTGCCTGTTTCTTACAAATATTTCATTTGAGGAACTATTTCGGAAAGAAAAACTTCTTCTCAATCGATTAAACCATGACAATTTCATCTCACCAAAACCAGTACACTGACCCTCACCCTCCTCCTTGCTGCTGAAAAGGGTTTGCTCGCTGCAGTCCAGTGAAACCCCACACGCAAGATTATATGACTCGCACGCAGAATGACATACTAGTAGCCTGTTATCTCCATCCTTGTCACACTTCTGAATTGAGATCTGAAAATTAAGAACCAAGCTCTTCAGATAAATAGGCAACATTAACCACTTATGCTCAAATTTCTAGATAACAGTTACTTAACATGAACTCAACTGTCCTGAGATATGCTTATTAACAATATATAGACACCTTTCTATTTGGTAAAAGACATTGACCTCCTTTCAGTTACATATATCACCTCAATTGTATAAAATGAAGGGGGTGTCGTTTAAAAAAAACTACGGACAGGTGTTTGTGTGTGATTAGAACAAATTATAGGGGGCGAGTATTACTGTATCTTAGATTTGTACAATTTCCCCTTCAAAGAAATAATCGTAGTTTTATGTTTTTAGCATCCTCAGGTGATAGTGATAGCATCAGCAATAGCATCTTGAGAAGTCAGGATTGTCTTATGGTTAACAGAATAATAATGTTATATGTTTTCTTAAAACCAACTAAATTTGATTTGTACTATTGCATTATTCAGAATAGAAGGTCAATACAATGAATAAAGATTTCAGGTGGAGTATGAATAAAAAGAAATGTAATAAAGGAAAACGAAAAA
Organism: Trifolium dubium; assembly: GCA_951804385.1. Classification (NCBI taxonomy): domain Eukaryota; kingdom Viridiplantae; phylum Streptophyta; class Magnoliopsida; order Fabales; family Fabaceae; genus Trifolium; species Trifolium dubium. The sequence goes on from OX638068.1 coordinate 44,906,243, forward strand.
TCTAAAAACTAATTGACATGAAAAGATAAGATTTACCCAGCAAGCAAGCCTTTTAGCGGCCTCATCACAGTAGGTGCTGCCAAATATATTAAATAATTTCCTGGCACCAACAGGGAATAAATGGTTGTAGTTGGGCATGACAACCACTTCTTCTAGCTGCTGCAGTATGCTAGGTTCTCTGGGTGCACAATGCTGCCCAGAAATATCTTTTCCTATCACATTTTTGCAAACTGAAAGAGTTGAGAGGAGCATGGAGCTGTTCTGGCAACTGTATACCCCATAGTCAGAACAGCGGAATTCACAAATTCCATTATCACAAACCCCGCCATGAAGGCTGCATTGCTCATCACAAACAGCTGCGTGTTATATCAGAAAAAACGGATAAACTATGATCAGGACCTGTGTTATTTATAACTACAGTATATTTTAAAAGTATAATGCAAAGGTAAGAAACTAATAACTCCCTCCCACCAGGAACCCACAAAGAATGTAAAAACACAAATTAATGGTGAACAGATCAGGATTCAGGACCAATAAATGAACACATAAACGTAGATTACATACAAATAGTATTTCAAGGAATACATAGTCTAGAATAAAACTATACCAGTGGAACAGTCAATGCCAGTGTAACCGGGTTTACATTCACATATTCCATTGTTGAGACACAAACCATTGCTAGTGCAGTTTCTGGGGCAGGAACCTGAAATAAGTTAAGAGAACAGTGATTAAAGGAAAACTGAAAACTGTAATCTGCTAAAATACAGCGTGGAATAAGAGAACTCACGTCTGCTGCAATCGTGACCATGAAATCCAAGAAAACAGTGGCACCTTCCATCAACACAATCTCCATTGAAATTACATTCACTGGGACATTTTCCTGAGCCAACCACCGTGTCTGTGTTACAGAGCTCATGATATGCAGGGCAGATCAATTCCCCTATTGAAAACATTAAAAATAAAAATAAAAAGTAAGCTTTCCATTAATTGGGAATTTAACTTCAATGTAAAAACAAACAAAATAAAATATATTAACCATTAAAGCCAGGGAACTGAATGGACCCGCCAGCCTGAGGACACACTCTCCACATACCATCTACAGCAACCTGAATGTAATGGAGCTTTTTCAGCAACTTTCATGATAGAGGAAAAACAAACGGCGCAATAAAAAATTTAGTGGCAATTGCAATTATAGTTTCATGAGATTGACATTCAATGACAATCTTCGAGGAGATAGATTTGTGTCATGCTACATGCCAGCCGAAAAAAAGCATTTTAGAAACAGAAACACTTCACTTATATTGACACTAAATCTAAACTATACCTCTAAAATGTTGTTGATACACCTGTGCTGATAACAACCATTTCCTTGGGTCGTAGAACCTCGTACAAATCCTGTGCGCACTAATGATGAGGCCATACACCTGCAGTAAATGAGAACAGTTAGCATTCTACACCTTCATGTTTTATATATAACATACAACACAGAATAGATTATAAGTAGGAACTAGGAAGTCACAGACTGACCTAGAGTTGCTTCCACGGACTTCACCTAGCATTCTATCAGGTGCCCGTGCACTGTTGGTGTCTGTACATGATCCATCAGAGTATGCAATAAAATAAGCGCAATAATCAGCTAATGCAGATTGTCCACCTGAAACAACCAGCGAAAGGTGGGAGATTTCAATACAGCCAACACATCATATAACATTAAGAACCATTTAAAAAAAAACCATCAACAAGAAGAAAATTTAATTGCCTGTGGTAAGCCAATAATATAAGCAGTTACAAACCAACCAGAATGCGACAGCTTAGAAACTACAATTACTTGACAGTAAAGCATCATTATAACAAATAATCTGGTCGAAGCAACATTAGCATTGCCTTAAATATAAGAAGCAAAGACATGAGAGAACATACCTTTATTGGCTTGTGGAAAATACCGAGCCCACTGAGGGAGATCTCCACTATAAGTTACAATGGGACAGTAACCCTCTGCCTCTCTGTTATATGTACAACCTGAATACTGTGTGGTGTTGCAATGATATGCTCCTTTCCAGAGATTGCAAGGGGAAGTAACAAAATCAGTTCCTTGGTTGCGACCCCAATCAAGACGGTCTGCCATGCTATAATTGGCTTTGTACCACCCACTATCTTCTAAGAGAGCTAGTGTCATGTTTGAAACTACAGATCTTGTATCCACTGAACCAGTCATGATCTCATTCATCAGAAGCCTTTTTTCCCAATGAGACCCTACAAGCCAATTAACAAACTAGTTTGATCATTTATGTTGGTTGGTAGAAAAAGTTCATGACTAATTCAATATCCCATTTTCTTCATTAGTCTTAGTACAACTACAAGTATGGAAACAACAGAGAGAAAAAGAGAGAGACATTTGTTTATATTAAGAAAGAAAAATTATTAAATTACAAACCTGATGTACCACGTCCACCACCATCTTCCAGCTCCAAACCAGTAAAATTTCCTGAGAATGCCTGCCAATAAATCACTCATCAATCATTTGTCAAAGCTTCTGATGAAGGACATTGCCAATATGAAGAGGAAAAAATGATTGGAATTATACAAAAAAATGTTCCCGAGGTAATACCGCATAGTGATGTCGTGAATGCATGACAACACGTGGAAGTACCACACGTGTTACTGTTCGCCCAATCTTTTCATCCATAACTTGTTCAGTAACCTGCAATGACAAGAAATGACGAGCTTCCTAAATGTGAGCACATAGATGCTGGATATGAAAAAGAGTGGTTAAAAACAAAAGTTTACAATATAAATACTGGGAAGGAAAACACACATGGTAGTTATACAAATAGGATAAGATATAATACAAATCTGCCACTCACAGGTTGAAGATATAATACACACATGCTTAGACATTTTGCAATTTTCTCCTAAATGTCCGACATTATTGATAATTCTCAAAACACAGGTTGAAGATATACTGTATACAAATACCATTCACCAGAATCATCAAAAATTGTCTCCACAGATACAAACAGGAATTGTGCTCAACCTTTGTGTATTTCGAACTTCATATTTAATAAAAAGAAATATAATGATCATTATAATAATGGGAACAACAACAAACAAGTTCTTATATCTCAACAACAGAAAAACTAGTCATGAATTAGTAAGTTCAAAATCCTAAACGTGGAAGAAAGTGTGCTTAAAAACAAACAGACAAACGGTTTATGGCTTTATGTAACTAGAAAAAGAAATCTTACAATAAGAAAGACAACCCTAACCTTATTACGACGTCTTTTCCTTTCATCTCTAAAATGAACAAAAGCATGAGGATCAAAACCAAGAACATGCATAACCTGAAAATGATCGGATATGATGAACAACGCCACAAATAACCTGAAAAGGATCACATATATAGACATAAACAAAAATAACCTCATGTATCAGAGTAGCTGAAAGCAAAGTCTCCGCCTCGGCTGTCAAATGACGAGGAGCAACATTAACATGACCTGCACACAATAAATAAGTAAATTACTGAAGTATTCCAAATGTTAGAGAAAGAGAAACATTAGCACAACAGAATTATAGGACAACCTACCAGCTATAGCACGACCCCATTGATCTCGTTCACATGCCACTGCCCAAGCAATTGTATTCCCAGTTGTAGGTCTCGTAGTCACCAAAAGAACTAAGTCGGCATTAGAGACCCCCTCTGAGGATGCGGTGAACAGAGCAGTTAACTTAAAACTCAGACCACACTTTTTGCTAAGAACTACGTTTTCCAGTAAAAGGAATGTAACAAATGAATCGTACCTTCAACATACTCCTGAGGAAGCTGCACACCTCCATCTTGTCCACATGCAGAATATCCACTCAATCGCAAGTTCCCCTTGACCGGCTCAACAGCCAATGCTCTCCTAAACCAGTCAGCTGTCTGACCTAACGCCTGCATTAAGTTTCTACCAACAGTTAGTATCTCTCATAGTTGTTAATGGCGGATAGCGTAGCGTAGCGGTCGACCCCAAAATTGCTATAGCGGGTAGCGCTAAGACCGCTATTTCATGTAGTTTTGGATATATATATATATATATATATATATATATATATATATATATATATATATATATATATATATATATATTGAATGTAAAATTAAACAAATAACTCAATATTCATTAAACATTCATAAATCAAAACACAATAACTCAATATCCGCAATTTTGGGGTCGACCTCTACGCTACACTATCAGCTATGGGTTTATCGTTCAACAAAACCCAGCCGCGCAGAAACAAATGGAAAACGATTTAGGATTTGAACGGGAAGAGTAAACCCATAAAAGGTAAAACGATTGGAAAATCCATTTTTACCCTTAAAACTTATGGGGAAATTTCAAAAATACCCTTAAATGAAATAGCGGATCTGAACCGCTATTTATACCGCAATCCGCTACGCTACGCTGTACTGCTATTGCGGCCGCTAATGCAAAACGCGCGCTATGTGATATGGCGTAGCAGTGAGGAGGCGCTACGCTACGCCGCTATAGCGCGCTATCAACAACTATGGTATCTCTACCACCTTTGGGCAAATAGTAATACTGTAACTATAATTATAGTATTAAATTTAAAACACCCAACCCGGAAAAAAATAAAATGCTGGCATAAATATTACACCATTACATAAAATTATTGACCAAATCAAGTGGAGCCTTGATGCAATAGTTGGAAATGTCTCCACCGACTCAATTTATATGTTCGACCATTCGATTCATATAACCAGGCCTATTGCAAGGGTAAGGTTAGTTAACTACCTACCAACTATAGACTCACATTGCATAGTGCATCCAAATGGACTTAATATATATTGGCCTAATGAAACAAATCAAAATTAAAGGAAGGGATAAACAAATTTACCTTACGAAGGCGGTGCTTTTTATCATCTCTTGATATATCTTCAGAAGTGCAGTTATACCAACAACCACCAAAGACTGGATGATTAGAAAGAGGATTACAAGAAGGCAAACCAGGAAGAGAAGTAATCGGGGGCTCCCCAAGCTGTTCACATAAGATTGATAATTAGCTATAGAACATATATGTTAAAGAGAATACCAATGTTATGGTTAGACATATAAATTCTAGATTCTTTTTCCATTCATACTAAACACCCACCTTAACAATGTCACCAACGTTTTTACAATCCCTGTCAGGGGAGTGACCAACAGCATCATAATTTAGATATATCCTAATAGGTTGCTTTTCATCCTTTTGAAACTTTGATAATGTTGACATACCAAGTAACACCCTACCTTTATGCTGAAGGGGCTTCGATCTACCAGGCTCGTAAACTTGTGGGGTAACTGAATACACCTTGTGACCAGGTCGCTTTCTCTGTTCAAGTATCTGGTCATGTATGCAAGAGTGTGAGGCAATTTTCTCAACCCTCTCTTCCAATCCTCCCCATTGAAATTGTTGTTCATGGGCCGTTGCATCATTTGCTTCCAACCATGCCAATATCAATACAATCTGAAGCAAAATTTAACAATAGATATCCAACATAAGAAACCATACTGTCTATCTACTATACTCTCTTATATTCAATGTACTATCATACAATACTACGAAATAAATCGTCTTAATTTTGCTTTTGATTAATTAATGGATATCAAAATAGTAACTTCTTGGCTCGAATCCCATAAACTCAACCAAACTCACTAAGAAACTATGAAATCCTTAATCATTATCATTATCGTTATAACTAATATTTTCCTATTTTTAGCTCATGAATGAGTTGCCAGTTAAATCATGAAATATTCAAAAACAAATTAGCTGCTTCGAAGGCTAGTGAGAAACTTCCTTTTTCTACTAACCCGCCATAATTAGAACCTTTGACCTCAGTGGGCGCGCCGAAGGTATCCCACGGCATAGGCCCATTGAAACAAAGTTTGTTTAATGCCGGAAAATCATGTTGTCAACTGTCCTAACAGCATTCCTTTTTTTGATAAAATCCTAACACCATTGTTCTTAGAATAATTTTACATTCATTCAAAAATAGAATGTTAATAATTTTACAATATTCAACTACAAGTTATAACCTAAAAAATAAATCTTCAGCAGATTACACACAAAAAAAAATCATAAGCCCTAATAGCTAGAACGGCATTGAACTAAAAAATCAACAAAAACAAATAGAAAAATAGAAAAAACAGAAAAAACAGAAAATTTTGAAGTAGCAGAGTTTATTATACCTCGAAAACGACGATGGCGAGTGAAAGCCTAAACCGAAAGTTGAATGGCATGCATGAACTAAACCGAGCAAAAACGAACTCCATTGAATGTAAAAGACTGAGTTAGAAACGGCGGTGATTCCATGAAACCGGCGGCGAGTTACCGATCGGGTTCGGAATCGGATGCATTTGGAGAGAAAACAGAGCAAAGAGGTTTTGGTTGTAACGGTAATAAGAGTTAATGAGTTTGGAATTTGAAAGAATGAAGAATGTTTGAAAAAAGAAGCAGAATAAGATTATGATTGTGATTAATGAGTTAATGAATGAATGATTAATAATAAAGAAGAGGTTAGTTGAACATAGTTGGAGGTTGATTAATAGTAATAATCTCTTTCTCTTTCTCTGTGAGTTTTACTAATTGGGGAGAAAATAAGATAGTGACATACAGAGAAGAGAAGAGAAGAGAAGAAACAAAGAGAGGAAGGAAGGAAGGTGAGAAAGAAAGAAATAGTCCTATATATATGTAATGTAATAATTAATTGGGCTCAGAGTGGTTGGATTTTATGTTTTTTTATAATATTTTTTATTTATTTTCACCACTAGTTTAATCTGGTTTGGGGTGAGTTGTGGCATACTTTTCTCCCGATCACAGTTGCGATGATCGAACCATGCTCCTCCTTAACGATTGATTTTTTTTTATAATATATGGTTCCTTTGTTTTGATAATGAATTTTTATATTAAATATGTCTTTTTTTGGAAAGTAATAAGTATGTTATATATTTTCAAAAAAAAAAAAAAAGTATGAGATTTTATTAAAAAAATATGATATTTTATCATGTTAACACAATTTAGTTAAAATCTAGAGGGTGTGGTTGAGCGGTTGGCGCTCATCTTCTATTAAATAAGAGTCGAGGGTTCGATCTTCGCCTTGAGTACGAAGCAACTTTAAATCTCTGAGACAACTTTCTCATTTTTTGAGGTACCTCCAATCTAACGAGTAAAATAGTCACTGCGTTCGACGGTGGACACCAGATCTCGACCCAAAAAAATTAGTTAGTATGGATATTGCAATAAAAAAAAATAGAAATTATAAATATCAGATTTTATAAAAACCAAAGAAAAACAATATCCCTTGTAAAGTAAAAAAAAAAAATCAGATATTAATAGTTATCATGCAATTAATTTTGTGATTTTTTTCATAAAATTGCCTGTCAAAGTCGGGAGTGGTTATGGTGCATAAGCTTTTTCCTTATGCACTGTGCATAAATAATAAAAATTGTTTAATGCACCCCCAAATTTCTAATGCACCCCAACCAAATTACTTAGTGCACCCCCCAAAATTTCTAACACACCCCCAATTTGGGGGGTGCGCTAAAAATTTTGGGGGTGCACTAAGCAATTTTGTTGGGGGTGCATAAGAAATTTGGGGGGTGCACTAAGTAATATAAAGTATTTATGCACGGTACATAAACATGGCTTATGCACCATAACTTGTGCCGTCAAAGTCGTCATCTCTTCACACCTCTCACCTTAATTTTTTTCTCATAAAACACTTGTAATTTTTGTGGATTTATTTAAAGGTAAACCCCCTAAAATATAATTAAAATAGCTATTATACTTTTATAAAGATTAGAGTCCTGTTGTTTTTGAAAACAACTAAAAGTGAAAATTCAAAAGTGACATTCCTCCTTATTCCATTATTCTTTCCTTTTTCTTCCTTTCTTATTTTTTTTCTCTTTACCTCTTAATAAAGTGACCTTTTCTTCTATCCCATATATATTCTCTATTTGTTAGATTGGAGTAACGTGAACTAGAGTTTTTAACTTCTTCTTCTTTCTTTCTTGAGTTGGTGGGAAGATGATATAAGACAAAGCTGTATTAATGGAAGGATGACCCATTCACCAAAGCCTAACTACTACTTCAAATTTAATTTTCACTCCTTGTTTCCAATGAACATATATGAACTTATAATTCTCTAATTTTCAACACTTTATTTGAGATTCATAGGCAAAGTTACAAGTTTTAATTGAAATTTACACTTTATTTGTAATTGCAATGACATTTTCCAACTTAATAATATCAACGTTGTTAGTTAAGTTTGTTTCTAAAAAAAAACGTTGTTAGTTAAGTTTTACGGACACACTTTTCATCATATTTTGTGTTAGTTTTGCTATTAAACTTTAAAACAAAACAAAATTTTGAAAAACAAATGAAATTTGGCAAGAAAATCAAATTGTAAACGGAAGCTTAATTACTTGATTAATATTAAGATATTATTCATAATAATAATGTAAACAATGCTTATTTGAATCCGGCAAATTGGGAAATGGATTTAAATTGACTTACAAGCAAAAGACCAAAATCATTCATAGGCATATCTGAAGAGGAAGACTTCAACAACGTAGGATAGGTTTTTTACTTAGGTTGCCTACAATACAAGCTTTATACATTATTTTTTTAATCCAATTTGACCTCCTAGCTATTAGTGTATACTAGCTTATACAAGTATGATTAAATAAATATGTTTTGCATTAGTTTTGTATATTAGCTCAACGACGTTGATTAGAAATTTGATTTACAGCTCATCCACCTAGATACTTGTTTATCACCAACTAGCACACATATTTAATCATTAAAATTTAGGATAAATGGGCCATATATTTAGAGTCTTTGTCAGCAAAATGTTAAATAAATTTAAATTGGTTAAATAGTGATTGACGCTATATTTAATAATGAAAATTACAGTACGAATTATGAAACTACGTTTGAAAAAAGATTTATGCACTTAATGTCATAATTCGCTCCGAATCAGAGTAATCGATCTACTCGAGTTGTGAAAAAAAGTTGCATCTATTTGCCAATAAATTAGATTCACTACAACCAATTTAATTTATGATGCACTTATTTTTTTCCAATAAGTAGAAATTTTATAACTTCAACTAGCTGGAATCAAAAGTACACGCTTTTTCCCACCTTCTAAGTTCTAAGAAGAGATTGAGAGAGTAATACCAAAATATACAAAAAAGAGTTCAATTTTGAAAATATAGAGCACCACACCAAGAAAGAAAACTCCTGGATAAAGCTCCCTTAAGAAGACAAAATATAAAAATTCCATCAAAATTAACATAGAAAACAAGAAAGATCCTATCTATCAATTTATTTTTTTCACCCTCTCTTTCATAAAAGAAAGAATTTAGTAGTCTAGAGTTTGAAATGAGTTTTTACATATCATATAATTTCAGTCTCCTCTTAAAAGTAGTTACAGCGATCAAAACTATGATCCTCCCTCCAAAATCCAGCGTCAAATTTACATAAGAACTTATCAAACCACAAAACTAATCCATTCATTACAAGATGTTTAGGCCCACGAGCCAACGGGGATGCGATTTACAAATAAAAAAAGACATTTCATAAAGATGGATTAATAGTACTATTTTGTCATAGGACCATTCTATTATTTGTAAAGATATAATAAACTTGGTCACAAAATGAAGTAATGCAATGAGATATTTCTTCTAGTTTGTCAATTACACAATATGTAGGGACTAGAGTAACCACAAAAGTCAATTAAGTACAAAAAAAATGAGGCAACAATTTAGAGTTTCATTAGTACTCAACAACAACCTACATCATCAATTTACTACTATTTACTTTTACCATTTTAGTGCCAATTTGGATTTTAACCATTACTTTTTGGTCCAGCATAATTAAACAATAAGGTTGCTTTCATACCACCAATTAACTAATTTAGGTATCTTCAAATGCAATGCAATTCCCAATTGGGTTTGCTTTCTTTTAACTTTGAGGAGGTTAAAATAGAAAAGTTAGGTGATCCAAAATGGCAGGCAATCCAATAGCTTGTACGTAACTATCCTGTCAAAATAAAAAACTATATGAGCTGAAATTTGACTGCCCAAAAATAATTTATGGTAAAAAATTCACTTTATTTTTTATTTCGCTAATTCTACATTAACATGTTTTATAATTTGAGATGTAGAGAGTAACATATTGTTTATGCATGCATTACACACACTCCAAGCTAGCTAGAGCTTCTAAGTCAAAGAAATTAATGACCAGACCACATTAATTAATAGAAAAAATTCAAGAATTTGTTGATAGCTGACTACACTAAACCAAATGATATATATATATATATATATATATACACGTTGATGTTTGATATTTATTTGAATATCAATCTATATAGGTAGACATCCCAATTGCTTCTCCTAGATATGGGTGTTAGTTATGAATATGTGCCCACACTTGAAGAAAAAAAAATGGAAAAAGAGAATGGTATGAGTAGCATGACCCCAAGTTAGGACAACTCCAACAACTTGCCACATGGAAAGGGACCAAATTCAAAATGTGTGATATACATGGTGGGGTTGCAAACTGACCTGTATATATGTTTCTACGTAATAATTCATTCAGATATATTTTAGTTTGTTATTTTTTTGAGACTTTTAGCATTATTGTTTGGTAATTTGTATCACACTGATAATTAATAAAAGATACATCAGTTTTCAGATTTATTGATATCTAAATGATTTATATTATAGATCAGACATATTTACTATTCAACAAATTTAAAAAATGATATGTCTTTTATATAAATGAAAGATGTAGTACTGTATATAAGAGGAGAAAAGTGTAAAAAAAAGAAGAAAAAAAAGGAATATAATTTGTTAGTCTTATTTTATTTGCTGTGCTGTTCACTAGTACTACTTAATTAACATGAAAAATCATTTGACAAGAAGCTTGCTACAAACAACCTTTATATTTCTAACTCCCAATGAATGTTGAGGACATAACATACATTTTCCCAAACTGATTGCACAAAGCTTTGTAACTTTGACAGTTAATTTTATTCAATTGTTTCAAAAAAAAATTTATTCAATTCACTATGATACTAAATATATACATTTCATTCAGACTAAGTAACTTCAAAATTACATTTTGTAAAGGAAAAAAAGGGAATGAAGTTTGGTACAACAAATTGCCAAACTGAATGTATGTTCATGTTTATGGTTAGGGCCCAAGTCTCAACTTAAGGCCCAAAATGTTGAAACAAAAAAGAGTGAGAGTTATAGAATTGCATAATGTGCCAGTAGAGAATTGCCACTGTTGGTTCCCCAAAATGATTCACATGAAGGTTCACTTTAAATCTGTGATTGTTGTCTGATTGTAGTATTTGATGATTATGATTTTTATCTTAAGGAGCTAAAAAGGTGAGCTGTTTCGTATCAAAAGGGAAAGAAACCGGGGCTTAGACCTGTAGCCCCTACCGTGAAGCAAAAAATAAAGAACGAGAGAGAGATAAAAAAATTATGATAGGTTTTCTCTATTCTTTTTCCTTTTCCTCCTATTTTCTCTTTTAAAGTTTCTTCCATTTTTCTACAACAACTATGTTGTGACAAGTGTGTTTAGAAAAATAGAGGTTGAACATTTTATATGTTAAATGACGCATAAATTTAATGTCTTAAGGTTTCTTAAAACTGTGGTGTCCAACTCACTGCTATATCGATGTTCTTGACCTAATGTGATCTTTCGGGCTGCCCCTCGTGACCCAACAAACTCCTTGTATCGAAAGTCTTCCTGACAAAGATGGTCAGACGATGCTTAGAAAGTGGAGGTTGAACACTGTATTAATATATGAGAGGAAACATAAACTCAATGTCTTAGGTTTTGGATAAAAGTGTGGTGTCCAACTCACTTATATCGATATTCTTGACCCATTATGAATTATCCATCCGACTGGTCCATCGTGACCCAACAATTGGATAGTGTTTTTATAGGCTTTTGGATATTAAACACATTATGAAAATTAATCAAACAACATACAAAAATTACTTTTATATGAACAGATCGAAAGTCCAAACATAAATCAATTTATATTAACTCGTTTTTAAACAAAATCAATATTGTCAAATTCAATTATATCAAACTCAATTTTTCTCACCACGTATGCGTAACCAATCACACACTAAAGCAAAAGTTTAAATCACCTTATGCTGTTTACCTTTTGATGCCCACAAACACACATATATTTGATTGAACAAATATACTCTATAGAAATGGGAAGTGTAAAATGATATAGAAAGAAAATTTTCCATGAAACTACTCTTTTATGAAAATCAATAAGCTATGTGGAATAGAGAACCACGTTATAGGATCAATCTCAAGAGAGGTCCAAAGTTACTACTAGTAAGGTCTCTCTTATATTAATATATTTATATATGTAACGATATTACAATGGTTTAAATTCTCTATAAACACGCATGTAAAAGGTGCAAAATTGGTAATTTATTTGGATGTATTGGTAATGAGGAAAGTTTCCTCCATCTAGTTTTGTTTGCACAACCCAAACTAAGTTCAGGTAAATAGTTGTGAGACTTGTGACCAAAAAGAGTAATTATTAGTTAGTCAAACACCACTTAAAAATCCAAACATGGGTTACCTACTTAAGTACATGAACCGATATGTTTAGAAAAAAGGGTTGCACTTGGCTCTAGGGTAACCTAAAACACTATTTAAACATTTCTCAACACAAGATTCTTCAACGATGCAAGGCTCTTAGAAGTGTCTCTTCAGCATGGTGAATAGTTGGAGAAAAAGTTTCAGCTTTTGCATTTGCACCAACATGGTTACTTGGATAACAAGCTTTGCATAGCTCTTGATACCTATGAGCATCAAAGTTATATGTCTTCATGAGACGTTCTTGTTTGGCCATGAATCTACGTTGGAAATAGCCTTGAAATGTTGGTTCAGTTGAAGTCCTTATGAAGAATAGGTATGCAAAAGCAAAATGTAGGGATGTAAAAAAGAAACATATGGGCTCCATAACATCCCAACTTAGCTCCCAAAATGTGAGTCTCATGAAAGCAAGTGTTTGGATTGTTAAAAAGCCCAATCCACAATATAGCTCAGTCTGAACTTGAGCTTTTGCCTTACCATCAATAATTGCTTTTTGTTTCTCCATATTCTCTAACTCCTTCCTTCTTGGGTCATTTGGGCTTGCTATTGATTGATACATTATGCTCTCAATTGATTTTGCCACCTGTAATCCAAAATAAAGAAATTATTAAACAACTTTTTTTACAAGAAATTAAACAACTTTATGAATTCTCAAAAATAAATTTATAGAAAAATTAAGTGCATGTATAGAATCACATTGAGTCAGATAAAATCACACTAATCTCATATTACATGCAAATATTAGTTACACAAGTTATTAGACTAATTCATTGTTTTCAATGACTATATAAGTTTTAATGTACTTCATGTAATCAAAATTATCCCATTATTCAATTATTTCTATAAACAATGCTCTCCTAAATTTGTTAATCTAAATATACACTAAAGTAAGGAATAAAATACTTTAATGGACTATTAAATTTGTTGCTTGTTCAAAAAAAAACTCTGTATTATGGGCCCCACAAAACATAAAGAAATTTAAATTAATTTTTCTTGACCTTTTGATGAAAATTAGAGCTCATGGTCCAAAAAACTAGTAAAAGGGGTGGCATGGTCATGGATGCAGCCAAGCCCCAAAGTAAGCAGATAACGAACGTTACTTGCAGGCAATGCAGAAGGAAAGGTTTGGTAGGTAAGGCAGGTGTCACACACAGTTTAGGGTGTATAAAAGACAGCACAAAAAACCATATATAGAAGCAGATAACGAGGAGGGATAATCAAATATACTAACTCAGATAAGTCCCTCCCCAGAGGAGTACTAAATTTAAGTTAGGAGTTAGGACTCACTCACGTCAATTTCCTTAAAATAAGTGCCACCGATTCATCTTTAATCACTTCCTCCCCGGAGACATGGCATAATGTGTGTAAATTGAGTAGTAGGTTGAAGTTTGGAATTTAGTATCACAAAGAAATTAAAGTAAGTCAGTGTAAATACTATTTATTTGATGAATATAGATGATGTGATTGAGCGGTTAGAATCCATCTTCTTTTAATTAAGCGTCGAAAAATTTTCTTGGTCAATTATCTCAATTTTTGAGATGTCTCTAATTTAGTGGAGGATATTATGGTCTCGACTAAAAAAAATATGTATTTGATGATTTTGTTCAACTTTTTACATAAATTTGTCTTCACAAAGTAAATATAAATGTTTTTTTTTATAAACACAATTTATGGTCAAACTGTAATAAAAAGAATTATGGAAAAACTACATTAGACTATTTAGTAATTTGTTCATGTGAGTTTAACTTAGTTGGAAAGATATCTCATTTTACAGATAGGATTGAATGGACAGGAGTTCGATTATTGGACACAGACACCCCACTTATTCATCTTAATGGTAAAATTTATAACCACTAAACTACTTTAATCAGGAAAAAACTACCAGGCCATTTTAACATAGAAGATACTAAAATAAATACTAATTAACAAGATGTTTGACAAGTATAAATTTGTTTTGACCCATAAAAAATAACGTAGACAATGAATGATGAATATGATCTTGTATAAAAAATGTTTTGATTCATAAAAAATATTTAAAAATATGCTATGATAAATAAAATAAAGTTTTCTTACACAAACAAATAAAGCTTAAACATGTTAAATCTTTTTCTTTTTGGGTAATATAATTTCTCCAAAGAAATAAAAGATTTCATTTTTAAAATTTATTGAGTAAGTTATATTTCTACTTTCTAGTTTTCTAGTATGAACATGATAGATTAATTAATCTAAGAAAATAATTTTATAATGGTAGGAGAAAGTATAACAAATATTTATTTTTTATTTATTAAATTTTGCATGCATGCTCTTGGTTTATGTCAGAAAATCAGAAAACACTACTCCGTATTTGTTTTCAACTCAATCAAAAAATATATTGAAATCCAAAGCATCTATATTTGAACCAAAAAGATACTCTCTAACAACTAAATATACACACCAAAATCAACAACAATTTTGCCAAAAACAAAATCAACAACAATTATTACCATAATTAGTATAATTTTTTTTTTGACAGAATAATTAGTATAAGTTAAAAATAAATTAATTAACAAAACCATGCCATTCAAGAATTAAAAAATTACTGTAAGAAAAGAGAATATTCAGGTGGTGACTTATTAATAAAAAACGAATATTCAGAACGGAACTGAAAATATACCTGTTCTGGCCGGAGAAGAACAACGTTCCCTAAAACGATGACGTTTCCAGAATCATCCAATTTCTTCGCAAACTCAACACCTTGTTCATCATTCTCACACGATTCAACACAGATCCGCAAAAACTCGCTGTAAGAAATCGAATTCTCCGGAATGTCTCTCAGTTTCGCTTTCAATTTCTCCATTTGCGACGCTCTCAGTATCTTCCTTGCATCCTCAACTGTAAATTCACTTCCGGTAATCTTCGCCGGCGCCGGTGAAAAGTTGAGATCACGGTAACGATCTCCGGTAATGTTGTTAATGCCTTGGAGTTTCTCCCTGAGTTTTTCTCCGACTGGAAGAGAGAGAAACTCCGGGAGCTTTGTCGTGCCGGAGTGATGCACGGCTCGCCGGGGAAGAAATCGACGGAAAACGCTACTGTTTTTGGAATCCGGTGAGGAGAGATACTCACGGTGGAAGTTTGTTTTGGAAGCGTTTGGAGGAACTATGGTCTGTTCTAATGCTGTAGCTGCCGGCGACGGTGGTTTAACACCGTCGAAAAGACGCTTTGTTAAGAGTTTCCGAAGCGCCATTGATGGTGAAAAAGTTTAGATTATTTTATTATTATTTGTTTCTATAATAAATAAAATAAGAAGAAAAAAAAATGGTGCTAATGCAGATAGTGAACTAAGGTTGAAGAGGTTTTGAAGGCTCTTGAGATTTTGAGGTAGCTAGTTTTGGTCATTTATATACACGTCCAACGTTTGAGGAAGATATTAAAATTTAGAATTTTTATTTTTTTAAATATTAGAATTTGGATTTAGCTAGTGCCTAGTAAATAATGGTCATTATAGCATAATTCAAGTGTTAAGATATGAAAATATGTAAGTTAAGTAGGAGGAGATTTAGAGATCAAATTCTGATAGAAAAATTAATTTTTCTAATATAAAAAAATAGGTTAGAAAACATTTTAGCTTTGTTGAAAAAATAATGAATTTAGCCGGTATTGACGGTATATGATGAATCAAATTCATCATTTTAAGTAATTTTTTTAATAATAATGACTAAATAAAATATATACATATGTATCAAATCCAATTATGTAAGAATTTGTGTTGATTTATTAAAATTGTTTCTCAATAAACTCGATATTTGATTTTTTTTTAAAGGAACTTGATATTTGATTAATTTGAGAGACATGAATTTCACTAATTATCTCTTGATTTACAAAATATTTTAAGAATTAACTTATAAAAAGTTTTTCTATCATAGATAAATTTACTCATGTTAATTAAGAAGATCAAAATAGTAAATTTATATTAAAATTTGTGCATTTTATAATAAATTTATACTTTTTTATTAGTAAAAAATTACGGTTTTTAATTGTTTAACACATAATTGCACACATTAGACAAATTCAATTGAACCCCTAAACTTATGAAAATGCATATATAACTTCTTTTGTTTTTTTATATATAAGCATATATAACTTTATATATTTCTTTAGTCCAAAAAAAAAACCTTTATATATTTCATACTTTGAATCGTGAATTATTTATTATACAATATTTTTTTTCGAAAAAGTTAAATTAATCCACCTAATTTATTATACAATACTAATTTGAGAATTTAGAAATTTGAACCTGCTGTGATGTAAGGTTCTAACTTCGTTGTTAGGTCTTATTTAATTTGATGCATATTAGTAGTATATTATACTTTAGAAGCGACGTAGTAGAAACACTTTTTAATTGTGATTATTTTTTTTTGTTTATTTTTTCTTTCATGTAGCTTTTTAACCAAAAAAAATATTAGTATATTAAACGCCACTGTTTTTGGAATCCGGTGAGGAGAGATATTCACGGTGAAAGTTTGTTTTGGAAGCGTTTGGAGGAACTATGGTTTGTTCAAATGTTGTAGTTGCCGGCGACGCTGGTTTAACGCCGTCGAAAAGACGCTTTGTCAAGAGTTTTCGAAGCGCCATTGGTGAAAAGGTTTTTATTATTTTTTCTATAATAAATAAAATAAGAAAGATATTGAAAGAGTGTACTAATAATGTTGAAGAGGTTTTGAAGGCTCTTGAGATTTTGAGGTAGCTAGTTTTTGTCATTTATATATACACGTCCAACGTTTGAGGAAGATATTGAAATTTAGAATTTTTATTTTTTGTAATATTATAATTTGGATTTAGCTAGTATATAATGGTGATAGTTCAAGTGGTAAAATTCGAGTGATATATAATTATATAAATTTAGTAGGGAATTCAATTTTGACGAGAGCTATTTATTTTTTTTATGTACCAAAAAATAACTAATATATAATGATGGTTAAAAAACATTTTTGTTATGAATATATTTGTGGATGTTCATTAGTCTTGGCTCATCTCATAGACCTATGTAATATATATATATATATATATATAACCTTAACCCTAATTTTAATGGTAAATAACATAGATCACTCTTTCTCTCTTTTACATCTTTATTATTCTTACTTCCATTAGATCATAACACGTTATTAGCACGAGTTTCTAACAAATTATCATAAAAAGGTGTGTACACGAACATTCTTTTCATTTCATTTTCGTGCATCATAGTCATTGTCTCTTGCCATATTCTGTTTTTCTGTTTACACCATTTACAAGGTATGTATGTGAACAAAACCTCTTCTTAATTTCTTATGTGGCGTTGCATCATGTTCACACCATTTACATTAACGTTTGTACTGTTTCTATGGCGTGAGAAAAATATTATGTTGAATATAATTGAATTATTGTTTCAAAATAAATTTTAATTATGTTTTGATTTTTCATAATTTATTTATTTCTAATGTATTTCGGAAGAAATATAGCATTCCTGAAAGATTACAAAAAATATTAATATTATATTATTATTCTTATATTCCTGAACCCTAGACTTATGAAAATGCATATATAACTTTTTTTTGTTTTTGTGGGTGACAATCTGTGTATCTCACTATCCCTTTAAGATTTAGAAGTATTTACTCTCGACTACTACAAAAAAATTTAAGCGATATAATTTTTTTATAAAATATACAGTTGGACTGAATGTTTATATCATATAGATCGTTTGTGTAAAATTTTAGACAAAATCATTTGATATGTTATTGAGACACATAAAAATTAATGGTGTTTAAGAAATCATAGAAACTGTTAATTATGATACGTCTCAATAAGATATCAAATGATTTTAGATTTATCTAAAATTTTACACAAATAATCTATATGATATAAAATTTTAATTCAAGCTGTATTTTATAAAAATTTATATCAATTAATTTTTTTTAAGTAGTTGGGGGTAAATAACCCCAACTATTAGAGGTAAACGAGAATTTTTTTTTATATAAACATATATAATTTTATATATTTCATATTTTGGGTTATGAATTATTTATTATACAATATTTTTTTTGAAAAAGTTAAATTAATCCATCTAATTTATGATACAATACTAATTTGAGAATTTAGAAATTTGAGCCCGTGACCGTGATGTAAGGTTCTAACTTCGTTGTTGGGTCTTATTTAATTTGATGCATACTACTTCTGTTCTTTATTATAAAAGACAAGTCATTTTTTGAATATATTGAATAATTAATGTATCTGATCAATATATAAATTAAGTATATTAATTATTCAATGAATCTAAAAAGTGATTTGTCCCTCATAATAAAGAATGGAAGTAGTACTTTAGAAGCGACGTAATAGAAACACTTTTTAATTGTGATTTTTTTTTTTTTAGTTTATTTAGCTTTTAAACCAAAAAAATATTAGGACATTACACCGTCACATATAAAATAATCTCTTCAAAATTTAAATTTTTTAAAATTGTATTTAATTAATCAATTGTGAATCATATGGACTATCAACTAAAAAAAAGTCTTTGATATGATCTTCGGTTCATGTGTATGAAGAAGTATTTGTTTAGAAAGGTCAATTCTTTAAATAAATTTAAGTTATTTCGAACTAATTACTCTCTGCAGTTTTGTGTAAAAGATATATTTGATTTATAAAAAAACATAAAACATTTTGTTTAGCTAGGAAGAGAAGCATATGTCACGCGAATCGTATGGACTATCGACTACATACCGCTTTTACCTTTTGGACCGCACAAGTATTGTATTGTGCCAACGTACAATCAAATTGTCAATTTTATATTTCTTTCAAAGGCAAATAGAATCTTTCATTAATCAAATTGGCAATTAGAATGTTTTTTATACATAAATTTGCAATCAATCGACATATATCAAATGAAAATTGTATTTTATATATTACTAAATAAAAAGAAATAACCGTAAAAAGATGGTGGTATTTGACATTTTACAGAAATATTATTGTACAGTAAAATCTCTATAAATTAATATAGTCAGGATCGGAGAAATTTATTAATTTAGAGAGTTATTAATTTATCGATAAATTAATAATTATTAATTTAAAGAGTTTTTAATGACTTGTAAATCAATTATGACTTTAGTAATATGTATTTGATGACGGCGAAGATGATACAGTGTCTTTGGAGTCTGTTATGCGAAAAGAAGCACTTATGGCATCAAACACTCTTCACAACTTTATGATACAATACAAAAATACAACACATGAGTTATTGGATGCAATAAGAAAAGTTAGAGATGAGCTCCAAATGGACTTGAACTATAAAGGAAAACAGACAGCTATTGAATCGTATTTTAATAGAGTGTAATATATTTTTTTTCAGTTTCTATGAATTATTAATTTATGATTTTCTTGGGACCAAAAATTACAAAGGGATCTCCCGAAAAATTATTATCTTATTATTTTATCAAATTTTTCAATTTTTTACACTGGCCCAAGTCGGGATCTGACAACTTTATTATTTTAGAGAGTTTATTGATTTACCGAGTATTAATTTAAAGAGATTTTACTGTACTTATATAAAATATCGATTTATACCAACACAATGTGACATAAGTAGTACTACTTCCGTTCCTTTTTATTTGTCGTTTTAGAAAGAAAAAAAAAAATATGAGAGTGTATTTTTGTACCTTATTTTCCTATTATGTCCTTTTTAAAATATATATCATATTTTTAATCCACCAATAAATTCAGACTTTTTCTCAAACATTATCTATTTCTAAAAATATTGTAACAAAATTTATTTTTAAACAAACAAAATTTGTATACAATAAAAAGATTATATTGTTTCAACAAAAAAAATATACAAAATTTAGTCAATAAAATAAAATAGAAAAGAGAGTATAATAGGTAAAATATAACCTAAATTATCAAAACGACAAGTAAAAAGAAACAAATATTTTTTTCTTTCTAAAACGACAAGTAAAAAGGGACGGGTGTAGTAGATATTTTGTCTTCTTAATCATTTAATCTTAAATTTTATTTTTGACCGATGTGTATGGCGAAACATTTTTTGGAAGATATCAACCCTTTACATGGATCTCAGTAATTACTTTGAAGAATAGATACATTTAGTTTATCAAAATAATCTAGTGGTTACATTTAGAAGCTTTATCATTGTTTTTAGTCAAATAATCTAAATAATCTAGTGTTAAAATTTCATCTTTAAAAGACTAAATGAGTTTTATGAAAAAATAAAAATGCTTAAAATATGAGTCGTTCAAGGTTGTGATTAGCTATATTGGTCAGCATGTTCTACTTCAAAGCAAACAAGATATCATAGCCATTTCATTTCAATGTTGGCTTGGCATAGTGAGAATTGACGCTCATTTTATTCACGTGGTTGCAAAGAGTAGTTCTGCATTAAATAGTGCAGCTTGGAATGACAAGAATTGTATTATGGCAAGCTTGTTCTTTCTAGTTCTTGCCTTGGTAACGAAATGGATGTCTAATGTTATGTCTTGCTACTTTATTGGCAAAACAAAAAATATAAAACAACTAATAGCATTTTTTTTCTATCTTAGATGAAATGGTAAACCATTAAAATTAAACAATTCACATAACTGCAATGTCCGACTTAACAATTTGAGCATTTACCATTTGAACTAAGACTTTTAGACAAACAGCAAACCTCTTTATTTTCAATATTTCAATACAATCTTAATGATTTTTTTTCCTTTCCAATTGTGATTTATGTTTGTATGAATTATACTCCCTCTATACTAAAATATAAGTCGTTTTGACCATTCACACAAATTAAGAAATGTAATCATTGTTGTATGAAAAAGAGAAATTATGAGTTAGTTTACAAAATTGTCCTTCATTAATAGTATGGAAAAGATAAATTATAGAAGTAAAAGAAAAGAGAGTAATAAATAGTTAAGATATAATAAGAAAATTAGCATTAAATATTGCATTGGTATTATAAAACGACTTATATTTTGGTACAAATTTTTTTCCTAAAACGATTTATATTGTGGTACGGATGGATGGAGTAATAATTTGCTTTGCATGGTGACACTTGGCTTCATACTTAATTGGCTGACACGCGTAGGTTACAAAAAATAAGGTTAGCAACAGAGACTTGAACTCACATGCACACCAGTTACCAACACCTAACATAACATACGTGTAGACAAATGTGTTCACATGTATATATCACAAATTCTTGCATTGTGAGATAGTGTGAGTGTGAGATATTTTGTATTTATTAGTCACCCTTCAAATTGCCTTAACTAGCAAAGTGATATTCAAAGAGAAAAATTCACTTTATACATATTGTCATGTTTTTCGATTTTGGTTAATATTACATAATTTTATAAATAATATTGCACAGTAAAATGTGTTTTCTTTTTTTAATTATTCAATATTGTTCCTATAAGACTTTAAGGGAATTATTGCAGCCAAGTGCCAAGATTGGGAAACAAATGAAATGAGGATTTGAGAATATTTTCCAAACAAAGAGGATTTGGCAAAAAGATTATAGAGGAATCCCAAAATGTTTGGAGTGGTGTCTGACTGAAAGTGGGAATCGTATTGCTGGTTGGTTTCCTAATCATAGATTCTATTGCTGTGTGCTTTACATATGCTAGTGGAAATCTACTAATTACACCCTTATCAAGTTCTTTAAGTTTTTTTTTTTTTATAAATTGGATTTATTTGTGTGCAATTATAGGACTAACCAATGACATATATAATTCGTAGTTATTTAATATTGTTAAATTCTCCAAGGGCAGTGATGATAAATTTCTTCATTAAGTGTTGCAACATTTTTTTTTTCCAAAAAAGAGTTTTACTAACATATGTACGAGTTTAACTGTATTTGTAAAGTTTATTTTATTTTATTTTTGACCAAATTTGTAAAGTTTATTTCAATTTTTAGACTTTAGATAAGGTGACATCGTTTCATATCTAACCTCCCCTAGAAAAAGACTACACATTTACTCTTCTTTCTACACTTTCATGATATGCATCCATTTATAATCCAATCCCACATTTTATGCATTTTTGGCAAGATCTAACATGTTGTTGACACACAGTCAAAAAAAATAAAACACATTGTTGACACCTAGTTACATTTGGGAACATTTAGACATTAATGTATAATGGATCATGCATCAGCACAAATAAATTCCAGTGAGGTAAGCGCACTAATATTTTAGGGTAGTCCCCATTGCCGTAACAACAATGAGACCTTAATTATTTAAGGTTAGTGACGCCCCAATGCAAAAAGTAAATGAAATAAAACAAATGTTAAACATTGGATATAGTCCTTTCAGCGTCACGTTTCAGTGGTGGCTTCCACGGTTTGAAGGAGAATTCACACTTTATATATATTTTGTCTCATTATAACCGTCACATTTTATAAATTAATTGTTATTTTAAAAACTTTATAAAAAAAATAAGTATTTATGTTTTGAACCCAAAAGCAATTCTTAGTTTCTCGATCTCATATCGTTTCTCAATCTTCATTTGATAATTTTTACTTAAGAATTCACTAGAATTATTTTTTGGATCCTTCCTTCAATGATTCCTAACTACTCAATATATGTTTGCAATTTGTTCTCCAGCCCTAAACCATAGTATGATTTTATAGCTTATAATTTTTTTTTGTTAGAAATAATATTAAACCATTGATGTGGCCAGTTTTTGGATAATCGGTCATCTGACATTTTTAAACAATTTATTTTTAATAATATGCACTTTTTTTTACGCAAACAAACAATAATGTGCACTTATTTATTGTATTTCAATTCATCAAATTAATCCACTAACTATAATTAATGAAGTGTTTTAATAAATAAAATCAAGACATTTTTTTTTAAAACAACACACAATTTTAATATGACATTTTTTATCAGACGAAAGGGAACTAGAAATATGATTATTTTTGTAAATTATGATAGATCAGAAAGGTATGCTCACTTTAAATTAGAGGGCAAGTTTAGTAATATATACGTCATTTATATACTGTAATTTAACAAAACTTTTCTCGTTTATTGGCAGAGTATTAATACTTTTTTCTACTCAAAAAAAAGTATTAGTATTTTTATTAAAGAAAAATGAAAAGGGACATAAGAAAAGGAAGATGTGATTGGCCATTCCAATTTTGTAATCTACACTTGCAATCTTGCCTTGAAATATTATGAAAAGGAAAGGTTACACCTACAATAATATTTGTGTGCAAGTATACTTTTTTTTGATAAGCAAAGAGGAATTGAATTTTAAGGAATACAAGGGGTACTCAACCCTTACAATTCAACATATAGTTATAAGTTTTGTATGCAAGTAACCACATCGATACATAAAAGTAACCACTTCCAGTCCGTAAAAGAAACAGACATTGATACATTACGACAAGCACAATTACATAACCAAAACCATGAAAAGAACATAATATTATTCATCAACATGTCCACATCCACTGACGCTCCCTGAAAGATGATATTATTTCTCATTCGCCAAATACTCCAAATCGTTGATGACCAAATAATATGACGAAGACGAAGCCCCTTTTTAGACGGAAACCCATTACCAAACCATAAAAAATGTCTCCACCCAACCAAACTTGTTCCATAAGTGCATCTTAACCAACTATACACTAACCTCCACACATGTTGCGCAAATGCACAAGAGTAAAACAAATGATTGTTGTCTTCCATATACATGAAACAAAACACACAAAAAGAATCAAATTCATCAGTTAAAATACCTCTGTCCGCCAATGCCACCTTAGTAGGCAATCTGTCCAACATCATCCGCCATCCAAAAAACCCCACCTTGGTGGGAACTTTGACCTTCCACAACTTACGAACAACTACCAATACATCAGGATCAATTTCCAAGTGGCTGCCAAGCACAAGAAGAGAAGAATAACAAGAGCTCACAGTAAACATTCCCATTGAATGAGGTATCCATCGCCATCGGTCTTCCTGACTTAAATCAGGTGCAATGTCGAGCAATACACTTTCCATCATCACCAACTCCTGCAACTCGTCGTGATTTAGTGCAAGTATACTTCTTTTAGCCCATAAAGAATATGCCTTGAATATATTTTGTATTGTTCCTATTCTGTTTTGCAGTCCTAAATTTTAACTAATCAGCCGGAGTTTGTTCTCCGGCGGTGAAACTTTCTTTTAAATGATTCTTTTAAAACCGATTAATTATAAATAAAAAAATATTTTTTGAGGTAAAATCAATTATATACGTCTAAAATAGTTTGAATGTACGTAGTGTGGTCTTTTACGCGACACTAATTAATAGAGAATGAATTTGTGATTTTTTTTGTGTAAACTTGGGCTCGTGTAATGTCTATGTGGCGGAATTGTGAGATATACTTTGGATCGAGTTGGCTCGTGCTCATGATTTCTGAGGATTTGAGGGTGGTTTTCATCATCTTGAATGATATGTCTTTGGATAATGTTAGGTATTGTTTGGCGCAATACACACATTTATGAGATTTATCAAAACTCAAATTAGATAGTTGTTGTTAACTGAATGTATTGTAGCGTCCATTTAGTGTACTAGTTTATTAATCTCAGCCTCTTTTTCTCAAAAAGAAAACTTATTTTTTATCTACCACAAAATTAAATTGAAACATGAGTAAATTTGTTGTAACGGAGAACCAATTTAATTCAAAATAAAAGTAGTTTATTATTTTTTGAAATGTTCATTTTAGACGGTCTAAAAGTGTATTGTTACTACTTTTAGTAAAAAAATTGATAAAAATTAGAAATGGATATAATATTTTATTAAAATTACTAAAAATATTAATATATCCAATATATACTCGATCCATATTCCATATTAAATGCTAGCTAGTACAAATTCATTATCCTCTTCCTCTCTTAGAGATATATATTCTTCCTATGTGTCTACATATTACACACATGCTACATAATTTCAGTGGTTTAAAATATTGTATTTTCTAATGAAATTACTTAATTTACATGGAACTCGATCATTGACGTTGTTGAGAATGACTATAGCACATCGATACCATTCTGCATTGCATATATGAATTGACATATTTAATCAATTTGGAGGTGAGAAAGCAAAGCACTATATTAAATACATATTGAGAGTGTGTTTGTCACATGTTCCATGATTCTTGGAGAATAATGTAGTCCATGCTAGCTAAGTCATGCATAAACTAGATACCAAGTACTGTATTAGCTTCAAGAATAATAAAGCAATTTGGACAATATATTAGAATTAGTATAAGCATATTAGATTTCTACGAATTTGAATCCACATATAAAAAGATCTCCACATTCTTCTATAGACATATTCTTGCTACGAATTCGTTAATAGGTTTAGTCTTCTCTAGTTATTTAGTTTCCATTATTGTTAGTGATGATTTTGATACTCACTTGATCCATATAATGTGATAGGTTATAGGTAGACTCTTGGATATGTATTCTTTTTTTTGTTGTTGTGTTTTTCACCTTAAAATTTAAGGTATTGTTTGGGCTCGGTTACATAAAACAATAGAGAGAAAACATAACAAACTTCGAACACATTAGTGTGTTTTCTTTGGTACATACTTATATTTTTTTTACAATTCCAACATTTGAGTATGTTTGAAGAGTTTTTTTAAGTTATCAAATGTACATGGTATTAAATTAAAGTTTCCAACACATGGTATCATTGTTTATGGTTCAAATTTTTACCACTTAGACTTAGTACTCTATTAGTTAGTATTAATAAATTGTTTTGCTATAAAAAAAGGTGTTAATATTCATTTTTTTTAACTATTTACTTACTTTTTTTCTACTTTCTATTTTTTATCAAAGTAAAGTAATTTTTCCGTAAGTGGAACAAAAAAAAAGTATTTTTTGGCAAGATAAAAGTAATTTTGTAATATTAATTAATAAATATTTTTTTTCACAGTAGTCTAAACTCTAAGACTAGACTCATACACATTAAGCGTGGAGAATATTGTATTCAATTTTCTGACTTTCATTATATCTAGTAGCTATACAAACTAAATTATACTTATGGTATTATTAATGAATAATTTTTTTGTATAGTATAATGATTAAATTCATACATACTCCCTCCGTCCCTTTTTATAAGACCTCGTTTGACAAAATTGCACTATTCATTTATCATGTTTTGACCGTATTGTTTTTAATAATACATAGATGTAAATATTAACATATAAGATCTTGTTTGATTTATTTTGATGAGTACTTTCAAAATATCAATTTTTTATAATTTTTACTATTAAATAATTAAAGATATTAGTGATCAAAATTATGCATTGACGTACGTGGTCAAAAGAGTTCTTATAAAAAGGGACGGAGGGAGTATATATTAAGCGCGATGTATCCGATAACTACAAACTAAATTACACTTATGGCATTATTAATAAATAAATTTTACTATTGAATCTATGTGTAATTTATTAAAGTGATTTGTATTATTGGGATTGAAAAGATTTCATCAAGTGGTAATAAGGAACAAGTTGTATCAGTGGATGCATGCTGGAATACACACAGTAAACATATACGGTGCTAATCAAATTGCGTGGGTACAAAGCAAGACAAGAGTATTTGACTGCATCCTTTTTTTACTTGATAGGACTTGAAGTTGTTGTATTCGGTGTTTTAATTTATGCATTTGGTTAATGGTATCATAGGCACAACTAGGCATGTTAGTTCATTTTGTATCTCTTTGGGAAGACACGGTTGTCGTGGTAATTTCTGCAATATGAAAATTAGTTTTTTTTAGCAAAAAAAAAAGGTTAAAACATATTATAGGGCCTACAAAGGATGAGGTGGAAGGAAATAATATATTATAAAATGGAGAATCAATATTCAAATCTCAATAACAAAGATGCAGTTAAACCAAAAGTTGTGGGGGTGTGGAACTGAAAAAAGGAGAAGGGGTTTGCAACTATGGTTATAGTGTGAAGGAATATTAGGCGTACTTTGTTAAATATTGGGCCTAGGACTTTTTACAATATAAGGCCTACTTGAAACCCAGTCTTACGTCCAAACCTAGATTGATCAAATTTGACTTTATGGGCCTAAGATCCAAGCGGTAGAAGATCAATGGCTCCACAATTGAAAAATTATCTTCTCTTCCAACATTTTTTTATCACCCTGCAATTATTTAGGAGGAATGGATAGTTCAATTGGTTAAACTGACCAGTTAAACTAAGGGTTAAGGAGTTAATGGAAGTCTATGGTTTGAATTTTAGTAAAGGAAAAAAAAAATTGATAATATGTACTAACAACTAATATTTACCTATAAAAAAAACCCTGCAATTATTTATTTTTTTCTTGCATAAATGTTCAAAATGTATTGTCTAATCTTTTATTGGTTCAAAATGTATATTTTACGGCAAAAGAAATTCATAAAATACGTTTTGAACTTTTTGCAAAAATAAAATTTTAATTTTTAAGAGGATAAAAGAGTGTTAGGGAGTGAAGAATTTTGTTTTCCACGATCACTTTAACTATTACCACATATTGAACAGACCCAAATACCCAATGTAAACTATTGTCTATTATTATTAGTAGGACATCATCAATTAATGCCTTAATGGTAATATTAACTAAAAATTTCAATACAATAATATTATATTGAGGTTTCTTAACTAGTGCATGAGGTGCACTAGTTAGCTTTTTCCTTAACTAAATTGTTAAACATAATCCTATAAGAGCAACTTTATAGGGGGTGTTTAGCTAAATTTTATAGCTAAAAAATCTGATCCTTAATTTTTTTTTTATCATTGGAGCTATGTGTTGGCAATTTTTAGAGCTTAAAATTAAGAAGTGATGCTTGTTTAAAGATTTCACAACTTTGGATTCTTAGATTATAATAATATTTTTTCTCTTTCTTTCCATCACAATTCATATGAATATATGTGGTATTATAAGACCTAATGAATATTAAGTATCCGAAAATAAGAATGTGTGTATAGAGCAAAATCTGTCTAAATTACTTAATCTTATGTGGCATAGTATGACACACGTGAATAATGTTAAAAAAATCTTAATTTGAGGTAATACACTATCAGGTAACACACTCAACCAAGGTAACGCTTTTATCTTAGAGCAACTTTAGTTGCACGTTATCTATTGTCAAATTCTTTATAGTTATAGATGTCATACACTAATAGCTACTTGCATTAAAGATGTTGTGATATGACAAGTTGGTTTGCTAAATGTTTGTTCATGATAGCTATATATTGTAGCTAATGGCAACTATCATTGTTTTTTTTAATCATAAACTATCACTGTTTCAAATATATAAAATTAATTATTTTATATCTTTTTAATATATGTGTGAACAAGTTTTAGTTCTTTATAAACAATCATTATCAAAGTAAAAGCTATATAAATTAACTAATAATTTTTTAAATCCTACATGACATTTTGATCCAACAAAAAACAACTTTGGTCGCTTATTTTAATTGTTTGCACTAAAGTTGCTCTTATAGCACTAATAATTTTTATTTACTAATCTAGTAATCTTATAGTTATGTTTAACAATTTAGTGGTTTACATATTCATCATTTACGACCTTTGATGTTGTTTTGACTATGATGTGGGTGATTTGGACATTTTGTAATAATCTTGTTTGTAGGTACTAGTCTATTTTATCTTATTCATGTTCAAACAAATGCAGAGCTATGCATATGTATTGTCCAATGGGACCCGTTTTGATCCTAAAATCCACCGGATTTTTTACTCACATTCACATCACGAACCTGACCCAAAGCTGTTGGATAATTTTGTCCCATAACCAAAAAGGTGTATGGGTAATGACTAATGAGTATATAATAGTTAATTCATGCCATTAATAACGCTAATTCACTTCCACAAAATTAATTAGCTCCATCACCATCTTATTCAAACCAATATCCATAGCTTTCCTTTTTCATAGGAGTATTTATTTTTTTTAGGATGTGCATCTTGTTTTGTCTCCAAATTTTAAGCTTTGGCGGCATCTTAAATTTGGTGGACGCTGGCTACGACATTTTTGCCATAGGTTCGGACAATAATTCAAAACCACTAATTGCTACATGATGAAATTTAGGCGATCTCCATACACCTATTCAATAGAACAATTGTTCAGGCGAAGATTTTAGGATTTAAAACTTTACTACGGGTCTGTTTGGCAAGTCCCTTTTTTGAGCTTATAGTTTATAGCTTATAGCTAATAAACTCATTTGGAAAAAAAAGACCTGTTTGGTAACACTTTTTCAGAATTAGCTTATAGCTTATTTTACTGACTTTTAGCTTATTTTCCAAACGCTATTTCATATAGCGTTTTAGCTTATAGCTTATCAACTTTTTTTTTCAATTTTACCCTTATTATTTTAATTAAAATAAAACTCACTTTTGCCCTTATTGTTTTAAATGCCAAGTATATCAAAAAAACATCTCTTCCTCTCTCTTTTTTGTTTAAACGTTATACTAATCTTATAGTTTTATTTTTCAAATATTTTTTTTACAAATATTTTTTAGATGTTGTACATACAATATATTTTAACGTTAGTGTACAATACATGCAGTACGTCGTACGTTACATACTAGTTATTTATTTTTTTAAGAAACTTACTATCCATATATACCATATCCCCTTCCTTTTTTTATTTTATGAGTGATGAGTTCTTCTTTTGATTTTTTTTTATTACAAGTTTTTCTATTCATTTATGTATTTGATGTAAAAATTATTATGTTTAATTTTCTTTTCATAAAATATAAAAACTGAAATGCAAAAGATTAAATATAAATTTTTTGATATAGATTTTATTATAATTTTTTGCAAGATTTTTTATTATGCATTAAAAATGTCATTTTATGTCATTTTACATTTACCAGCTAGTTCAACCACTAATTTTACCAAACACTTCAATTAGTTTATCAGCTATCAGCTATAAGTCATCAGTCATCACCCATCAGCTATAAGCTATAAGTCATCAGCTATAAGCTATCAGCTATCAGCTATAAGCTATTTTTACCAAACAGACCCTACATCCGTCTCAAAATAATAATTTTTACGCATACTAATTTGAATCATTGATATTTTTAGTCTTATTTCATGAAAAATTATAGAAATTTAATATTGTAAAAATATTTAATGAGACAGATCAAATAAGATCTTATATAAAAAAAATACGGTCAAAATAAATATCAAAAATTAACAAAGACAATTATTTTGAGACGGGTGAAATAATTATTTCACTACAAAGTTTATTCATGGTCTATATTCACTCATGCAAAATTTTAATCCAAGAACCACAATGCTTATTTGATCGTCGGATTATTTGCACGTACACCTCCCTATGCCTCTATAGCAAAGATCTTAGGTCAAAAAAGATCACATATTAACAAGTGCTCTAAGAGCACTATTTAAGAATTTCATAACAGAAAATTTTGTCTTGAAAATACACGTCAAATTATTGCCGAAGTAATAATCACATAATTTTTCTATGCAAAAATTACCTCTTGCAATTCCTTAAACAATGTCTTAAACATTCGTTAACATTTTTTTCATTTTAAAAAACAAAAAGTAATGTGTATAGAAAAATATTTATAGACATATCAACCCTTTTAAGTAGTGTGTAGAAAATTGATTAAATTACCAAAAAAAGCAAAAGTAAACTAGTATGAAAAAAGAGTGAAAGTAAAGTACTAGTTGAAGTTCTACTTTTTTTAAACGAGCACGCCCTCCTTCTTTTCAACCCCTTCTGTACATATATGGATATAAAAAGACCATATATGGTATATTGTGACTTTAAGTTTCAATGTAAGGTCTCTTGTCTTTTGACATCAGAATTTTAAAAGTCTGAATTCGAATTTACTTAAAAAAGAGCTTATGCAGCTGGCCACAGCTGGAAAATCCGGTTTCTAGATGAAAATTTATAATTCATATTATACTTTGGAAAATCTTGTACTATAGAATTTGAATATGACATGTTTACTTTACTTATTTTCCACCATTGCTAAAATGACTTGATTATTAAATGTTGAATTGAATTAAATACACACCCACTACTTCTAAATTTATCAATTTTTATTTCAACGATTTAATCTACTCCAACTATATAGCAGTGTACCTTTGTATTGGAAATATACCAAAAATAACGTTGAAAATTCGTAGTTAATTAAAAACTATATAGATTGTATACCAAAATAAAAAACTATGCGTACATTGAAGATTTTAAAAATCACTGTGAGAAACACATGCTACTCAAAAAGAAAAAGAAGATTTTAAGGTTCTTTTTTTACAGGAAATTTTTTAAGGTTGTTCCCTATTGATTACTATTTGACAAAACTTAAACATTCACATGCAAATTTGTCCCTCAAAAATACTAATTTCTTCATCGGACATCAATAAAACAGTATTCATTTTAGAAAGAAAAATACAGGTCCACTCTAGTTAAGCTTCACCATTAACAATTTCCATTGTCGGACTTAGATTCTCTGCAATCAGGGAATCTCAACTACACACGTAATCAAGCAAATACGAGCAACTAAAATAAAAGTTCAAGATCTAAACTTTCTAAATTTTTCGAAACCATGAGATTATTGCTCGTGCATTCACTTTTGCCTGGAGGGAATCCCATCTCCCTCCCTCGATGCAAAATGCGACTACATATAACTCGTTCACGAGAATAATCAAAGTTAGAAGAAGAAGATATATATACATAATACATTCACAAGTTTGAGGAAACCCACTTCCCATGTGAGCAGCAAGTACATTATAAATTTATAATCAAGGGCTAATGGAAGCCATAAAACTTCCATGAAGATCCAAGTGACAAGGTCACATATCTACATAACTAGGTGATACTACAAAAGAGTCATTCTATATATAACCTCTTAATCAACCTACTACTAATTGAGATCCGAAAGATACTACTACTTAGTATTGCTAAATATATTACATAGTACCAAGGGAAGTGGATGTTCATATTAATTAGACCATCTTTGTTAGCATTAGAAAATATATAACTTTTATAAATATATCTGCATCACGCTCCACTCTACTCCGCTCCATCATTTGCACATAGTCGTCTTGAGCCTCTTTGCAGCTTTGACAAATCCTCTAATAACTTGCAACTCATCCAATTGCTTCACAAATAAAGAACAAAACGTAACTTCAGACAGTCGTATAAACAAAATACTTTTCCTACATCAAACATCTTGAAGCTCTCAAGTATTCAGTGATAATTCAAGACAACTATTATCCTCCAATGCTTGCAAATTTGCAAGTAACCATGAAGAATAAAACTATTTTGAAATTATTTCACTAAAAAAAATTACTAGTTGTAGATTGGAACATAGTATTTAGATTTAGATTGAATTTTTTAACTCTAAAATATCAAGTTTGAAATCTTCACTGTCTGATTTTGATACAAGGACCTCTGATGTGTTGGGATTCATGAATGCGTGAGATTTGTGACTAAGGGGAATCCAAATCGAATTGGAACCACAAATGATGTTAAACCAAATAAAAGTGTAATAGGAACTAAACAATTGCTAACAAAACAGAAACAAAGATCCTAAAGCAAACATTAATGTACCTGCGACATGAAATGCCTCTGAACAACATCTACCAGCTCCTCTTTTGATGGATTCGGAACAGCATCCACCTGCATATTCATTTTTTATACAAGCTCTTTTTCCACAAAACAGTAGCCAAACAGATAGGTAAAATAATTTGCTTACCAGATTGAAGTGTCGCCAATATCTCCACAACGCAGCCATGTCCAATTTGCTCAAGTCAACCTTCTGCACAATATTTTCAATAGTTGAATAATCAACCGATTAATTAATTTTCTAACATTACAGAGTAGCAAATTCAATTAAAGAAGAGACAGAGGAAAAGGTCAAGTTGATATACCGTCCACGCTTGAGGCATAGAAATGGATCCTTTGGACTGTGAATCAACAGAGAAGGACCTGCTCATGCTCTTGTGAGACGATCCTAATGATCTATGCATTCTATTCCTTGATTTGTTGGACTTTTGATTGTCATCTGAGGCTGAGGGAAATCAAACATAGCACAACAAAATCAGCAATAGCTTAAATCAAAAGGAGAATAAACAATTACATAAATTGATTTCAAGTAGAAAACCATCGAATCAAAAAATAATAAGGAGCTATAACCATAATTGTAGTAGCAGTATCGGTTAACAAGAAAGAAAAATAATAAAAATCTATGCAAACACACTCATAATTTCCTAAAATGCAAGCAAACAAGAAGATAGAAAAAGAACAGTAACACCCCAAATTGAATCTGACCCATATCTGATTCATGCCAAATGGAATTTTCACATTCAAGGTCATCATCTTCCTCGTCACCGGTGGGTGGTTCAATCACACTCAGAGCATTCCTCTGCAGCTTCACTTCAATCCCATTAGTAAGAACCTGCAATTTTATGCATCAAAAACAGAAAAATTATCATCCATGCTACAATTTTACATAAAACTATAAAACTCAAGAAATTTATTGTCTCCAGAAAATAACATTGATTCAAATCCCAGCAAAACATGAAAAAAACTTGTGATTACATAAGATATAATAACCCATA
Source organism: Trifolium dubium (assembly GCA_951804385.1). Lineage (NCBI taxonomy): Eukaryota > Viridiplantae > Streptophyta > Magnoliopsida > Fabales > Fabaceae > Trifolium > Trifolium dubium. The sequence continues at coordinate 44,940,518 of OX638068.1, forward strand.
TACTTAGTCTATGTTTGGTATCACGGTGGATGTGCTAGAATCACAGTGATCTATTGTAATTTTGCAGAAGCTACAACTTGTAGTTTCTGTAAAATCACGGTAGGTCACCGCGATTCTGACACCCCACTGTGATAGCGTGATAGCAAACATGCACTTATTTCTCAATTTATCCAAGAAAAAGAGTTATGATCAAAGCATGCATGTAGCTAAGGACAACAATCAGATATTAAACATGAACAAAAGTTGGGAAAAATCATCAAGTAAAGATTTTTACTCTTTAAAATAGGAAAGACTAAACAAAATAGGCAAATTTCAAGTTCATAACAAACAAAAATTTAACAAAACCCATTTTAAGAATAACCAACACAAAAATCATATACATAATTCCTTTAACCATCAAAATAAACAAAACACACAACCAATCATTAACAATGAAATGAAATTCCAAAACACCAGATCCACAACTACAAAAACAAGCTCAATTCAAATTACAAAACCAATATTCAAAAAATATACTTAAAAAATGTATAATTCAGTTTTGTTCACTTTAAAATGAATTTGTATTTTGGATATATATGATTCTTATCAAAATATTTATATGATTTCAGTTAATGAGGTGTTAGAAAAAATCTTACAAGTATATGAAAAAAACATGCAAATAAAAAAACACACATTGGTTTGTGTTTTTTATTCTCTTAAACAACCTCAAATCAAACATGAGTTACCAAAAACAGATAAAACAACATTTTCAAGACGAGATTATTCATAAAACAAAACAAAATATTTAGTAAGAAAATAAAAAGTGAAACTGATGAAGAAAAATAGTACCAGCCAATGCCATCCACCAAGACCAACAGCTTTCTTAACAACACCACGAAGACCAACAAGAACCGATTTAGTACGATTGTTACCAGTTACAATAACTTTGGTATGACGAGGAAGAACAGAGAGTTCTTCTTCACTGCTATCACCAAAGCTTGGTGGTAAATGTTGTGAAAATCCACCATTCACTGAACTTTCCATTGTTTCCAACATTTTACTCTCTCAAAACAAAACAAAACAAAAAAAAAAAAAACTCAAAACCGTGATCAGTGATCACAGTGATGATCCTGCATTGAAGGAGAAGAAAGTGGTGAGAGAAGATGAGAATGAAGAGAGAGTGGGTGGATAGAGGAGAGAGAAGGAAAAAGTAGTGAGAGACAGTACATAGGAGAGAGAGGGGGGGGTGTAGATATGAATCCCGATGAGAGAGAAAAGACGAATGGGAGAGTGCCACGTAGTGAGGAGAGGTTGATGAATTCAATCATGTACGTAGGATCCATAGGAGTGAGGACATGATGTATTGTAATGGGCCCACTAAGGAGAGAAAAGTTACTCAAGTTGACTTGTTGACTTTATGTTGTTTCTTTCTTTGTTTGTTTCTTTGCCTCCTAATACCTATATTCCCATATTGCCCTTACTTTATCTTTTTCTAGCTATCTTTTTCCCTTACTCCTCTCATCCCATTATGATTTTTTTGACCATTTTATTTGTGGCAAGATAATTTTATAATTGTTTAAATGAAATTTTTGTTTATATGTATGTACGCGTATTTTTTATTTTAATTTCCGTATCATTTTCCTTAAGAATTCATACTTGTTTGTTAAAATTATTTTGATTTTAATTTTTATAGTAAAATATTGCAGGAAATTCAATGAAAAAATCTTAGGATTTTCTATGAATTTTAACGTTAGGAACTAAAATCAAAAGTTTTAACATACAAAAATAAATTCCTAAGAAAAATAATGCAGGGATTAAAATAAAAAATGGGCGTACATACAAGGACGAAAATGAAATTTAAACCTATTTTTTTGTCGAGACTGGGGTATCCACCGCTGAACGCAGTGACTAATCCATCGCTAGATTGGAGACACCTCGATGGATGGGATATCTAACCCAAGAATTTAAAGTTGCTCCATATCCAAGGTGATGATCGAACCTTCGACCATTGGTTAAAGGAAGATGAGCCCCAACCGCTCAACCACACCCTTAAATTTTTAAGCCTTTTATAAATGTAGGAGAAAAACAATATTGTTTATTAAAATACTTTTATGAAGTTATATTGATGTATTTAAAATTACTATGATAAATGTAAATAGAATGTATTGAATTGGAGTGGGAATTGATGCAAATATTAGTCCCTCTAATTTTATACATAAGAAAAAAGTTGCTTAAAAAATTGATGTAAATATTTAGTAGTCCGTCTAAATATAAGAAAATGTTGCAAATTTTGAGATGTATTTATTGCTTAAAAGTTATAATTCGATATTTCAATATTGAGTTCAGTAAAATCCGAACAATTCGTGCTAAGTAAATTAATTAATCACTTAAATTCAACTATTTGTGTGATAATATTTGCATTGATATAAAAATAGACATGAATATTATTTTTATTCAACAAACAAATATTGAATGACTAGTCCTGTGAGGTTGATTAACTAAGTTGATGAGACATTACATTATATACGCGAGAACATAGATTTGAACTCCAATCATTCTACTAATTCACCTTAAGAGTGAAATTTTTAGTTATTAATTAAATTATTTGACCAAAAATAAAAATAAAATATTGATTGGCTATTATTTTTGCCCATTATTACTTATCACCATATCCCAAATCATATCAATCTCTATGTGTATACTTTTTTTGTGTCTAGAACTGATTTGATGAGTATAATTTTATCCACAACTAATTCATAAAATATAAATCGAAAATATTACTCCTTAAGATCACCTAAACTCATAACGCAAACATTTTAATTGCATCCAAATACTGAAATACATGCCTATTGTGAATTGTCATTTGTCAGTATGCAATATGACTTTGCTAGTATAATAAAAAAAAAAAAGTTCCGTAGTTTATACTAGTACCTAACTAAACAAGCTTACATCAAATAAAGAAGACATTACCACTTATGAGTTTGTAAACAATTCTTGTTGGTAATAAATTACAGTAATTTTTTTACATCTAATTAACTAATTTATAAATGCATAGCCTGCTGGCTGCTGGTATTATTTCATCTTTTAAGTAATGTCAACTTTTAATTACTAACTACCAACTTTTTGTTTGCTAATCCAATTAATTACTAATTTATACTACTATTTTGAACGACTATTATGCGCCAAAAAATACAGTATATAGATTAAGTGGATGTTTCTTAAAGTGTGCCAAAGAGTACACACTATTTTCTTTCTTTTTGAACAAAAAGATGGAGTGACAAAAAAAAATTGGTACATCAAAAAATAACTGTAAGAATTTGTCAGATGACCGATTATCCCAAAAGCTTAAGCTGTTAGGAAAGGCCACTTCAATGATTTTATATTATTTCTAACAGAATTAAACTACACTATTGTAATTTTGAAGCAACATAACTTCTACTTATAAGGGAGAAAATAAAAGTATGTTTTTACAAACATCGATGTTGGTTCCATGTTTCGCCAACCGGTCAGCAATTGTGTCCCCCTCACGCATAATGAGGATCAACTCAACATCCCAATTCCGGTCCACAAGTTTCATAATATCATTCAAACTACCTCTCAGACTTTGTAGCTAATATCAATCTCTATTTCTAAAAGTATCAACAAGTTCTTCGCAATCAATTTTACAAATAACTTTATGGTATCCCATGTTCCAAGTCAACTCAAGCTCCATCCTCATGGCAACCGACTCAGCATCAAATGCTCATTGCGTGTCCCTTATACGACTATGAAACCTGCGCAACCATGTTCTATTATTATCACGAATCACTCCTCCAACCCCTATTAATTTCGGTTCGAGAGATAATTGTGCTAGGGAAAACAAATACTTGCGGAGTCTCACAAAATTACATATCTAAAACATCATAACTAAAGTTTTATCTAGGGTTTAGGAATTGATTCAAAAAAACTAAAGTTTTATCTAACACACTTAAGTTGACCAAGTGGTGCACAATACACAAATCCTGAATAACACTATAATGAATATAATTTTTTATAAAATTTACTGTTAAACTGAAAATTATTTTTCCAAAATATTTTGAGTGAAGTATACTGTTCACAGTTCGCACTACGCACAAGCAGCATCGAACGCGAAGCTGTGAGTGGTGAAGAGAACAAATGGAAGATTCACAGAAGCTAGCGTTGTTCCACGAATCCGGTATATACAACTTCGACGATTCAAACACCGTTTTCATCGATCCCGTACGCGTTCTAAATCGTTCCTACAACCGCTTCACCGTTTCTCCATCCACCTACTATCCCCGTTTCTTTCAATCCCTAACCCTAACCCCCAAAACCCCTATTTCCATCACCGTTTCTTCCTCTCCTACAAAACCGAAACGCAAAAAACGAAAACGGAGTTCCAAAGAATCTCCACCTCTAAACGAGAGAGAACAAATTGCACTTCAGCGCCATCAGGTTTCTCATTTTGATTATTCTTAATTAATTCTTAATTAATAATAATATTGTTACTTAAGGTTTGTATTATTGTGTTTTGAATTAACTATTGATGTGTTTAGTGTAGGAATTAAGGCCTTTGTTGTTGAAAGCTCATGAGTGTTTGTTGAAATCAAATGGACTATTGGAATCTTTGACAACTTTGAGAAGTGAAAGTGATTCTCATTGCTTGAAAGAGGAATGTGAGAACGGTGAACAATGTTTCGTTGAACTGGGACAGCAACTGCCCGATCTTGTTGTTACGCTGAATTTACTTATTCGTGACTCCGATAAGGAATTGGAAGGTATGATTTTTGTTATGCTACATTGAATTTGATTATTGATGTTTATGTAGTTTAGTATTTTGAGTTTGATGATTTGATTGGATATTTAATCTAATAGTGTTGTTTGGAATTTCGATGTGTTATGAAGAAATAATTGAAGGAATGAAAATTTTATTATACATTGTGGATGCAATGTGATGGAATATTTTCTATTAGGTTTCTTACCTTTTTATCATGTTTGAACAATCAAAATAGTGAAAAGGAGTTGTGCTCCCCTCTGTAACATACTTTTTTCTTCAATGTGAACATTGGCTAAGACTTGCCTCCATGGGTTTTTAGTACCACAATTTGTTGGACTATTTATTTCTTAGATTGTGTGGTTTGGTGTAGGAAATCTCACTTTGCTAATCTAAGTCTTTGACTTCTCAGACTCCCCAAATGTGCAATGCCGTGAGCAGAGGTCAATACTTCCCGCATTCAATAATTTGGTTGTTAATGACACCGAAGATGACGCGGTGGCTGAGATTTTGAACAATCATTATATAATTCCTCGAGAGAGCTGTTTTTACATGGTATGTTAAGCTACCAAGCTAATTTTTGGGACATATTTACTTTACAAAGGTGGTTTTTGTTGTAGTCTCTTCTTTAGCTCATATGAAGGGATTGCTGTCTTAGGATTTTTGTTGACTAACTCTAGATCTAGTGGAGTGTATCTTATTTAACATTTTTTGTTTTCGTATATGGAAGTCAGATCTGGGACAGATTCGCAATCTCATTCCCGGTAATGGTTCATACATAGCTCAATTTTTTCTTATTCTTGTATGTGTCTTGGTTCTTCATCATATCCATGGTTGTTCATTGATATTAAAAAAAGGTTTATTTTTATGCATAACCTTTATAAAAGATTGGCATCCTTTTTACTTATTAATAATATTTCTCACTATGTTCATTTCGTATTGGTTTAAATAAGTCTTAAAAGTTGCATAACATGTGAAAAGTTGTCTTGAGTCTTGCCAGTCCACCCGTATCATGTTATCAATGGTTAATTGGCAACCCAGTTGCTTTATTTTTGTTGTTTAATGGCAACCCCGTTGCTTAAATGAATAAATTCTTCATGTGGCATTTCTTAAATATCTTATTTGTGTTTAGCTGCCTAGCTGGTCAAGCATGTGGCTGTTGCATTTCATATTTAATTGGGATTTTTAATGAATTTATGCAGTTCATACTGATTGTGGTTTCAACCTCATAATGGTGGATCCGCCTTGGGAAAATGCCAGCGCTCGTCAGAAATCAAGGTGATAAAACAATTTGGACTATGCTTTCCTGTTGTAGTATCAAAAGTTTGGCACACCATATACTTTCTGATTAAATAAATTTCTATGTGAGATTTTATATCGTTGTATTATCTTTAAAGACATTCATCTCTTTGATCACAAAGATGATTATAACTAACATTCAGCTTCTTTTTACAAACTTGACAAGTTTGTAAATTTTATGGTCACTTACTTTGTTTGTAGGTGCTGGAGGGGAAGGTTAATAGTTGTATGAAAAAGAACTGCGTTTTATTTTGCTTTTGAGATGTTTTTCAGTATTCAACAATATAGTAAATGGAAATAGCTTTGCGACTAAGTGATGAACTACTTAGTTTAAACTGGCTGAGAATTGTGGCTTATTTTAAATAAATCTCATATATGGTGTGTCATCTATGTAGGTATCCAACCTTACCCAATAGGTACTTTTTGTCCCTTCCTATTAAGCAACTTACTCATACCGAAGGTGCTCTTGTAGCATTATGGGTAACCAACAGAGAGAAGCTACGTAGTTTTGTTGAGAAAGAGCTCTTTGCTGCGTGGGGGGTCAGCTATGCTGCAATTTTTCATTGGTTGAAGGTGACTTGTGTAGTTAGTTTTGCTTGCCATACAAGTGTTTGATGCCATTCCAAATTCCAATCTCTTATACTTTCTGTCTATTGCAGGTGAAAGCAAATGGATCTTTGATTAGTGATTTAGATCTCTTCCATCATAGGCCATATGAAAGCCTTATTTTGGGATACAGTCCTGGGAAGGTCAGGCCATGTAATGTTTAACTATCATTTTTCTCTCACTTTATTTTTTATCTCTCTCACTTGTGTTATATGGTATTTTCTAGGTAAAAAATTCTGATGACCAAACAAAATTTAAGCCTTTGAAGGATGATCACGTGATTATGAGCATTCCTGGGGATTACTCAAGGAAACCTCCAATCGCAGGTATTGTTGTCTAGATTAATATGTAATGTTTTCACTTTATAAAAGCATGAGTAAATAAGTAGTGCTGAAGTTTCATCATGCTGGTGTGATCAGATTTATTACAGGAATATATTCCTGGGGTCAAGCCTCCCCGATGTGTTGAGCTATTTGCCAGAGAAGTTATGGCTGGATGGGTTGCTTGGGGGAATGAACCACTCCATTTTCAAGATTCTAGATATTTTGTCAAGAAGATAGATAGCTGATTCCTTGATAAGAAGATCCCTAATTGGTGATAATTATGGCCATCTATGAACTTTCAGTCTATGTCATGTTTTATCTTTTATCTCTTTTTCTTTGTCCCCCTTTTGCACTAGTAATGTGAATTTGTTCTGGGTGGCTACCAACAATTTGTACACAAATTCACAGCCGTCGAATTTTTTTGCTGTTAGTGCAGTCGGTCCATCTAAGTCCCTAGGTAGAGATTGGAAGACCCAAATTGTGAGTTTGACAAATTGGGAAGGCTGAATCTCAATCGCATATCTAGATCAACGATTGAGATCACCGACTTCAGAGAGTAGAGAGTCTGTTTTCACAAATTTTCTCTCTCTTTTTGTGGGTAGGTGATGAAACAAATATATAGAGAAGCCCTGCTTCTACTGGGAGAGTGTAGTTTTAAATTCTGATATATGTTGTGCTGAAAACTGGATTGTTATGATTTTGTTCAAAGGTCTAATGGTAAAACAAAACCAGTTTATGCACAGAAAGAAAGGAAAAAGAGGCTTCAATTTTTAAAAGCTTAATTGCACTATTTATCTATCTATTTACGAGGCTCACAAAAGTAGTGCCCCTCTTAAGTCTTAAGTAATACATTTGTTGCAACTTTAGTCTCAACCAAGAATCATTGCCCCAAATTTGGTTATTTTTGGCACAAAACCAGTTTGTGCACAGAAAGAAAGGAAAAAGAGGCTTCAATTTTTAGTTTATGTTCTGTTTTGCATTAAGAAAAATTGATTTTGTAAACTTGATTATGATAAGAATTAGTTTGGAGATTAAATGATTTATGTTTAGATATATCCATGCAAAAATGAGTTGAACAAAAATATCACTATTTATTATTGTCAAAAAGAAAATCACTATTTATGATATTTTATCGCAATAAAGTAAAATGAAAACAACCATTTCAATGAATTTCAAATTAAAATAAATACAATAACCATAGTTTTGGTGCTCACATGTCATTATTACATTAAGCATATCACAATTCTCTTTGCACGTAAGTTTTTATTTGAAAATTTATCGACCTTCAATTTTGGACCTGTTTTCACTAATAGTTAGAATTGGTTTACCATCGTTCGATCTATGCGGATAGGGGAAAAATCATTTTGTCTAGATTGGTAAATTTAGAGGGTAATGATTTTCAAGAAATTAGATGGGTATAAAAATAGTTCTTATAATTAGGTTATTCGAGAAGTAAATTCATCATTGATCATTCATAGCCGTCCAAATATTATCAACTCTCAATTTTCCAAGTCCGTAAAACGTGAATATTGATCTTGTAATCATTGACGTAACTGTGCATTTGTTATTATTCACAATCTTAAAATGGAAGGAGCGTGTAGAAAAGTGCATTCTCCGTGACCAGTGAACATGTCACTCTCACGCTTAATGTTTAACTTATAAGTGACATACAACTCATGTGTTCTGATTCTCGCTCTACACAATGGATTCCAACAGAGAAATTTCAGCAACAAAGAGTTGGAGGAAGTCGTCGTGGAGGGAGAAAGGGATCAATAAAATGTGAGAAAGAAGAAGGAGAGCAATATGACAGAAGGTCTCAATGCAACATTTTTCTCACTTTAATTGGGTTCACTTCATCACTGATCAATCACAATCGTCCAAATATTATCAACTCTCAATTTCTCAAATCCATACATGAAGATAAACGTGAATATTGATTTTGTCATCATTGGCGTAACTATGCATTTGTTATTATTCACAATCTTAAAATGGAAGAAGCGTATAGAAAAGTGCATTCCTCGTGACTAATAAACCTGTCACTCTCACGCTTAACGTTTAACTTATAAGTGACATACAACTCGTGTGTTATGATTCTCGCTCTGCACAATGGATTTCAATAAAGAAATTCAGGCAACAAAGATTCAGAGGACGTCATGGAGGAAGAAAGAGATCCATAGATTGAGAGAAAGAAGAAGGAGAGCAATAGTAAAAAAGATATTCAGTGGACTTCGAGCTCAGGGGAACTACAATTTGTCGAAGTATTGTGGCAACAACGAGATCCTCAAAACTCTCTGCGAAGAAGCTGGTTGGGTCGTTGAAGAAGACGGAACCACTTATCGCAAGGTAATCTAGAATTTTTGTTATGCTCGTCTTTCTATGATACTTGCTTAGTATGCCTATTGCAATCCATTTGTACTACATTATTGTTATTCTAACTTAATTGTGTGATCTTTTTGGGTGCAATTTTCCTATTTGATTAGATTTGAGAAGAAAAATGAAAATCATTTGTTGATTAAATTTTCCCAACTTAATTATGGTTCATTTTCTCACTTCACTTCCATGAAAAGGTTAATCAAACTTCAATGAATGTTTGAATTGTTTAACAATCACCATGTCAATTTTATTAAATTAATATGAAATAAATTTCCTTCAAATCTTGTAGGATTTTAAATATTGTCCAACGACTTTTTTAGATATGGGTGAAGTGTGTGTTTAGTATTACAATCAAATTGTTAAAACCACTTTTTTTTTTTTTTACTTATTATAATTTTGTCAATCAATCTTGATACCATCATATGCCCAAAAGTTTTTTGTTTTTTGACAAATATGCCCAAAAGTTATTCTAGATTTTAAAATTTACCTTGATATACTTCAATATTCAACTTCCATGAAGAAAATCAAATGTAGCCCAACCAAATGGATTATAACTAGATTTTTTTTTTCTTCTTTTTTTAGACAAATAATAGTATATATTAGTTATGTTCATATTTTTTTATTTATCAATGTTTGAATCGTAGTTTTTTTTTTTTTGGTCAGGTAGCCTAGCGGCTTGAAAATCACCTTTTAAAGGTGAATAAGTGGGCATATCGGGTTCGAACCCGGTCCCTGCACAAATGTGCATAATGTCCAACCAATTGAGCTAAGCTCATGGGACTGAATCGTAGTCTTTTAACTGCTTCAAATGGTTAAAATTTTAATCTAAATGAATTAAGCTAAAGTAAATATTTGTTGTAATAGTTTTTCTTTTCTTCTTTTTCCTCTCTTGTGAACAGGTTTACAAATCTGCTCTGAACAATGATGCAAGCACCTTCACCAAAACCACCCCTTTCTCTTCTTACCAAAATCCAAGTCCTACTTTTTCATTCTCTCCAACTCCAATTCCGTCATACCAACTCAATCCTTTATCTTATCCTCCAATGCAAATATCAAACAATGCTCCTGTAACACCATCTCTCCACTCACCAGCATCAACAAACCTGAAACCAATTCCAATATGGGATTCTATTTCCAAAGAATCTATTATGGCTTTTTCCAACTACCCTTTTGTTGCATCTTTAACCCATGCTAGTCCTAATTCTGATCAGTGGATAAAGTTCCAACCTCCTGCACAATCTTCGATTGCAATGCCAGGTTCTTCATCTTTCAATGTTGTGGCAGATAACTCGATTAGAGAGAATATGGGAAGTTCAAACATGTTTGGGGAGCAAGTAAAGTCTTGGGTTGGTGAAAAAGATGATGATGAAGGAATTGATGATTTGGTGGAACTCAGACTTGGAACTGGGAAAGGAAAGAATTAAGCTGCATTGTGCTGCAACATTTCATAATTTGTGTTTTGTGAGAATTAGAAAACAAGGTTGTGTTGATGGTTTTGGTTTATTTGTTTGTTTGTCCAACATGTTTTTGGTGTAATTTTTGTGTGTATTCATGGATGGTTTATTTGTTTGTTTGTGGGATTTTAGGTATTGGACAATTCATGGTTGTGTAGGGATGGGAGATGGGTTCCTTCTCCTGTTTTTGGCTTCTTAAATATTTTCTTGTGAAATGAATCATGTCATGCAATTTTAGTTCAATCCTCTCTCTCTCTCTTTCTCTCTGTTTTTTTTTTTTTTTTAATTTAATAGTTTATAAAATGTATAAAGAGAAAATAAGTAATTTAGAAAAGAGAAAAAAAGATAGATGAATTGTAAAGGAGTTAGAATTATTTCCAGTAGTTTTTTATTTCCTCAATTAATCTGTAATTTTGAAAATATAAATGTAAAGTGTGACATTAAATGAGTTTGAATTCCTTTTATACACTCCAATTGAACTAAAAACTTGAGTAATGGAAGAAAAGAAGATAATTACAGATGGAGATGATCCTATCTCATCGTTGAGATTAGTGCAAGATAAACATTATGAGAGACAAAATTATAGAGGACACTAATCACTTTTCTTGTGTGAGCACAATTAATTTATCACAATTAAAAGTACAAAAGTTCATTTATATTTTTTGTTTATTGACGTAGGCGATACATATTCAAATAAACACACATAGGGATAAGAAAATGTGGCGTCAATATCAATCTATACTATTATTATTTGAGATCTATTTTTCAAGGTCTAATGTACACATGGCAATCTATAAGCCTTCCTCTTCTCTTATTCATTTGCTCTTAAATGCTATTGTTAAATGTAATAAAAAATGTTATTGTTAAAACAATCAATTTTAGTATAGATATTTTATGATATTTTATCGCAATAGAATAAAATGAAAACAGCCATTTTAATTAGTTTCAAATTAAATTAAATACAATAACCATTTTTCTGGTGCTCACATATCATTATATATGACATTAAGCATATCACAATTCTCTTTGCACGTAAATTTTCAATAAAATTTATAATTGGTAAAAATTACCACGGTTCGATCTATTTGGATAGGGAAAAAATTATTTTGTCTAGATTGGTAAAGTTAGAGAGGGTTGTGATTTTCAAGAAATTAGTCGGATATACAAATAGTTCTTATAATTAGGTTATTCGAGAAGTAAATCCACATATGATAGAAGGGCTCAATGCAACATTTTTCTCACTCTAGTTGGGACTACTTCATCAATGATCAATCTCAGCCGTCTAAATATTATCAACTCTCAATTTCTCAAATCCATACATGAAAATAAACGTGAAGCATTGATCTTGTAATGATTGGCGTAATTGCGTAATTGTTATCATTCACAATCTTAAAATGGAAGGAACGTGTAGAAAATTGCATTCCTCGTGACAGTGAACTTTCACTCTCACGCTTAACGTTTATAAGTGGCATACAACTCGCGTGTTCTGATTCTCTCTCTACACAATGGATTCCAATAGGGAAATTTCGGCAACAAAGGTTTGGAGGAAGCGTTCATGGAGGGAGAAAGAGATCAATAAATTGAGAGAAAGAAGAAGGAGAGCAGTAACAACAAAGATATTCAGTGGACTTCGAGCTGAAGGAAACTACAATTTGTCGAAGTATTGTGGCAATTTCGAGATCCTCATAGCTCTCTGCAAAGAAGCTGGTTGGGTCGTTGAAGAAGATGGAACCACTTATCGCAAGGTAATTTAGAATTTTTGTTATGCTCGTCTTTGTTTCTATGATACTTGCTTAGTATGCCTATTGCAATCCAGTTATACTATATTATTGTTGTTCTAACTTAATTATGTGATCTTTTTGGGTGCAATTTTCCTATTTGATTAGATTTGAGAAGAAAAATGAAAATCATTTGTTGATTAGATTTTCCCAACTTAATTATGGTTCATTCTCATTTCACTTATGTGAAAAGGTTAATCAAACTTCAATGAATGTTTGAATTGTTTAACAATCTCCATGTCAATTTTATTAAATTAATATGAAATAAATTTCCTTCAAATCTTGTAGGATTTTAAATATTATCCAGCAACTTTTTTAGATAGGGGTGAAGACGTGAAGTGTGTGTTTGATATTACAATCAAATTGTTAAAACCACTTTTTTTTTTGACTTATAATAATTATGTCAATCAATCTTGATACCATCATATGACCAAAAGTTATAACTGGAATTTTGTTTTCTTTTTTTATACAAATAATAGTATATATTAGTTATGTTCATATTTTTTTTATTTATCAATGTTTGAATCGTAGTCTTTTAACTGTTTCAAATCGTTAAACTTTTAATCCAAATGAATTGAGCTAAAGTAAATATTGGTTGTAATAGTTTTTCTTTTTTTCTTTTTCTCTTTTGTGAACAGGTTTACAAGTCTGCACTGAACAATGATGCAAGCTCCTCCACCAAAACCACCCATTTCTCTTCTTACCAAAATCCAAGTCCTACTTTTTCTTTCTTTCCAACTCCAATTCCTTCATACCAATTCAATCCTTTATCTTATCCTCCAATGCAAATATCAAACAATGCTCCTGTAACACCATCTCTCCACTCACCAGCATCAACAAACCTTAAACCAATTCCAACATGGGATTCTATTTCCAAAGAATCTATTATGGCTTTTTCCAACTATTTCCAAACCAATTCTGATGAGTGGATAAAGTTTCAACCATATGCACAATCTTCATTTGCGATGCCAAGTTCTTCATCTTTCAATGTTGTGGCTGATAACTCAATTAGAGAGAATATGGGAAGTTCAAACATGTTAGAGGGTGAAAAAATTCATGATGAAGGATTGGATGATTTGGTGGAACTCAGACTTGGAACTGGGAAAGGACCAACATCAAGAAACCTTAAACCAATTCCAACATGGGATTCTATTTCCGAAGAATCTATTATGGCTTTTTCCAACTATTTCCAAACCAATTCTGATCAATGGATAAAGTTCCAACCTTCTGCACAATCTTCATTTGCAATGCTAAGTTCTTCATCTTTCAATGATGTGGCTGATAACTCGATTAGAGAGAATATGGGAAGTTCAAGCATGTTTGGAGAGCAAGTAAAGTCTTGCGTTGGTGAAAAAGTTGATGATGAAGGAATTGATGATTTGGTGGAACTCAGACTTGGAATTGGGAAAGGAAAGAATTAAGCTGCATTGTGCTGCAACATTTTATAATTTGTGTTTTGTGAGAATGAGAAAACAAGGTTGTGTTGATGGTTTTGGTTGTTTTTCCAACATGTAATTTGCATACATTTTTTGTTTGTATTGTATTAATTCATGGATTATTTATTTGTTTGTTTGTCCAACATGTTTTTGGTGTACATTTTGTGTGTATTCATGGATGGTTTATTTGTGGGATTTTAGGTATGGGACAATTCATGGTTGGGTAGCGATGGGGGATGGGTTCCTTCTCCTGTTTTTGGCTTCTTAAATATTTTCTTATGAAATGGATCATGTCATGCAATTTTAGAAAAGAGAAAAAAAGATAGATGTATTGTAAAGGAGTTAGAATTATCTTTGGTAGTTTTTTCATTAAAGGAGTTAGAATTATCTGTAGTTTTGAAAATATAAATGTAAAGTGTGACATTAAATGAGTTCGAATTTCTTTTATACACTCCAATTGAACTAAAAACTTGGATAATGGAAGAAATGAAGATAATTACAAATGGAGATGATCCTATCTATCTATCTCATCGTTGAGATTAGTGCAAGATAAACATTACGAGAGATAAAATTAGAGAGAATACTAATCACTTTTCTTGTGTGAGCACAATTTATCACAACTAGAAGCACAAAAGTTCATTTATATTTTTTGTTTATCGGCGTAGGCGATACATATTCAAATAAATACATACGGGGATAAGAAGATGTAGCGTTAGTATCAATTAATTTTTCATTAATAGTTAAGAATGATTCAAACTTCTATCTCATATTAATAACACGAATGAAATGAGATGAATTCGCGAATATTACATAATGTGTAAAATTATTTTACACATATATTCCTTTTTTTCTCTTTAAAATTTTAATGCAATATTAATTGTTGTTTTATAAATATTATCCCTAATAGTTATTTATTGCAAAGAAAGAAATACTTTATAAGAGAAAAAAAAGGGACATACAGTGCACTACCGATTAGTAATACAAAAAAAATTGCATCAAAAATATTATTTTTATAATTTTAATATATTTGAATTGTTGTATTTCGTCCCAAATTATAAAGAGAAAAATTATTTTTAAAACTAATTTTTTATTTAATTTAATTTTTTTTCTCTCTAAATTTCTTTAATCAATATATTTTTAACACATTTAAAGTCAAAAAAATTAATAAATTTAAATTATATTTAATTTTATTTCTTTCTCATTTTCTCAATAAACAACAACTTAATTAAAGAAAATCAACAAAATATTTTAAATATTCATGATTTAATTTTATTAATAAATGTGATTTTTCCATAATTTAGATGGGAGTAACATTTTCCAAAAAAGTATCAAGAATGAATTGATCTAAATGGTAAAACTCTTGATTCGCTTAAGCATGTCGTTAGAAGTTTCATTTTAGACTATGCGTATGTAAAAAATTCAGTTGAAAAGAGATAATCCATTACGGAGATTAATCATCATTGACAGTTGTAAAAATTTCGTACCCATAATGGTAAAAACAAAAAAAAAAACATTTCCGAAAAAAGTAATAATAAATGATAGTAGCGCTGATTAGCTTCATTTCATTTGTAAACATCAATGGCTTCCGAACCATCAGCTCCGTTACTAAACCCAAACCCACCACCACCAACTAGCTTCGTCGTTTCCTCTAAACCAAATCAAAGAGACTTTTTAACTCACATCGAAGCATATCTCACCAAACGTGACGGCGTCGACAAGCTTCTCAAAATTTGCCGTTACGCCACAAAGCTAATCCTCGCCTCTAACGTCCTTGCTTCGGATCCGAACCTCTCTCACCGTCTCAAAAGCTTCGAATCTAGCGTCGGCGTAAGCCGAAAAGCTTTCAGACTCGGTAAATTCGTTCAAGACCTCAACGCGCTACGTAACTCGCGCGTTGATTCCAAACGCGAGTTTGTTTTCTCATTCATCGCTTATGGTGGTGAAGGATTGTACTATTTTATTGAACAATTCGTTTGGTTATCGAAATCTGGTTTGATTGATCCGAAACGTTCTAGAATTTTTTCGAAGATTAGTGCTTATGCGGAATTGGTTGGTTATTTTGGTAGTGTGGCGTTGAAAATTAGGGATTTGGAGATTATTATTAAGGATGAAGATTGTTTGAAATCGAGTATTGAGATTGGTGTTTTGAGAGGTGATGATTGTGGAGAAGTGGAAATTAGGTTGGGGAAATTGAGGGAGAAGAAATTGATGAAGAGGCTTTCAATTGTTCAGGATTTGGCTGATGGAATAATGGCTTTGGATGATATTTTGGATGGAAATGGACCGTTTTCGAAGCCGATTTTGATGTCTTGTGCAGGGCTTTTATCTGCACTCATTAGTACTCACAAGAATTGGGTTTCTTGCTGAGTTTCTGGTGCGTTTATTTGTTCTTTTATACACAAAATTTATCAAATATAGTATATTTATCTTCGTTTAACAATAAAACAATAATCTATAAGTGTCTGTAAGGCCTAGCTCAACTGACAATGCGATGATTGTTAGGCTCATAAGTGTCTTTAAGGCGTAGCTCAACTGATAACTGACAATGCGATAATTGTTAGGCCGGACATTTTCCTTGTTTTCCTGATGATGTACACACACAAAATCAATGATCCATAAATAAAATGACTATATCATGTTATAATGGTTTGTTTTAGCAGAACTTTGGTTTATGAATGATTGAGATGATTTTGCAGCTTGCTAGTTTTTGTTCATTTTAATTACGTGGTTTAGACTAAAAAGAATTATAGTAGTCATGGTTTTTTGATATTGGGGAGTGTCACAGTCTAATTTGGCTAGTGCAGCCTTATCTTGATTGCAACGTCGTCTAAATCCAAAACCTTGATGTTGCGAGTGCGTATTGTTTCTAGTTAAACACTTAAACCCAAGCACAAGCACTAGAATAATATTTGTCTTATATTTCATATGGTCAATTTGTGGATTTCTGTTGAGGTGTGGATAATTTCTAATGAAATGATGGAGGGGTGGTAATGACTCAAGATTCACTTGGGTAGTTCTGTAACTTCTATTTGTTGTATTAGTCTAGTGAGAGCTGAAGGATAGTTTATTTCTTTAACTCGTTTCAAAAAAAAAAAACTTGGCCACACTACTTGTTAGCTAGCATCTCTCTTACATGGTGGGAAAATTGTTGCTGACTTACTATCATTTCATCTCTAACTTTCTTTGGAAGTGTTTTATTTTCTTCCCTCAACCACATTGGAGAATCAAGAGTATGATATTGGAGAAAATTTGTTGTTATTCAATTTGTGGACTTCTAATTAACAAGGAAATTTCTATGGTTTTGGTGTCTTTATAGAGGCTGCGAGTTTGCTTAAGACAACAAAAAGAGTATTATTTTTTGTTCCTGGCAATTTTGAGTATGTTGTGTACATTTTTTACTATCTTACAATAGGTGGATACTTCTTTACTTCATTTGGATGAATATATACCATAATAACATGGCTTAATATGTACTATTTCTTTCCACATATTATCACATCTGGTTCTCTGAAATAAACATTTGCACAAGACAAATGATTTGTATAAAACATGATTGATCGTAAGAAATAAGAAAACACAGGTTACTATGTTTTAATTGATGACCTCGACATTATTAAAGACAACACAACAAACTTGGATGCCAATGCCGATTGTATTGAGAATTACAATTGTGAAATATATATATTGAAATCTCTTACTTATCATGAAGGCAAAAATTCAGTTCATTTCTTTGTGTTCACGGTGAGTAAGATATTCAATGTTTGTTTCATAATTGTATGTTTCAATATAATCGGCATGAGCATCCTTTTTTGTTGTGTTAGTTGTAGTAGTTGAGGTCATCGATGAAATAATGTTTACACGCAAAGTTTTCTTTATTATGATCAATCTTTTTCTGAATCTTCCTCACGTCCTTTCGTTCATTGTTAATTACTTCAACTTTTGTGAGCTGTAAGATTAAGAAGTAAAAACCCAAAATCAAACCCATATTTCTTGAAGAAACAAAAGTAGTATGTGGAGAAAAACATGCACATCAAACTTTGCCTTCTTTGCATCGACACTGAACAATTCATTGTGTTTCAATTTCCGTCTCAATCGGGGGGCGAAAAGCAACCATCCAGAGTAAAAAAATTTAGACCATTTTTGGCCCCAACCCATATAAAAATATATGACTAAGTGATTGGGCTTCAAGAAGATTTATTATTGACACCTTCCATGTGAATTTTGAAAAAATTGTATCTTTATAGTTTTGCAAAGAAATAATTTTAGTAATTTATCCTTTTTAGTGTTGTGAAAAAAGATTATCTTTACTTTACAATGTATCTTTTTTTTTTTTGAACCAGAATGGTAATATAATATTGAATGTAACAAAAAAAATGGTAATATTGAAATATAGATGGATGGTCTGTTAGCCGCATAAACCCTACAAATCACATAATATTTCAATTTTACTCTTTATTTTTCACCTTTTTGGACCACACATGAGCTCACCTGCATGACTGCTTTTGTTATAGATTTTGGACCTTTAGTGACAATTTTATTATGTCATTACAAGTAAATTTTTTTGGAATTTAAGTAAAGATTGGAAATTGCAAAGAAAGTGATATAGTAAAAAACACTACGTAGTCGATTTCTTGATTTTTATGGGTGAAAGGTAAATTTTATCTATGTAGTCTATCGGCTCATTTATATGTTTTTATCCATTGGGTCGAGCCCGTACATTGACATCTCTACATGCAAGTATTTGCACACATGGAATCAAACATGTAGGGATACATATTCACTCTATAGTAGTTATATCACGAAGTTTTACACATTAATCAACCTCTATTGTTGATTTATGATCTTATGGTCTAAACTAAATTATAAACACAATTTTATTACACAAAACAATCTTAACCGTTAATTAAAAATCAGACGACCTAAATTTGTTAGAGCACAATGAAGTAACTATGTGAAATCCACATGCAACATGTACATTGTTGATGTGCACAAAGAAACATTAGATACAGAAAATCGCTATCAATGGCCACCACTTCATGTTAGCTATCACAAGAGCTGTCATTGTCAATAAGATCTTTTTCTTTAATTATTAAAATCCAACAATTAAGACAATTATCTTTGATAAATTAAGATGATATTTTCCAAATATATTTATTTAGCCTCCTAATTCCCATGACATGATCAAAATTAGAATAATGCTAGTTAACCTGACAATATTTTTTTGACAAATCATGTAAATTACTATTACTAAATTATTAACTGTCAAATCCCTGTTTCTTTTTGTCAAATACTAAATACAATATAAAATGTTCTATTTTATTATTTTTTAATACAAAATTTGAAAAATCAGCTAAAAAATTAAAGTATTGTTATTTGTTAGCAAGCAAAATATTCTAAAAAAATCCAACGCGCGAACGAGAATCATTCATGTTCCACGATATTCTGCAGAAAATAAC
Source organism: Trifolium dubium (assembly GCA_951804385.1). Taxonomy (NCBI): domain Eukaryota; kingdom Viridiplantae; phylum Streptophyta; class Magnoliopsida; order Fabales; family Fabaceae; genus Trifolium; species Trifolium dubium. The sequence continues at coordinate 44,959,996 of OX638068.1, forward strand.
TATTCAATTTTCTTCTTCTTCTTCTTCTTCTTCTTATTCTGAAAAGAACAACAAAAACAATGGAAAACTTTTCAAATGAATAACGTCCAAATTCTTCAACAATGGAGTCAGAACTCCAAGACCTAAATTTAGCCCCACCACCAAAACAACAACCCGAACCGGTTAGCGACGAAGGTCCTCTTCTCAAACCCATTACAACAATCTTCGCCTCCCACACCGAAGAACTCGAGAACAAATTCGCCGCGTATGTCCGTCACGATGTTTACGGTACAATGGGACGCGGCCAGTTACCGAGGAAGGAGAAGCTTTTGCTCGGCGTTGCATTGGTTACGCTTGTTCCTGTTAGGGTTGTTTTGGGAATGGCGATATTGTTGTTATATTATTTGATTTGTAGGGTTTGTACGTTTTGGTCTGTTCCCAATCGTGAAGATGAACAGGAAGATTATGCTCATATGGATGGATGGAGAAGGATTGTTATTGTTCAGTGTGGTAAAGCTTTGTCTAGGCTTATGCTTTTCATTTTAGGGTTTTATTGGATTAAACAATCCTTTCGCGTCGAAAACCCTAGCCCCAATCAGGTACTTTTTGTTTCAAACTTCATTATTATGTTCAATGTTTTAATCATATTGCTTTGAAATCCGAAATATACCATTATGCTTGAACTTGATTAAGCACGTGTTTGGATTGCTCACATTGTCTTATGGCAAGTTTGACAAAAGCTATATGTTTTGTTCCACTTTTGGAGGAGTAGAATCAATTTTGACTCCAAAATTAATTATAACTTGAAGCTAGAATTTAGAGTTTTTGGTCCCGTGAGCCTAGCTCAGTTGGTAGGACATTTGCACATAAAGTGCAGGGATCGGGGTTCGAACCCTGGTACACCCACTTATTAATCTTTAAGGGGTGAAATTCTAACTACTAGACTACCTGACAAAAAAAATGAATTTAGAGTTTTTGTTTCTACGATTGATTTTTAGCCTAAACTTTATTTGTTGAACTCACTTATATTAATGTATCTAAACATAAATCACATTACATTCTGTTCACTTTTAATCAGAATCAATTTTACAAAATGAAATTTGTCACCAGAGAACCAAGCACAAATGAAAATCAGTCGTGGTTTTTTAATATATTTACTCTCCATTCATTTCATTGGATGTACATATTGTGTTGCCAAAGTACTTTTTGAGATACTTTGTCCCACACTCCCACTTTGTTCCTTTTCTTGAAGGTGTCCGATAACTCGGTTTGTTACTATCTCATTGATTTATTATTGCAAGAAATTTTTCTGTGTTGGTGTTTAGTTTTACTTCTGCTTATTTTATTTCTTCTGTCTTTACAATGTAAGAAGGAAAACAAACGCCAGCCTGAAGAAACAGGAAGACCCGGTGTAATAATATCTAATCATGTATCATACTTGGATATTTTGTATCACATGTCTATCTCATTCCCAAGTTTTGTTGCTAAGGTTTGTGCTGTTGTGACAAGTTTTTCCCACCCTCCTTCTATTTTTCTTAAAGCATGTTTTATTATATAGCTTTAGTTTTTTACTAACGCTTTTCCTTCATCTGTTGGGCCTCATTTTGATATTGGATCTCGTTGATGAAGAGATCAGTGGCTAAACTTCCTCTAATTGGCCTCATCAGGTCTGTTCTTGTTCGTTTATCTATTTAAATACAAGTTGTATTTTCTATATACACATATTCAGAATATATTGCTTACATTACATCTTATGGCTTGTTTTGTGACAGTAAGTGTCTTGGTTGTATCTACGTTCAGCGGGAGTCAAAGACATCAAACTTCAAGGGTGTTTCAGGTGCATAGATTATTGGTGTGTGTGCACTTTGTAATCATTCTGAAAATGTGTGCAACTTCAATGAAGTAAATTCTTTTGCATCATAGATTTTAAATTGTTGAAGAAGACATCATCATTAAATTGTTTATTTTCGAGTTCAAATTTGCTCCCGTGATTGATGGTCTGGGATTGAAAAACTTAATTTGAATTATCTTAGATTGAATCACCTGTGATCTAACCCATCTTATAATAGTACCCAATGAGCTTACTTCTGTTACTGGGCTGGCCTGCTGGTTTTTATTTTCTGGGGAAGTCAGAGTTCTAAGTTCTAACAGAATGTGGCAAAGATGGGCTAGGGAGAGAGAGAGACAGAGAGGATTAGGGATTGTTCTGGGTAATTAGAGATTGGTTTTTGTGGGAGAGACCTCGGGCTCTCGAAATATCGTGAGGTAACAGCAGGTTGTATACATCCTTCCTTTATACCCGAGGCTCAGGGTAGTTTCATCTACAAAATTCTATCTTATCTTTCATTCCTTCCTTTATATCTGAACTAGTATTTGTCCCTAAGCTGTTTTTCATGTGTAGCGGTGTTAGCTGTCCATTCATTATGCATATTTACATGTATTACCAAGTCAAACTAGGGTCTAACGCTTTGTCTAATTATGAATATTTCCCAGTTTTGTGGTTTGTGTTTTACATTTGATACCATGACCAATCCTTTTTTGAGATAAATAAATTTGTAAGATGTCTGATAAAACTAAACTATGACCTTTATTCTTGCAGCTGTTGTCACTGAAAGAATTCGAGAAGCTCATCGAAATACATCTGCTCCAATTATGATGTTATTTCCAGGTTATTATCATTTTTATTTTCTTTTTCTAGGGGCTGGGATAAAATCATCCTATTCATTTTGTTTTTATCATATTTGTCACTTGCCTGATTTTTTTTTTGTTTCATATTGTTAAAATATAATGCTAGTGTGTTTCTACATTTGAATTTCTTATAGATAATTTGGTAGTGAATTACCTAAGTGATTTGTGCATATGTGAAGAAGATTTGTCAACTAAAATGTACAGTATAAGTATGACACAAGAGTCAAAAGCTATACAACACATATATAGGGATAAATCAAATTTTGAAAGCTATAGGACATGAACAACTGTAATACTTCACATGAAATTTGTATAAAATTAATGTTATATTGTAAGATAAAATTGATATATTAAAAGTTAGCATGCCTAATTGCTACCACTTACCATTTATGTACTAATTGTGGTATTTGCTCATAAAATAGAAGTAAAAATATATAAGTACAATAGTTTATCATTAAAGATCATTATTTATGATGAGGAATTACGGAGTTGTATGATCTATGCAGCCAATCCGATCTAATCGTAAATACCGTTGATTTTTTTATAACGTATTCTGTTTTGTTAGTGTATGAAGTATTTGGTGCATATGACAGCACTAGTTTGTCATATTATGTTCTAGTCAATATTTATCTTTTCACTCGATGTGTAAATATAATTCCTTTTATATAATTAAGTTAGTAATTAGTATCTGTCATTAATTTATCGTAAATGAGCTGCTTGACAATCTTAATTTTTCATGCATATTTATGTTCTTCTAATCATATAATTTGATAAGGTTGGATATTTTACAGAAGGTACAACCTCAAATGGAGAATATCTCCTTCCATTCAAAAGTGGTGGTTTTTTGGCAAGGGCACCAGTACTTCCTGTAATTTTAAATTACCATTACCAGAGATTTAGTCCTGCCTGGGATTCCATATCTGGGGTAAGGCCTATGTATAGCATCAGAGTTTCCTATTTTCATTAAGTGAGTTTTTGGTTCTGCAGGGGTGTAAATTGATTATAAATAAATTTTGTAAAATGAATTTTGGTCAAAAGGGAATTGAATGCAAAGTGATTCATGTATGAATGAATATCTTCACATAAAAGTGAGTTAAATAATAAATTTGAGGCTAAAAATCTTGTTTGAAGGCAAAAGCTCCGAAACTCAACTTGATATTAGAGTATATTCTTGACTCAAAAACTAATTATACTTGAGTCTCGAATAGACTCTAACACGAAGCTGAGTTTTGGAGTCTATTCTTGACCAAATAAGTTTTAAGTGTTGTTTGTTCGGGGCTGTTAGAGACCAGCTAATGTGCTTCAAAATGTATGCCATGCTAACGGTCTTGTACATACAAATTGTTCTTGTTTGCAAATCTGTGTTTTACCTTATAAATGTTCTCGTGTCCGTTCTTGTGAATTTTATTTTTAGCCTTATCCCTTAACAACATTTTTTGTTGTTGAAAAGCTAATATACATATTTTGTGGCAGGCGCGTCATGTGATGTTTCTTCTCTGTCAGTTTGTAAATTATATGGAGGCAATAGAGTTACCTACATACTATCCCTCACAACAGGAGAAAGATGACCCCAAACTATATGCAAGTAATATTAGAAGGTTAATGGCTACTGAGGTATGTAAACTCCCTTTAACAATTAACGTATTAACGTATATCATGTAAACTGAATTACACCCTAAAAGATTTTTAACCGCAATTAGTTAGGCTGGATACATGTGTTTTCCTATTCTATTGGTGGAATCAGTCTTGGTGTATAAAAATTAGTGTGGGAAGAACTTGGATTTCATAAAAAAAAGCTTGGAGATTAATCTGTTACCCCTGAGGAATACCTCTGTATTTCCCCGTAACACAAGATGAAAAGATGGAAATGCTTCTCATAGCACAAAGGTTCCCCGATTTCTTTTTGTTGACTTCTTGTCATACCCATCTCCTCTTTCTGCTTTTAATAAATTTTCCAATAAGATACAAACTTCTTCACACCTGTCTCTCCTACCGCCCCGTGTTTAAGCTGTTGCAAAAAAAAAATCCCATTGATTTTTCGCTTCTACCGTACCTTGTGTTCACGAGACACAAGATTCATTCAATCAACTCCTTTCATTTTTAAATACTCCTCATATAAACTTTAGTAAATTGCCTCTAATCAAGATTTCACACTAACACCCACTTAATATTTACGAAGTCATTCTAGATAATTCATTCAAAGAATGTTGTCATGTTGATTTTGGATTTCAGAATTTTGAAAACCTAAATAGTATGTGATGGATTGATCCTTTTTTTTTGTTTGGAACATATATATAATAGTAAGTAGTAACATTCGGGTTAAGGTACTCGCCTCCATGTTATGTATTCACTATTTGTGTTGCCATTGGTTTTCTTGTTGAACAAGCATGATACTGTTTCCGTGTTTTCTTTGCAGGGTAATATGATACTTTCAGATATTGGGCTAGCTGAGAAACGAATATATCACTCTGCTCTTAATGGTAACAAATTATATAAACTTTTCTTAGAAGTCTCATTAATCTGATTGAAAGTTTCAAACCCAAACATTATAACTTTTTTTCATCAATTTGTTACATGTTTCTGCAGGCTTGTATTCCCAATGCTAATTTTGGCTTCATGCCCTGTGCATTCACTGTATGGTTCTATGATGTCCAGAAAGAAAGTTAACTTAGAAAATTCTGTGCTGAGCAAGATTAATATTTGAATTGTATCTGATCATGGATCCTTCTTTTGGGGCCTCAGTGCAGTTCAGCATAGACATACTGGTACTAATTTGTATCTGATCATTTTTTATTGCTTGGAGAGATTTAGGCTCCAAGCTTTTAACCTACTAATCCTGATAAGTGCTGAAGCTTTATATTTTATATATGGTAGGAATTTAAATGTTTAGGAGGGATGCAGAGAACTACGTAAATATGTAAAATATTTGATTTTATGGATGTTACCAATTCACCTATCTAGTTAGAGTTTTTAATTTTTATTGAACCTACAATGACATTATGCGTGTGAGTATCACTTTTTTTAATGTATGGCGCATTGTTTTATTCATAGTTGATAATACAATCCGCGGGCATATAAAATTCACTGGGAAGAGCATAGGAGATGACGCTTTTGTCAAAGCATGAGCGCTACTATTAGCTTTGTTGCCTTGCAAAATTAGTATGAAGGTTGTTGTACTAAGCAAAAATAATCAAACCTAAATTCAGGCTTATCATTGTGCATATAATCTTCAAGTTCTTTACAGTCTAATTCAAAAATAACATTTAATGAATACGTCATTTTTTTTTTAATGAATCTAATCTAAATTTTCTTGTTTGTATGAATTATTAATTAACATCACACTAATGTCAATAGGAGAAATTTAAACTCTATCTTAAAATAAAAAGGCCAAACTCTTATTTGTTTGAATTGACTTATAAATCATATTATCAAGAAAAGTTATATATTATCACTAATTTACTTGATCCAATTAAACTACGATCTTGGTGATGCCTAAAAACAAATGTCAAGAATATGGTTGTGAGCTATGGTTTGGGAGTTGATTTTCCTTTGCATTGGTGGTGTTAAAAGATTACGTTTTCATTTTGGCAGTAAAATTGAAGAGTTTTGAGTACAAAAAAGTAATAAAAGAATAGAATTGCAACAAAAAAATGTCGAATCAAACATCTAAAAAATTATTTAGGACCATTCTTAGTTGCAAATCGATGGAACGAATATTGAATCAATGAAACCACATACACATACTTTACACCACAATCAATTATAACACACAGCCAGATCTAGCTCAAGTGGTTGGTGAACATGTGTGAACATCGTAAACTCTGTGATACCGAGTTCAATTTCTACTAAAAAATATCAACTATAAAGAAAAAAATGACGATTTAAACAGAAAAAAAGCGATAGTAAAAAAATGTATTACAAACACAAAATCTACTTACAAAATATTAGTACAGAGAAGAGATGGTACATAACCTCAAGAATAAAATTAATAATACAAGAGATGGTACAAATAGCAAACATGCATCTCATTCATTCATACCCTTTTCAAAGTACAAACAAACAGTTACCTCTCTTTGAAGGAACGATTAATAGACTTGCTCAATTCCCATGATGGCCACTTTGATGATAAACAGCCTCTTAAAGGTGATTGTAGAAACAGTGAAGATTTTGATAGCTGCTTTTGACGCATTGAAATTGAAGACAATGAATTGAAAGCACTTCTTAGCCTTTTCTTTTCACTATCATTAGCCTCATATTTAGGATCATGCCCCACAGCAGAAACTCTTAGTGCCTTAGGTAAAATGCAGTTGCAAATTGAACCTGTCACAAGAATTTTCAATGCAAAATATTAATGCTATATTGGGAGTGTGGGCCATAGTAGTTTTCTTACCAAATATGGAGAAGACAAAAAAACATAGTAAGCTTTTGCATTCACATTCCTAGGTAACTTTTTTAGTTTTAATTAATCCTCTAGTTTCCAAGAGAAATGGCCCCCTAGTTAGCCCAAAATTCGGTCGGGATTTGAGTAAAGTGTGGTAAAAAGTTATTCCAGCCAAAGTTCGAACTCAGGTACTCCCAGTCAATTTGACCTTAACTGAAGGTCATGTATAATAAGTATCAAAAACCATAGCAGTTTGGATCTAATATGAAGAATCAGATATGCTGCTATCCCATGCAATTTTGAGATAAATGTGAAAGGCACCCTTAAGGCACTAAGAAAACAAATAATAGAGAAATAAAAGTATACACAAAAAGAATTGATCTCAATCAGTCAATTAAATTGGTAACATATTATTTGTGGTAAGTTGGTAACATATTATGATTGTTAGAGCTCTCAATCAGTCAATTAAATTTTCTTACTCAATTTCACGATCCAGGTGCGATTTCACTCGATCTCACTCCGATTTTGCTCAGAATTGATTTTGTGTGCGGTCCAGATCGCGAAATTGTATGATCTTACGATTTAAATACATTGATTACAACATATTTCTTTTCCTATTCTGTAATCTCTAACCATCTAACTTAACCCCAATTACAATCTGATTCAAAGACATTGCAAAGAGAAGGACAAGAATCTTAGAAATATCACAAACATAAAATTTTGGATGGTTAACTTTAACACCATTTATTCCTTCCTGTCAAACTATCCTAAACATGACAGAGGCTGCAAAAGTCAACTATTATCCAAACGAAACAAGATTAGTAAAATACCTAGCTTGGCAAGCCGGTTTACCCAAGTTGGAATCGATTTCCCTGTCAGCTTGTAGCATATGTCTTTGCAGAAGTGATTGCAGTTCTTAGCAATTAAGTGATATGTGTCACCGTTGTAGTTTGCACACTCACATTCCATGAACTCCCTGACCTGAACAGGATCCAAAGATGTAGTTCCGATGAATATCGACTTCCTGAACTTGAAGCCTGGGCAATGCCGAGGCTCCACCTCAAAAACACCGCTTGTTGGGTAGTCATGAGCTCCAAATGCATATTCTACACCATGAACTGTAACATACAGGTAAGGTTGAGGTTCATCAGATATTATAAGTGCTTGTTGAAAACTCAATAGCAACATTTAAAGCGAAGATAAGAGGTATAATAGATACAGTTATAATAAAAGTCAAATTTTTTAATGATCATATTCATATGATTAGGATTGATTGAGAGTGGTGTAACATATCTTTTCTCAGAAGGTGTAAATGAATGTAATACATTTGAGAGAAAAGCGAGGTTACTTTAAGTCATAAGTAAAGATTAAAAGGCAGAGTAATGATCAAAGTTCATGACATTGGAGGCTAAAACCATACCTTCGACACCAGAGTGATAAATACCAAGACCAGCCCAAAACACATAACCGTTCATGGGTGTTAAGTCATACACATTAAGATAAACCGGCGTTTTTCCAGGTCCATGGCTAGCTGAATTGACTTTGCGAAATAAAGAAAATCGAGTAACTGATGATTTTCCTTTTAAATGAAGAGGTACAATAGATTTCCATCCTTTCTTAGACTTTAATTTCATCTTTCCCTAAGGAGAACACTCATATACTACCTGCATTCATTCAGAAAACATTTGAGAAAAAGCATCACCTATTTATTATGTTCACATTTTCAGTCATAAAAAATCAAAATCTATATAATAAGATTTAGCTATTCCTTTCCTTCTTTTTCAAAGACAATAAACTTACTTGATCTTTTTTGAATTTGAACAATGTAGCTTTATGGTATAAACAAAATTTGGATAATCCAGGGTTTGAACCCTAGACGTTCTGATTAGTACTACTTCGATATCCCTCAGCTGGCCAACTGAAATACAAATAAACATACCGTCAAATTTCGATGAAAATAAGCTGAAAATAGCTTATGAACAATGTCATATACTATTTTCACAAGTTATCCCAAAAAGTCTCACAAAACTTATGTTAGTAGATAAACTCAAATAAGCAATCCAAACAGGCCCTAAAATTCCAACAGCAAATCAAGATAACATGAAATTAAAAGGGCACAGCACATTGAGTGTATAAAATTTTCCAAATTCTACCCCTCTTAGAATTTTAGAAGATCTTGTAAAAACATAGAGAAACCCCTAATAGATTCTTAATTCACTACACAAATAGCTTCTAAGGACAATGAAAAAAAATACAACTTTTTTTTGTTGAAGAAGCTAAATTAGTCCACCTAAATTGACACCGGTAAGAATCCAACCTAAGACCTCAAGGAGGAGGACGCTCTCAGGTCTCAAATCAATACCACAAGACCAACCCAAGTGGGTTCCAAAAAAAATGCCAAATTGTGTAGAACAGAAGTTGGTAGCTAGTGTTATAAACAAGAAAGTGAAGATTAAGGTTGATATTGAAACATGAAAAAACAAGTTGAGTTATAAGTTAATATTTCAGATCTAGCACACACGGCATTAACAGTAAAATTTGTTGATTGAAGTTGAATTAGTTTGAGTCACGGTTTAAAGGAATGAATAGTTGCAGAAAATGGTTAAATAATGGTAATGCAGAAGCTGAAGAAGAACAGTGACAACATAAATAAGCAAGAATTATTTCAAACAAAGAGAGCTTAACTTACAGTTTCAGATTGGAAGAGTTGCGTGCGCCATTAGAGAGAGAGAGAGAGAGAAGCAGAAGAAGAATAGTGAAAACGGTGAAATGAAACAATAACATGCGTCGAAAGAAACAAAGAGTTTGTGTAAATGTGTTTAGTTTAGGATTAACACTAACAACAACTATGTTAAATGTTAATCCATTGTCTTCAATTCATGCTCTGCGCAAAAATAAATAAATAAATAAAGTTGGCAGTTAGTAAAATTAATAATACTGTTATTTTCAGTTTCTTACAACCTGCAATGCAAAATTATGACTATTTTTACTTTCATTTAAGGTAAAAATAAATAAATAAATAAATAAAAGGACCACACAGTACAGTACGCAACCTCTTGTTTGTACGAATAACCGTTTTGATTTTGAAGCATACATACATACTTACACGAAACGAAACAGTGAAACACGAGTGAGTGAGTAACTCCGGACAACTACTTGATTTGTCAACCACTCTCAACGTTCTTATCTTTGCTACTCCGTCATTTTGCTCTCAAAATATTAAAATTAATTAAAAGAAAGTTGATGATTTGATTAAATTTTTGAATTAAATACAATTTGGTCAATTTTTTTTTAAATTATTGGAGAGAAAATATGTTTGATATAAGAAAAATGATAAACATTACCCTAAGGGTAATGCTTAAGGAAGCAAATATGATAATAAATTTTTGGAATTTGTACATTCTTTTTTTTAAAAACAATAAAACACTATTTTCAATACATTTATTTCTTCTTTTTTTGTAATCTTAACTAATGCTCTTGAGACACTAAGATTCTGTTTGGTTTGAAGGAAAGAAAATAGGAAGGAAGGAAAACACGGAAATTAATGCATGTACTTTGACTATTTTATAATCCAAATACATTTCTCGAATTCCGTGTTTTTTTCCTTCCTACTTTCTTTCGTTCAAACCAAACGGAGCCTAACTATCAAGACCCTTGATATAATAGTATTGGTGGATGTGACAGAATTCCGTAATTTTGTAAAAGTAAATTTTTAAATTTTACCTTTGAATCGGTCCTAAGTTTTTTTTGATAATTATATTACTACAAAATATTATGAACAAAATTTAGACTTAATTCCATTTGTAGAGAAAAAATAGAAAATGATTAACAAAATTATTTGTAGCGGATGACTTATAAGTTTATTTATATAGAGAATGAATTTGTAATTTATAAATTAGCTCAGTAAAATTAATAATTTATAAATTCATCATAAAGAACTTTAAAGCGTACAAATTTTTTGTTTCACCTACATCAGATATTATTCGTTTTGAGATGCATAAATGTCTAGTTTCATTCTTTGTAAAAAAAAGTGTGAGATTAGAATAAAATATATATTTGTTATATATAAACTACTTTTAATCTTTATTTTTTAAACAATGTATTCAAGTATACTAAAACAAAATTAAAATTACAAATGACCTTCTTTTTATATACCTACAAACTTATTTATAAGGAAAAATAAACTTAAATAAACTTTTTAAGCTTGTTAAATAATAGATTTGATATATATTATAGACCAGATACATTAATTATTCAACAAACTTATAATATTGCCTATTAGAAAGTATGATTGATAAAAAAAATTATGGAAAATGTTAAACAGTGTCTCGGAGCACTAGTTAAACTTATTAAAAATGATGCCTATCAAAAAAAACTTATTAAAAATGAAACTCTGTCTTAGAATTTGTGAAAGTATAAAAAGGTATTTTATCAATATTAATTTTTATTTTTATTTTTTTTTAATATGATTAACAAGTGCTCCGAAAATACTGTTTAATATGACCTAAAAAAAAAGCTAGAGAAAGTATGTAGTATATAACGTTATTGTGAAACCAAATGACCACAGTATATTTTTTTGAGGCAAAATGACCACAGTATATATGAGATGAAAGTCTCTCATTTTTATATACAATTAACAAAACTCAAATTCTTTACTGAATTTATTTATTTTTTGAGATGAATGTCTCTCATTTGTATATATATGCAATTTACAAAACTCAAATTACTTAATTTATTTATTTTTAAAAATGATGTTTGCCACCGATTGTACTTATCCTTTTGCTGCTTTCTGGATTCAGCGGACATTATTTTCTTGTGATTGTAGCTTGCTTTCATTTTTTTTTCTTCCTTTTGTACCCAAAAAAGAAACAATGTCATTACTCTCAAAAGGTAATGTCTATAGGTGTCAATGTCAATCTTAAAATATGTAAATCGAATTTACAATTTAAACTTTAAAAATTTGGAATTTGTAATTATTTTTAATTGTTTCCATTTAATTTTTTCCCATCCACTAAACATTTAAATTGCCTAAAGTAAAGGCAACTCTATATGTCATTGCTTTAAATTCCACGGACGTCTTGTGCCTTCATTGTACCTTTTGTAGTAACTACGTACCTTTGTATTACTAGTACTTATACTTATTTATTATTAATATTAAAAACAAAAAAATTATCTAATGGTTGACTCATTATATCATAGTTTGTTATTGTTATCTATCTTTCCGTTGTTCTTCTTCTTTTTCTTTTATCTTTCTTTCAAATCCACGTATACAATGACGATAGAAGAAGAAGAAGAACAAAAAGAGAAAGATAGACTTCTAGCCATGGATTTAATGGTGAATTTAAGTTCTCTGTTAAGTGCGGGAAGTACAACATTTCTCTTGGGTCAGCTATTAGGGGAATCTGTTAAGCTCATTCCTGAAGATTCATCATCAAAATTAGAAAGTTTATTCCAAATGACTTCACTCATTATTTTTCACTTAACCATGGCGATTAACAAGAACCTCATGGTAGGAATAAAGTTCAGCTGCAAAGGACAGAAGTATAAGCCATGTACGATTTTACGATGCATGCTTATTTGTGCTTTCTTGTTTATCATTGGCCACAGCTTTCTCACATATGCAATATATCATGTGTTCTATGTTAGACTTCACCAAGGATCTATAACTATTGTATTTATTCTCATTATTACGGCTATTGCTGCACTTGCATTAAAACCCTACCATGATTGTATGTGAACTTTTGTGATATATTTTGTCTAGTTCTTTGTACTTGAAATTACTTTTAGAATATTTTTAAAATGGCGATTGTCCCACTTATAAACATTTTTAACATTTACTATCTATGTATTTGAATATGATAATAGATAAATGAAATTGAAGATTCGTTACATGATTTGTTGCAGTAATAGAGAATAAACGATGGAATCTTCACATAATAAAAAAAAATTATATGGGATAATTCAAAATTCGTCAAGTAGTATAAAAACCCATTAATTAATTAACCCTTAATTATATAAATATGAAGAATTTGTTTTAGTTTTTTTCGCCACTACAATTTTAGTCATGTGTATAAATGACTTGAGTAGTTGTGTTCGAAAAGAATTACAATTTTTCTTGCAAAACTTAGTAAAAAACTTGTAATTTTAGTACAATAAATATTAGTACAAATTTAATCAAAAATTATTTTATTGTAAAATTGTGCACGTATAATTATATATGGAGTATCGAATCACAATTGGATCTTCAAAGTTCAAATTCATGGAATGATCATTTTGCACATCTACTTAGCAATTTTCATTTAATAATCTAGCTACAACTTATTCTTCATTTAATATCTGAAGTTATGCATGCACTGACTCACTCAGAATCAAACTCATACAAATAATAATGCAAATGGACCACTAGACTTATTCATTCCATAGGAATCACATTATTGCAACTTCGTATATGAATGATAAAACAAATTTTTAAATAAGGAAATAAATGACAAAAAATCCAGAAAGAAACAAAAATGAGTTATTATGAGTAGAAAAAGAGTATGAAAAGGGTCCCAAATAGAGCAATTCATTGGCAACAGAAATGGCAGAAGAGCACGTGGGGGAGAATGGAGACATTACATTGTTCAAAGGTTAAAAACTGAGCAACTGAAGTAGTAGGGTCTGGTGTTGCTGCAACCAACGACAATAATTCTCAAATAGATAAATTACCAAATAAAACAACAATAATTTTATCCAATTATTGTCTTTAATAACCGTTGAATTATTCAGTAACACAATTTTTGTGTGACAAGATTTTCTTCTTAATTTATAGTAGGTCATGTAGCACAAATTAAGAAGAAAATCTTGTGTCCTGAATTTGCCATCAAACTATGAAGCACAGGTACACTGACACACGAACGGCAGATACATATCGAACATTAACACTAAAATCTCAATAAGGATAGTTTTAAAAGAAATTAATATAATTTAATGTATTTGTAAATATTGATACTGTGTCAGTGTCGGACACGATACATAACACACCTAATTAAGGAGTGTCTGAACTTTATAACCATCAAATTATAAATGTTATCCGACATCAAACGAATTCGAGGAAAAATATATTTTCATTCTTCTCTTCTCTTTTTTGGTCCTCATCTCATTATATATGTCTCATTACAATATTTATTTATAATGAGATGAAGAACTTAATATTTGGTGAGGAGATTTATAAATATCTCATTTATAAATTTTCTCATAAAAGGGCAAATTAAGTCCTCATCTCATTATAAATGTCTCTTTTACAATATTCCCACATAGAAATGGAGCCAACATCCACACTTTAAGTCTTCAAGTCTTTTTGTATCTTCCATATTGTACTGGCCCTTTGACTTTTACTCAAATACTATGATCAGTTGTTAATTAAAAAACAGTAATTAAAATATTGTATTTCATATATAATTCTAATTAATGAAATAATAGAACAATAATATACTACTATTTGATTATTAATTATTTATCAATAGTAATAGTAGTAATAAACGATTATTTTTTCCTTTTCTTTTATTGATGGTAAACAGAGTATTGAAAATGACTCAATAAATAACTTAATAATTTGTCAAAAAAAAATAAAAAATTTATAAGAATGCATAACAACACGACTTTAAATAAATAACTTAATTTAATATATTAAATATATAGATTTTAAAAGTTTTAATTAAAAGAGCTCGTGACATGCCATAAATAATTGTTGCAAATTTATAAGTGTAGTAGTACTATTTATGATAAACACAAATAATCAGAACATTTTGAGATCTCCATTAAATAACCATCATTATCACTAGTTATTCATAAAGCTAGGCTGAAATTAGATGCATTGATACTAACCAGAACGATCACTAGATCTTCATAAATCTCTTTTGATCCTTCTATTTTTGTACACAATACAAATTTTCATACCTCATCTTTTTCCCAACCAATTAGATGCATTGACTTGCCTAAACTAAAATTAATCAAACCTTTCAGATTTTCTGCACACCATCTTAATCCCCAATTATAATTGTAACTGTATAACTATCATGCCATTCATGTTCCTGTTTATTAAGGAAAAATCAGAGCCAAATCAGATCATTTGGCCAAAAAAATACCCAACTTTGTTGAAGAGACACTGAATTTCAACTTCATCATACACACAAGACATATACAAATGTAAGAGTATATATTACAGAAACTAGTCTAATCTTCAAATAATAACAGACTGAAAACAGAAAGTGCAATGTGAGATAAAACTGATCCTGAGAACTAAATTAAAGAGACTTCCACTCTATCGCAACAATTGTAGCAGACAAATCCTTTTCGTGTTAGAACGATGTCGATTTTGATACCCTACTATTCAGAACCATCTGGGAAACTATCCAGAGCATCTTGTTTCCCGTTGACATAGAATTCAACTACAGCTTTCATCCTTGCAAGTTTATCAGGATGATAGTTAACATGTACAATCACAGGCTTCAACTTCTTAAGTTTAGCATCTTTTCTAACAGTCTTAAACAAAACCTTACTGTTCATAAAAAGGTACATATCCATTGTTCTCTTGGCAGCATGAAGTCCATCGTAACCTGGATGTGAAGGGTAAAACAGTTCTTCATTAAAAACTGCCTGATCCCATGCTTTCTCGGTAGAAAGTCGATGGGCAACGCGATCCAAAAGCTCGATTGAAGGAAGTGTAGGTCTTATGTAAAAAAAGCCAGAGTTGAAAACCCATATTCTCATGGTATGAGCATATCTAGCCCAACCCATCGAAGGTTCATCAAATACATCGTTAAATCCATACGCCGTATGATTATTATGACCATCCGACATGGACTCCACATCTGAATCCCTAAAAATATAATCAAAGGGGTTTTGCAAATACACAATATCGACATCCGAGAGCAGAACACTGTAACCCAATTGTAGAAACTCTCTCAAAATGCGAAATTTCAATCCGGAGACAGCATGG
This sequence comes from Trifolium dubium, assembly GCA_951804385.1. Taxonomy (NCBI): domain Eukaryota; kingdom Viridiplantae; phylum Streptophyta; class Magnoliopsida; order Fabales; family Fabaceae; genus Trifolium; species Trifolium dubium. The sequence continues at coordinate 44,976,024 of OX638068.1, forward strand.
TTCCCACCTGACTTGGCAATTGAATCTACACCTTGATCTGGGTCTCTTCTATAGACAGGAACATCATTTGACTTACAAAACTCTTCAATTCTGTCATCCAATGCAACAACCAAATAATTAGGAATACCAACTTTCTTGATATTGGTAAACCATACTTGCAACATCTCCAACACATTAGTGTTAGCCAGAACAACTATAACCTCTTTATAAATAGCAACTTCCTCCAAGAATTTTGCTAATCTGGGGTTCACTGATTCATCAGGAATAACAGGAGGGTTTGTTCTGAGAGCCTTAACAGTACCAAAAGGACCAGCCTTGTGGTTCTCACCAAGCACAACATATTGTTCCCTTGCATGACCTTTTCCTTCCTCCGCCAAACGCAGCCTTTCCATTAACCCTTTCACCTCTTTCTTCAGCTCAGAATTCTTCTCTTTAGCTGATTGAATATTCAATTTCAACAAATTAAGTTGTTCCGGAGTTTCACAGTCAGACGAAACCATCTAACAAAACAATAGGAGAGAAAAAGATTACTAAATAAACTTTTTTAAAAATTATCTCTGCTAAATGAACAAGTAACTCTAGAGATCTAGAGTAAAATAAGCAATCTTAACTGCAAGGTGATGAGAAAACCAATGGTTTTAATTCCAATACATATATTTTTGGGGAGCACATAACAACATCAAATTAGTGATGAGAAGCCTTAAAAGACCTTGACCCAAAATCTTCACCCAATACCTTAATAAATTGAGCATGTGGATCACCTCTATTATATTATAAGCTCGTGAGGGGAAAAAAAGTTACCAAACGGATCTTATTTTGTCATATGAACTTATAAGCTATAAGTTTAAAAATTGGCATTGCCAAACAGAGCCATATACATCGTTCGTTTAGGTCATTCCTAATCGATGTTGAACTAATCACTCTCACACACACTTAAATTCCAACATTTATGATTTTTTATTCATGTGAATGTAACAAAAAACATTGATGAGATTAGTTACTTTGCCCATAAATTGAATTATTAACATTAGAGTAGCAAACATGCAAGTTTTGAAGAAATAAACAAAAATTTAAATGATATTGTAGCAATTACTACAGAGTTTTGTACATAAATAGAAATGAGCTAAATTTATCAAACTAGTTCAAAATTGAATAAGAAATAAAGAAGCAAAGAGAAAAGAAGAGTGGGTTGATACCTTGTGATTGAGAATGGAAGAAGTAGAGGTGGAAGTGAAGAAACCATGTGGTGAGAAGAAAGCGAAGATGCAACCGAGAAGAACACCGATCAAAATGGCAACGGCGATTCGAGATGCAGTTATTGGATGATGATGTTTATCTCTGGTGAGTAACGCATCTCTACGACCCACCATTCTTCTTATTCTTGTTTGATCGGAACCCTAAAGTCAACGGAAACAACAGAGCCGGTCACGGTGGCTGGCAATGGAAGGAGTAACAATACTTCCAACTGCTTCCTCTTACTCCCCCGATCTACTTGCTTATTATTTACAATATTTATTTTATTTTTGTCTAAAATCTTTGATGGTTTGGCGATATTATAAATTAACACACAGAAAGTGGAGTGATAGAAAATAAAACTCCAATTATAGAAACTCGACTTAATAATTTCAGTATTTTCTATCAATTAAATTAAAACTCCAAAATTATTTGGTGATATTATGTGTCTAAGCTTAATTTATAAATGCAAATATTATTGTAATATAATTTAATATTCTGATATAATAGATCATACTATAAAAAAATAAAAAATAATGGATAATCAAAACCGATAATAGATTAGTTTGTTTACTATTACACATAAAAAAGAGCTAGTTATTTTTATATTTTTATAACTACTTTTCACGCCCACGGGCAGTCTAGCGCACCACCAATGTTTCCATTTTTTTATCCTTTGTGTGAATAGTGTTTTATTTCCATGAATTCAATTTATGGTGCATGAGTCATGAATTCAATTCATGATGAATAAATCATTGTACACTTTCTCTATTCTTCATCGACCTTGCCTTCTTCTTCTCATCTTTTTCTTCAATACTATCAAAATTAAATCAGATTGAAATTCAGCTTGTTGTTAAGTTTGTTGTTGTTGATCACAGCCTTTAACAAGGTTTGAGTTCGTTATGTAATATGCAAACATAGTTTGAATTCGCTACTTACATAACAAACAGTGTTTTTGGCGTAAGAATTTTTTTTGGACGCAAGGCCCAAGTAAACTAGGTCAAGTTGTAAAATTGGCCTAATAGAAGAGCAAGTTTTAGCCCCACACAACAATTTCTTCAAAACTACACCCTTCCCATATTGTAAAACTATAGTGCAGTTAACTTGTCAAACGAGACATAAAACTAATAATCCTTAGGTTTTCAAATTTTCAAGGCACATACTTGCAACTAAGTCTGTCATCTTATAATTCAGACTTCAGAGTCATAACATGAATCGACAGAGTATTTCAGTATTTCTAATGGAAAAATCCTCATCCTCATTATTTATCAAGTGTAAAGCTTAATTGAATCTCTAGAGGTGTTTTTATGATGATGGAATATATAGGAAAACAAATTCTTTATTCTCTGTAGTACCACTTGGTAGTTTTATGATGTAAGGGAGTCTCACATCTGAAAAATGGAGATGGTTTAATATCTCTCCCAATCATAACTTCAGATAAGATGCTCCTGTACTTTTGTTATAAAAGCAGCAAAAGTCTATTATCATGGAACAAAAATTGGTATTTGATTTTATTACAACACTGGTGTCAAGAACAATCTCAACCCAAAAGTCAATAGAATCAGAACATCATTTGTCAAACTAATATTATTACATTCAAGTCTAACTAAGCATACTTTAACATTTTAGCAACTATTTGGTTGGAAAAAAACAAACCAACTGCCGGGGAAGATTTGAAGTTCAAAGGACATATCTCAACAGAATATGACTGATAAATTTAATTACTTCAAAATAACAAGTCATAACTTTGACAAAATGTGTGTGTATGTACAAAGGGGACACAGCAAAACGGATTTACGCATTTCCAGAACCGGTAATATATGAAACTACAACTGTTGTATCATCCAGCTTGCCACCATAGTAACGAAATCCAGCATCTTGAGCAGCGGTTGAGAAAGGAGTCTGCCTGTCTTTATCCAGTGCCCGTTGACGTGCCAAAGCAGCTATCTTCTGAGCTGTGGCCTGAGGGCTTAAGCCAGCTCTTACGCCATGAACCACCACCGCTACAATCTCATTATTGTATAAGTTATCAAAAAGCCCATCCGTACCAGCGACAATGACATCACCAGGAGCAACAGCAACAGTAAAAACCTGATGATATATAAACAATAGAACCCATCTAAGCACCCTACAAGTATTAAAGAACTAGGTGCATAGAGCCAGACATTCAACAAGTATTAAACAATTTTATTATCCAGTCACACTAAAATATACTCTATCACAAACCTGACTAGATGCCATGGTTAAATACCATATAAAGAAAACACTTTCAAAAGGTTACCCCAGTATATAAACAAGACACGATATTAGAAGAATCTAGTAGTAATACACATTTATCAGCATTTAATCAAAGCAGAATCCGGTCAAAATTATATCTATTTTATTCTAGCAGCAGCATAACTTATTTTAACGTCTAAACTTAGTTTTACATTTTCAAGCCACAATCCCCACTCTATTGACTTATACATTGTGGCAGTGTTTACTCTAGTTCTTAATAACCTTTTCTTTTGTATCAAGTCCCTAGGTTTACAATCTGTATTAATTAATGGATACAGGTTAGATTGTAATTAGACTATTGAACATTAGATTATATGTTCAACCTGAGTTTGCATTACAGATCTCCCTTGTAATCAGAGTTAAAATACACAAGAAGAAACATGAAAAGGACTGAACAGTTTAATCTGTAAATATAAACTGAATAGATATGGCACATTTAATGTGATAAATTGCAAATCTTTAAAAACAATTGCCTGTAAACAAGGATTATGAACTTAATTAAACAATATATATGTCAGGAACTCTTCAGAGGCAAGGTTCAAATCTTATGGTAGACTCACAGGAAGTTATGGGTTATTATGAATTGGAAAGTGATTAAATAAAAACCATCATATCCATTTTGTATTCATTTATAATAAAGGGAAAGTACATATGAAAGAATAACATTTGAGAAATGATAGCACATGCATACCTGACCAGAACTAGGTAAATCACTATTGCTACTACATTCCAACTGATAGGTGAAATTGAAATCATGCTGCTGCACAGGAGACCGAAATATGGTGCAACCATCACGGATAACCATAAACCCACTGTCTCCCAAATTAATAGCATTGAGTCCCTATAAAAGAGCACAAGAAATGAATATATGTAGGCAAAAAAGGATGCTCCAAATAAGAGATGTAGCAAGGATTACAAAATAAAATCAAAATTCAAAACTGATTTTTTATAAGTCACTATACGCCAAAATAAATCAAAATATCAAGCACAGTAAAATTAAAGTAGGTCAAGTTTCAGGACAAAGTAATAGTACTTTTGGAGTTCAAAAGCACTCAACATTAGCTGATCTTATGCTTCGACAAAGTCCAAGGCCAACAGACATATTTCAGAAAATTAAAGAAGAACATCAGTCCCTTTTCATGCCAGTTAAAAATCAAAAGGGTGCAAGATCTACAAAGTTCTAAATTACTGCCTTGGCAAATTATGATGTCCTTTACTTCCTAAAGCATGATCAGCATTATACTCTATCAAGAAAGTAGATGGAATAACCACGAGATATAAACTTAATTCTACTCTATCAGCATTCTAACATTCATTAGCCTCGACGCACTGTAGTCTACAAGCCAGTGTGTGAGAACCAAAGTTTTACAGTACTCCAAAGAGGATGGCATAGAGATGAAGGTAACCTGGTCAGTTAGTGCAATGATGCATGCTGTAGATGAACCCTTAGCTTTTGTACTTGAGTATGCTTTTTCCAGCACCCTAGCTGGGTCAACTGAGCCTTTGGGCTCCTCCCGAATAGCATCCACTGAATTTGACATGAGCTCGCGAGAGTAAAATCCAGAATTAACACCAAGATCTGCCCAGCCACCAACACCATCTGCCACCCCTACTGCTTGTTCGTCAGAACATATAAAATGAGCATCTTCTCCACCAGTTTCTTCTTTCTCAGGATGAGGCAAGTAGCATGATCCAGATACCAGCTTCAGGGTTTTCCCAGAAGGAGTTTTCCTGCAGTCATCATATCCAATCACATCACATAAACAACTAATATTGCAAAGATATTACACAATTTACAATGGTTGGATAAGCTCCATTTAAAAGATATTACAATTTACAAAGATACAACAAAGCATGAAGATCAAGGGTCTTCAGTTCCCTATGCCCAAAGTTCCAGCTTTCTCTCAAATGACGAGATAGTCTCCCACTCATCCCTTCCCATTATCTATCTATACTAACTAATCTTGAGTATGGGAAGCGGTAACCGTCATATTCATATTAACAAAATAGCAACAATCAAATGCAAATGTTCGATAAATGCCAGTGTTTCAAAAATACAAATGCTAAAAGAGCACAATATTCCTTTCCAAGTAAAGATGGGATTCAATTCAACCATATCTCAGTTACACAAAATAGCAATAGTCAAAAACCCATGTTCCTTTTAAAGTGCCCTTGGATCATAAAAGGATGTTTTATAATGCCTATAACTCAAACAGTCAAACTACATATAACAGATCACTAAGTCACCCAGTGAGTAACAAGTAGCATTATAATCTTTATATGGATTTAACAGCATAGAATTGATATTGCTTCACATCCATGTTATGCTTATAACATCAAACATGAAAGGGAGAAAACTTACAGTTCAGCTGAATCTGCAGAATTCGTTAGCTTATCCTCGCGGGCAGAAGTGTCTAAAGGCACATCATGAGCAGGGCCAACAGAGTTACATGTTGTCGACGAACTGTGGTAATCACTATACCCTGACTGTGTATAACCCCAAGAACTACACCAACTCTTTGCAACATTACAAACAAAATAACCAAAAATTGCACGGCTATTTGGCTGATGATGATTATTCAAACACATGCTCACTTTTCCACCATTCCCCAAACCACTTCGCAAATAAACATTGTTGCTATTATTCGTTGACTGCAAACCCCGACCACGCTTCTGAGTCAAGTTATCCAAAGAGTATACCCCAACACCAACCCCAGGTAAGCGAGCAGCCATTGTTTTAATCTGAAACTTGTCGGGTCCAGAAAGGGCACGATCAATGTGATATCCACAAACCTCAATAGAAGGCCCAGATACAGACGGAACCGAAAACGTTCTAGATAGCGTATCAACTACCGACAAGGTTCTTTTTTTCTCGACAAATTCAGGTCTTGCAGCTAAGGCAACCCCGGGACGCACAAACAGGGTTGCCTCAACACAATCTGAACTTAATTTATTGACAGAATGAAAAAACTTATAACTACTACCAAACCACAATTTCCCTTGTCCAATAAGAATTTCAGCAGAATCCTGAAATCCCTTTTCTTTCCCCAAAAAATTTCCAAACCTCGAAAAATAATTGGATGGCATATTTTATAAAGAAAATAGTAATTCAGATTCGTCGAATACAACAAGACGGTTGCCAGCACCAATACAAGCTAAATACAATAATCTCATAATAACTCCAAATACATTAACCCCTTCAATTGATTATACACCTGAATGAATTAATCCACAAATCAATGATAATAATCAAATTAAAGAAAAATAGATTGTTAGAAATAAGGGAGAAAAGGGGGGAGAAACTTACAATTGGGGGAAAGTGGATGAATAGAAAACCCTAACTAAACTAAACCTAAAAGATTGGAACGTAACGAGAAAGCGTTGGAGGTGAAAAGTTGAAAAATGAGGGAAAAGGGATAAATTAAGAGTGCGATGGTTAGGTGAGAGAGAGAGAGAGATTAGTTAGGGTTTGGATTGTAGGCGATTAAATTTCCCGCTAAGAGAAAGAGAGAATGAATGAGGTTGGTAGGTATTGGTACAAACAATCACAACCACAGCTAGATTAGATGACCGGTGTGTGTGTGCGTGCGTTTATAAATTATAAAAGTCACACTCTTTTTTTAAAACGGAATCTCGAAATTTCTATGTCTTTTTATTATTTTTTTAATGGAATTTACAATTACAATGTGATAAGTAATTATTGAACGTCAAAAAAAAAGTAGTTATTGATGATTCGTAAAAAAAAATTAATTCTTGGTTATTTCAATGATTTTTTATAAGGGATAATTTATATTTTAAAATTTATCGAATAATTTTATATATATTTTGTCTGAATTTTGCATTTATATATAATTTATAGAATAATTCATTCGATGGTAATATGACATTTTGCTTGAAGAATGACTATTCATAGAGATCTTTTGACTCATATCACTCCTCCAAGAAATATTTGTGGTCAGGGACGGATCCACATGGTGGCACACTGTGGTTATAGTCACACCAAAATTTTTAATTTTTCGTAGATATATATTTACCTCCTTGGCATGAGTTCGATTCTTGCCAGCTCCAGTTTTGTTTTGCCTTTTATTTGAATTTAAAACAAAATTTTGCTATGTTGTAAATTGACTAAAGTCACTACACCACAAAAAATTGACAATATATATACTAGAGTGGTCAAATTATTTTTTTTTTTAAAAGAGTGGTCAATATATATACTAGAGAAATTAAATTGTATCAATTATATTTTGTCGAGTATAAAATTTATTGTTATTTATTTGTTCTTTATTATTTTTTCTCGTGTTTTCGATATACAAAACTACCTATTTCGGCTAATTTTCAAGCGTGATTTTTTTTCAACTATAAAATTTGTGAATATTTTTTTAGCCACACTAGAATATGAGGTCTGAATCTGTCCCTGTTTGTGATCATCTTAGAATTTTTCTTTTTAGTCTGAATTTTTCTTTTTAATTTTGTTTTTTCTTTCTTTTAATTTTCTTACAAAAAAAGTCTGAATTATAGATTAAATAAAGTTATTCTTTATTATTTTTAGTTTATTTTTATATCCATTTAAGAAAATGAAGAAAAGTTTTAGTTTTTCTTTGTGTGCCATTGAAACAACTTAAAATGACGGTGACCGCGAATAGAAATTTAGAATTTATTATGTTTTGTTGAATGTGAGAAATGATTATGTTTGTGTTGTTTGTTGTTTTGGTGTGAGAGTGTTATTAGAAATGGTGTGTTTGGCTAAGAATCAATTTATGTTTGTTTTTGAATTAGCTCAATTAGTTCAACATTTGCACGTAATATGTAGGGATCGGTGTTTGAATTATAGTACATCATTTCATTTTAGATAAAATTCTAACCATTAAACTATGCAAAGGGAAAAAAAACTCAAACTTATAATCAGGACAAAATGTGCCCAAAAATAAGAGTAAATAAATTACAACAAAATCACCAAATGATATTACAAGAACAAAATCACCCCAACAGAAGTAGTCCAAAAACAAAATCACCCCTACAGACAAAATCATCTAAGACTAAGAATCCATAAAACCAAGACATCTAAGAGAATTGAACAATCAAAGATTTAAAATACAATCAAAGTCCAACAATACCTTTACTTCAAACCAACACCAAACCCAAATCTTGATGTTACCAAAAAGAGAGTTATTACAAACTTTACAAATGAACCAAATAGTAGCTAGTCAAATCATCTCAAAGCAATATCTCAATTATACAATTCACAATATTTTTTTATTGAGAGTAATTAACACAATGATCATATTCTATACATTGATAATCATTTTCATAATCTTTTAAAGACAATTTGCATGCCATATTGAGGTGACACAGTCATCGCCAACATTGGTCCATGAACATATGTTGGTGACACATTAAAAGAATATCTCTGCAAAACCATGGCAAGAACAATCTTCATTTCAATCATAGCTAAATTTTGACCCACACAATAGTTGGGGCCAAATCCAAATGGGAAATATGAAGTAGATGTATGCTTTTTGGGATTTGTAAATCTCATAGGATTGAATTCAAGAGCATCTTCTCCCCATATTTTAGCATCATGATGAACTGAAATTGCAGACATATATAATTGTGTGCCAGCAAGAATATCAATGTTTCCAATGTTAACTCTTTTACTTGCTTGCCTCACCAATATCCCTGCTATAGGATAAAGTCTAAGCGTTTCTTGAATTACCAAGCTCACCTGATTAAAAAAATTAGATTCATCCTTAATACTACCTTTTGGTGATTGAAAGTGTTTTTACATCAAAGTTTTTAAATAAAAAACTTTACAAAGATAAAATAAATAACACATCCAAATATATTTCATCATATTGTCCGATCCATTCAACACTCACTGCTTAAACTCATTAAACACTTAAGTTCAACTACGTGATTATCACCAATCAAAAATTGAGCGAAACTCATAAAACACAAAGCTAGAAGAGCATGAGCTAACTTACTAATTTGAGGTCACTTAATGTTTCTGCAGTTGGAGGTGTATGATGTCCCAAAATCTTAAGTACTTCTTCACGTGCCTTATTTTGCCATTCTTGGTTCATTCCTAAAAGGAGGATTGCCCAACTTATTGAATTGGCACTTGTTTCTTTTCCTGCCAAATAGAAATTTTTACAATTATCTATAATCTCTTCCAATCCTAACCTTTGTGTCTCATTGTTGATAAATTTGTGAGGAGACATCAACAAAGAAAGCAAATTTTCTGAATTATTTTGTGCTCTTTGGTTATCTTCAATCAACACTTTAATTAATTCACGAGTTTTCTTTTCTAATCTCTTTCTTTCTCTGTTATTCTTAGTAGGTATATACCTGCATACACATTAGACAAAGTATTTTAGCAATAAAATTTTAGGCATGCATTCATGCGTAAAAAAGTGTGCAAATCTTTACACCGACGATATATATAACTTAAATCTTTGTTTATATTAATTGTTCATTTCTTTTTACAAAAGAAATTTTTTGTTATTGTCCGCAAGGCCTATAATAAATGATAATGCTGATAGAAGGTATATTTTCATTGGAGTTCAAACTCGAGACTTCGCAATCATGAGTTTCAGATGATGTTTAATTTCTTACTTTGTTTTTAACACAAATAACATCTACAAAACAACAACTAAGTTTTGTCCTATAAATACCTAAAGCCGGGAAAATAAGCACTCCTGTGAGCAAGAATGGCAAGATGACAATGTTGATCTTGTAACTCAAAAATCTCTTTCCCTTCTTCATAGCTACTTCCAAAAGCAACTCTAGATATAATATCAGCTGAAAGATTTTGGAGATCTTTATTCACATCAATCTCAAATTCTTCAATGCCATTGTTCTCATCTTCCCACTTGTAAAACATTAATTTTGTTGTGTCTATCATTTGGGGAATCCAAGACTGATATGCATATAGACACAACAAATGGTTAGTTAGTTTATATGAAATTAATTATTAAAATCGGTATCAAAGATACACACCACTACGTGTGTTCACAGGTCTAAATATACACTAAGAAAGAAATATTACCTTAATCCGCTCCATTTTAAAAGCATGATTGGCAATTGATCTATAAATGGACCATTTCTTTCCCTTTGAAAAGAGAATTCCATCTCCATAAAACCGTTTCGCCAACGGATTCGGGTCCAACTTCTCAAACCAATCTCCCGTTTTCAAAAGTGCCTCCTTAATAATAACCGGGTCGGATATTACCAATCTCGGCTTCGTCCCATACCAACATAGGACAATTTTCCCGTAAACATGAGTCCACCTATGATAGAATGGACACACACGTTGAACTATATCGTGGCATAAATCCATTGGCTTTGATTGAACTTCCGCGAACATACGTTGGATTTCATCGGTGTTTCCTCTTATCAGACGATAGGGAGGACCCCTTATGCCTTGTTTGTTAAAGTGGCGAGATATGATCAATGGAACATAAATTATTGAGTATGTGATCCTTGCTGTGAACACTAGCAGCAGAATAAAGATGAACAAAAGTAGATGATGAGGCATGATCATGTAGGTTCATAGATAATTGAAAGTGAAGAGTTTTTACTTATAGTAATTAACAAGTCAAGTGTGACTTAGTGAAGTGCCTTAGTATCTGGCAATGTCATGATGATTCTCATTTCTTAAGAGATTAAAATATACTGATATGAATATATGATGATATTATAGTGTTTTAGACGCTTAGTAAGTGGATCAAAAGTTTGAGCTCACTTGCATGCCAAAAGAAATTGAATAGAGTAGAAAATTCACCTTATATATTAAAGAGATTCTTCAATGAAAGTTAATTGTGTCAAACAAAGGTGGAATCTAATATCTATAATGTGTACTATTAACTAAAACCATGTACTAAGTATACTAACGTTTGATTACGTACGGACATGTGACGATGATGCAATGAATGACATAATAATCCAAGGTGGGTTCATTATAAAAAGAATATGAAATGGTTATTCTAAAATGAAATGGGTTCAATAATTGTCAGCAACAAAAATTATTCTAGAAAATGAAATGGGTTCAATAATTGTTAGCAACAAAAATTATTTAAGTGTTTTGTCATCATTGCTTTAAAAGTAGGGCCCCATAGATTTTATTTAAATTTCAACCAATATGAAGATAATATGTACCGTAAATATTACTGGTAAGAAATTTTTATATATAAGAGATAATGATCGAACTCCTTGTCACTTACTTAAAAAGTCTAAAATTTTTACCGTCTAATCTACACCACTTAACCAATTCATTGTAGGTGGTGGTATATTTGTATATTCTAATCTACTAACTAATACTAGTAGAAGTAGTGTTTATGTCAATTGGAGAAGGTTTGAATAGATAATTAAGCCTGAGTTAGATGCTTATAAGTTATAAGCCTCAAGCTTATTGTATTTAACAATATTCTAAAGGCTAGACAACTTAAATACATGAATCACAACAGAACCTACAGAAGTGTTGTGCATCATTATAGTTTGCACGCCTTCATACTAGCACCATTTGGTCACACACCTCTATATGCTGCATTGTGATCAATTTTCAGAGCAGGATGATGATGGTGAGAGGTAATGTAGACAGTAAACAACAAGTAGGAAGACATGTTGTGAGGTGATGTTGACAGTAAACAACTAGCTAGTAGGAAGACTGATATGCAACATTGATTGATGCATCTTTTTCATCTGTAAGAGGTTGGGTTGGTATTAGTTTGTGTCTAAGAGATGAGCACGACAAATATTTGTTTTGGCCAAAACAAGTTCGGAATCCCCCTCTCCTCTATATTCAATTTTTCAATGGATAAAGGGAAAGCTCGCGAATTGTCCATGGCTTAACAGCGAGTCATAGATCTTCTGCTTCATAGTGTAGATTTCGAATATTAGTACAATTCCTTCCGTGAAGAGCGTAGACATATTATTTCTTATCATTTGACTAGATCTCATGTTGAGTTTATCAGAACACAGATAAATGAAGCACCCTGTGTCGCTACCTAATCATACCCCAAACAATTCCTCAAGTTATATTCTTTATTGACTAAAAAGAGGAAGAATGAGAAAACCCAATACATAAATATTGATTTCATATTTGATTGTAAAAAGGATCATGGAAAACTAGTTTATTTTCCCAAATAGTTTTTCTTGAGTTCCCTTCTCTACCTGAAATCTTCTTCATCATTATTTGCTATTCTCTCCCTCAAAACTACTTACACTTACATCAACCACCACCAAGCAACAAAAAAGAAGTGGTCTTGAGTCAACAATTGTGTTGTCACAAACACTAAAAGTGAGGGACCTTGTATAACTCAAACAAATGAAAATGATTAAAGCATAAAACTTAGAGATTTATTATCATTATAATTTATTTCCCTCGAAAGCTAAAACACAGTGAGACATCAAAAGATTAAAAACTAAGGAAATCTCTTGAAGTAGTTTGAGAAAGGCTCGTGAAATTAATTAACTCTGCCGCTTAACTGCGATCATTTACAATTTGATTTCCTACAAACATGCCATCTCTTCTTTTAGGGAAACCAGGAGGATCCATAGTTGAGGCCCTATATTTAAGCTCTGATGCTGCTCGAAAATCGGGATCAACTGAAGCTGGTCTAGGATTGTGATCAGCAGAACCAAGTCTATAGGTATTTGCTGCCCCGCCAGGAAACCTTGTAGGAGAGCCATACCTTCTCGGTGGTGGTGGACCTCTAAGAGCTCCGCTTCTAAGATCCATAACATCAGCAGAAGTCCTTGAAGATGAGTCCACAAAAGATCTTTCGCTGGAACTAGATGCCAAGGGAGCACCGGATGCTGATGCCAAGGGATCATCCGGTCCCCAAGATGTAAGTGCTTCCTTCTTCTTGGCGAAAAAATGCCAAGCACCGAATAGAAAAAGTACGAAGAACAATACAGGACTAGTCCATAGGTAGGTATTGAATTCGCCTTTATAGATAGGTAGATTGGAATGATACATTCCAACATAACCACCTCCAAGTCCAACGATAACAAGCTTTTCACGGTCACTAGCTATCAGCGGTATCATCACTCTTGTTTCGTCATCCAAACTTGGGGTTGGATGATTCAAGAATGAGGATCTGAGCTCATCGATGCTTGAGGAGAAAACAGGTCGAGGAACCCCAACTCTCACATAATGAGGAGACGAAACATTAAACACGGAAACCTTTTTAGGGTTAACCATAAGCAGGTAACCCTTAATCGCCTGCAAGGCAAGAGGCTCATCCATTTCAAACTTTTTCTTGTATCTAACCCTGCATTTAAAGTTCATTACATCACCAAGCAACAAGACATAGATCAAATCACCGTCAGATGTAAAACCGTAAGCCTTGGAACGCTCCGTGGCATCAAAAACATAACCTCTAGCAAGGGAATGGTTCAACCCTTCACATTCAGATTCTCTTATTTTCATGGCCCTTAAATCTATTGAGCCTGCACCAGTTTCTGTCAAAAACATAAGCCTTTGCTTTAAAAAAACCAACGGCCTAGTACTCGGCATAACAGAACCATGAAACAAACCGTTTTCCTTAAAAACTTTAATCTTGCCACTAGTATCCACTGATAGAATATACTTCATCCTCCCTACAGAATGAACTTCCAACAGAGTTATAGCCAACTCATTCTCATGATTTTCAGGTGACATAAACTTACCAACATTTTCCATGAAAAGGGAACTCCAATCTTCGCCACTCGATCCCTCCCAAATTTTATGTATCAACATTCCCCCATTCTCATGACCCGTTATAACAATACTCTCATTCCTAAAAACAGAAGTATACGAAACCATAGCCGTAATAGGCGAATCCAACAAAGTATCAAACTCAACCAAAACATCACCATTTCTCAAAAACACATAAACTCTTCCCTTCTCATCACTAACTGCTACATACTTACTCAACCCTTCATGATCCTTAAAAGGCAAAACATTTATACAAGTTGCATCAGAATCCAATTTCACAGCAGATGCAAACTGAAACCTCTCTGACCAAAAAGGAGTATACTTGGTCACAGACATTCCCTTACCTCTCTCACCATTTTGAGTTTTACCCTCAAATTCTCCATCTTCAACAACTTTATTATTACTTGATCTTCCATCATCACCACCACCACCCTTTATCTGAGTAAACCTACTTTTTTCATGAGCAACCTTTGGAACATCTTGTTGGGGTTGCTTAGATTCTAATCTTGCAACTATATCACTAAGATTTCTCACTAACTCTTCGAGTTTATCCAACAAAACTTGTTGATTGAATTGATTATTAGCAGTTTTGGATTCAGAAACAGATTCATCATTTGATGGGCTTATAGGGTTACTTGAAACATGAAGAAAAGATAAAAATAAGAGCAAACAGAAGATAAAAATCTTGCCTTTTTCTGTAGCCGCCATTAAAAATGAAGTTTGAAGGGTGAGGGTGTTGTTGTTGAGTTGGATCTGAAAAAGAGGGAATATAGGAGAAATCTATGTTAGATTTGAGGAATATGAAGAAAGAGTATTGAAATGGATTTGACTTAGGTTGAAATTAGGGTAAAAACAGAGAAGAAATGGATTAACAAAGACATGTAACTGATTTTTGAGTTGAAGTGGGTAACATGGGATGTGATCTGGTCAGATCGGTGTGATATTTCTTTGTCAAATAGTACTACTACTAATCTTTTAGGACATTGACAATTTTTATGTCCTACATTCATGCTCCTACCATAATTTTCTATTTTATCATATTTATTTTTAGGTAAAATTTTCTAATTTGGATAATTTATAGCCATGGATGGACTCATGTTTTTTACTTTTCTTTTATGATTAGAAATGACTATATTATTTAATTACTTTTTATAGTAAAGATGTTTTCCTAAAACATTTTCATGGGTCCAATACTTTTAAGTTTTAAGTATGTAGTGGTGTTTCAATTATTTTATATTCCTTTAATGACAAAGGCTATGGTGCGCATCATAGATAACTCAATTTAAACCTAAGATTTATTAGATTCATATGATAATATTGTGCACACAACACTCACGCTATATTCGTTCTATATTTCAATCTTCCTCTATCATCAAACATCAATATTTTCCTCTTTCATTGTGGAATTCAATCATCGCTCCTCCTCCTTTTACACAGTGGTTTGTGGTGGAGATAACATTTCTTCATTTTTAACTTGTTCTTTCTAATCATTGAGACATGCTCTGCTCGTAACTTCTTTTAATCTTTATGGGATCGGGTCGTCAACACCAAAACAAAACTTAGCATCAATTTTGGAAGAAGTCACACTAATGATGTAACTCTAACACCATCCCAATTCAAATATGTGTTTTCTTCCTATCCAAGCATTCTACCATAAACACCAAAATATAAATAGCACTTCTCGAATTTATATGCAAATGAATATGCACAACTTTATTTTTGCATTGTTCTTAAATGAAAAATATAAATAGCAGTTGTCAAATTCCAGTTGAAAAGTGTACACATGCTTTAAATATGATTAATTCTAATTTACCAGTACCATTGATTTAGTTGTAACTTGCAAGTACCAAAGTAATAGGCACTTAACTTGGATGATAGGTTTAGTTGAAAAGAAAATTGAAAAATTGTATTAAGAGTAAAAACATTGTATTTAACCAACCATTTTATCAACCATCTTATTTTGTTCCTAGACTAGAAAAGCTTCCCAAATGCTAATATATAGTTAGAATATACAAAATAAACACAACCTATCATGTTTTAAAGAAATTTCATTGCAATCACACTGCTTCCAACAAGAACAAGTAATCCTTCCAATCATTTTGATGGCCATAGAGAAAAGAATGGTAAGACAGAATAACTTTATGAGGATAAGAGGTGCCAAATTTATAGGCAATCAATTACAGGATTCTGCAAATATGAGTGAAATATTGGAATAGTTCAAAAAATAAAATGAAAAGTTTAATGTGGACGATCAATGCCACAGAATAGCTCATTACACGATCAAATCACTTTCAAGTATACAATAATGTAAAGGCAAAATATGCCCTATTGTGACCACAAAAGGCATCAAAAACTAGATAGCAAACTTATCAAGCAATTGAGCCCGTCTATGGGATGGAAAACTACGTCTGAAAATTCCATGTGGTCTCTGCAATAAGTTTGGGAATTTTCTTTTCCTCGGCCAAGTTAACGGATGCTATAAACTGCAAGAAGACATAGCTGATAATTAGAAGTTCTGCGTGACAAATAAATAGAAACTACTCAGTACTCAGGACTTCTGCTAAAGTGTTGGCTACTTCATAGTGAGTTCAAAAGAGAATTGGAAGATAGATATCTGCACCTATTTTCAACCCTACACAAACTATTTCAATTTATTTAAGAATATAAATGATCTTCAATTTAAGACTACATAAACACATATATAATTTGATACAGCATTTAGATGCATATGCTTTAATTCACACCACCAAAGAAGTTGAAACCTCTAGAAAACTCACATCTCCCTCAATCTCAGACAAAGCAATCGACATTCTAAGCATATTATAACCATTGTTTTTATTTTTTTGGAAATATATTATAATCATTTTTACTTGTTGAGAAATCAACATAAATTGTTCCAGAAAAACAAAATACACAATTGAAGTCTTAAGACTGGTAACATCAATCTATTAACTATCTTATATTATCATCAATCTATTAGCTATCTCATTTTATACCCATGAATTATTAGTTAATTCTCATTGTAAAAATGTTAAAAAAATCAAGCTTTATGTGCGACATAATTGAAAACAGAAAAAACCAACTTTGAAAGTTTCATCACCACAAATAAATTCAAAGCAGCTGAAAACAAAACCATGGATATAATTCCAATATTCCAAGTCACAGATGCAGTCACATCACAATTCATCAATTTCAGACACAAATGGCTTATCCTTTTGCCAACAATCTTAAAAACCATCACAAGTACGAAAATCAACCACACAAGTCAAATATAAAAATCTTAGTTTTAAATTACAATACGCAACCGCTTGGCCACAACATCAAGCACTTTTAAGGGTGTTTGGATTGACTTATTTCAGCTTATCTAATGACATACATAAGTTTTGAGAAACTGTTTGGGAGAACTTATGAAAACATCTTATGACAATTTTCATAAGTTCCCCAATATAGCTTATGAAAATAACTCATAGCATTAGTAAACAATTTATCTTTTGATATAAAAATAGCTTATGTAAGCCTATACATAGGCACTTATCATGATAAGTGTTTGTTCTGTAAGCTGCATATAAGCTTTTTATCCAAACATGTCCTAAATCCCACACATCTCAACTACAATTGCAACAATATTGACCACATTTTTCAACAATAATTATCCATTATACCAAATATTACTATCAAATTCCAAAAACCTTAATTTAAAACCATGATCAAAATTTACACAAAACAAACAAACTACAAGTTAATTAATTAACCAATGACTAACCTTCAAGTTCAAGCCACCATTTTGTATCCATTCAAACCCTAACAACTTACTCGATGTCTGATAAGTCGCTTTTAACGAATGAATATCATTAACTCTCCTAGAAACAGCAAAATCCCATGCATTCTTAGCAAAATCATAACTAGGTTCAATTGTAGTCAAACCCTTATGAACATAGCTATACTTCAATTTACAATTCCCAGAATCAAGAGCATAATTCGCTGAAACTTTGTTCGATGGGTCCAACACAAACGTTCCGTCCAAAATTGTTCTGTTATCTCCTTTGCTATGTATGTATGTCAAATTCAACGGTTTCTCTGCAACCCTAACGGTGTTCATAAACATAAACCGAAAATCCTGCACAAAAAATGAACAAAATTAAAATAAACCGAACCGGTTAGGTTTGGTTTAGAAAGTGGTTGAACCGGGTTTATTTACCTTTTTGGGAACGTTGTAGTCGATACTGAAGGAACCGGGTTTTTCTACGGCGAGGGATAGAGCGGTTAAGCTAGGGCCGTTAGTGAAAGTGGCGTCTGTTGCGGATGCTCGGAGTTTGAAGTCGCCGACGTTGAAGGCGACGGTTGTGGCGGCGGTGCCGGTGTTTTTGTCGGCGTCGTATTTGGTCTTCATAGCGCCCTTCATTGTTAACATCGGAGCGAGTAATGCAAAAATATGAGAATTGTTTTTTTGGTTTTATGTGAAATGAAATGGAAAGTGGTAGTGATAAGCAACAAACAAAGTGCATATGTTTTCTTCTGTTCTAGCTGCCGGCTAGTGGGTTTTGGGCTTTGGGCTTTAGAGTTGGGTTTGGGTTTGGGTTTGCTGGTTTTAGTAATTGGCCCATTTAGATGGTCATTACTCATTACTCATCACAAGAAAATGTTATGTTAATACATGAGTTCATGTCTCTTAGATTGTATTCCTACCCTCTACAAATTGGGTAAAATTCAAATTTGTCCTGGCATTTTCAAAAAATAAAGGGAAATATGTGAGAGATGGCATTGATTGAGATATTATCGATGACAACCAAACATATATTTTGTAGATGATATTATCGATACTATCGATTGAGTATATAGTAGGTTTGAATGTTGTCAAGATATATGGATAGGTTTGATGTTCAAGGAGATGAATGTTGAAGTAGAGAAAACTATCACTCAATAGATTGACAATAAATCGGCTATCAATTTATCTAGAAATCATATGCTAAGTAGCATATACAAATAATGTTTCATTTTACAAGGGAGTAAGCAAACAATGGAAAGATAGATGTGGTGCATTGTCTAGCTGAAACTCATATTGTTGATGCACTTACTAAATAATTGAAAACAAACGTTTTTTGTTCTTAAGAATGAAGGTATATTTCAAATTGAATGATGAATTGGGGGTGACAACAATGGTCATTGCATTGACTCACCCTCCAATTCATACAAAGATATAATGTAGGCTGTAAACAAATAAAATTAGATAATCTCAATCATTTTTTTTCATTGACTAACTTGCAAAATTTTAAATCTTTAGATAATTGAGCACAAATACTCTTTAGATTACCTTTACAAAATTTATCTATATATAAACATAAACATAAATATAAATGTAAGTAGGGATTTTCTAACTTTAAGGAGGGAAATCTCCTCTATCTTTCCCTACATTCTCTCTATCTCTCTCATTTTATTTCCCTTCATTTTTCTCTCAATATTCTATCTCTAAAAATTGCTTAAAGTTGTCAAAACAAAAGATAGAAAAATGAAAGGTAAAAACATATATACTCAAGTGTAACTAAAAATTAAAACAAATCTCATTGATGTTTCACTTTTTCAATCAATCAATCACCACTCCATAACTCTCATGAAAAAAACTCATCAATCCTCATCATGATATTCACCTTTTGGGTTGGGTGTATAATAAACAAACGCTAGAACTCTGTTAAGAAAGAAACGGCTCAAATACAGAAAAACGATATGCCGTTAAATCCGTGACCACACGCGCGTCACACCCAATTACACCTTCCCGCAAAAAACGCCTTCAAAATACACCAAAACGCATCACAATCCAAAATCACCAAAATCGATTATTCTCCATAGAATCTATCTACGAATCGTTAGGTAGGAAGAAAAATTAGAGAAGATAATTGGAAAATTAATTCCTCAAATTCAATGAGGAAACTATGTCCAAATTTCGATAAGATTGATGGATTGGAAACGGTTTTGGAGGTTCCGATACCGGAAGATATGTGGACTGGAATCGGAAGCAGTGGTTCCAATCGGCGGCAGAATCTTTGTGCTCTCATGAAAGCACGACATTCTAACGATAAATCTTCGCATCTTGCTTCTGCTTCTAATAATGAATTCATTGCGTTGCTTAAACTCGTTGGTTCTCCTCTTATTCCTCTTCAGGTTCAACGTGATCATACGTTAACTCGTCCTCTCAGAGATTCTAATATCGTAAGCATTGCTAATTTCTTCATTCATTTCGTGTGTTTGCGCGCACGCTTATTGATCGATGAAATTAATTTATAAATAGTAAGATTTTGATTGATTTTCTCTGCGTGTAGATATTGTTACAATCAAGGTTTTAAGTTGGAATTGCTATTATGAACTTATGATGATTTTAGATAATAGTGATTAGTGATTATACGGCATTGTTGCTCGTGTGCACGTTTATAAACTGAGTTGCGACCGCAATATAAGTAGTTTTAGTGGTCTCTGCATCGGCATCATTACCATACCTGTGTCCGAGTTGATCGCAATTACTGGCGTTTTATCACATTATAAAGGTTTGCTGTGTAACTGCAATCATGATCACAACTGTAGTTTAAAATCATGTCATAGGCGCATTATAACTATTCCATGAAAATTTGACAATTCTTTGTGTTTGAGTTATTTATAAATCAGATTCTGTCGAGTTTGGATCCTTTGTAGCTAGTTTGGTCTAGTCTAATCTAATACCATCAGGCAACAGTACGTTGGAATTAATCTAATGACTGACAGATTAACACTCTTAGGTCTTAGCCATTGATTCCGATTAAGGATAGGATCAGCTATTGGAATGTAGAAAATTTGAGGTCAATTTGGCAAGGTTAAAACTTGAAATGTCTAATCTAATGTTGCAATCCTGATATTGTTACTAGCAACTTGAATCTTTGATGTTATTGTGGTAATTCCATGTTCATAACTCTATATCACAGATTCACAGTTGATTAGAATGTTAAAATGATAAATGGCCAGTTTGATTAATAATAGTGATATAATAGGATTGAAATTATTTTTGTTAAGCTTGTTGTGGTTCTATTGAATAAAAGTTATTTGAATGAAAAAAATGTGCAGGAAGCTTCTAGTGCGAAGTATATAGTGCAGCAATACATAGCTGCAACGGGAGGAATGGGAGCACTGGATTCACTGAAGAGTATGTATGCAATTGGACAAGTGAGGATGTTTGGGTCAGAGATGCGTGAGGGAGATGATAGCGTTCAACCTATTGGAAGGGCTGAAGCGGGAGGTTTTGTGTTGTGGCAAAAGAATCCAGATTTGTGGCACTTTGAATTGGTTGTGGCCGGTTTCAAGGTTAGTGCAGGGAGTGATGGGAAGGTAGCATGGACACAGTCTTCTTCTAACCCTCGTCATGCTAATAAAGGTCCTCCAAGACCTCTTCGCCGCTTCTTTCAGGTACTAATAGACAGACACTACATTACAAATTTGCTATTGTTTAATCTTTGCACACCCTAATGCCTGTACCAATTTTAGTTTTTTTTTGGTACAATACCAATTTTAGTTTATTCCAGCAAGAGTAATTAATAATGACATTGCTGGCTTATGTGAGAGGTTATTAGTTCATTAATTGTCAGATATTTAGTACTGAACATAAGTAATTGTAAAATATAATTAGAGAAGTACAGAAGTTTTGACAGTTACCAAATTGAAAAAGGCAGGGATGAATTGTCATTGTTAGCTGAAGTGTTTTTACAGAATCTGTTAATGTAATTGTTGGCTGAAGTGTTTTTACAGAATCTGTTAATGTAATCCTCTGTTATGTTTGGTTTTCCAAAATAGAATTTGTTCTTTTTGAAGGAAAAAAACTTGTACCTGATTTGTGTTTATCATACCAAATTTTTACTTGTCAAACTACAACTCTATTAGCAATTTGTTTTGGTATAGTATTGACCATCGAGTAGCAGTTATGTTTAGTAGGACATGGGTGGCTTGAGTTCTGGTATAGTAGAAAATCATACCCTTATATCAAAGGTGTCAAAGCAATATACTCTTTCTAGTTTATATTAATTTGTCTCCAACAATTAATTGTTTCCTGACATATTGCTAGTTTGTGACTATTATCTGATCTAGAATTCAATTATTAGTGTTTCTATTTCAAAGTAAAAGTTCAATTTGCTTATGATTTTTGATTTTCACACTTTGTTAACCACTAATTGAGTCAACTTCTGTGCCACCAAAAGTTGGGATTTATCATTGAGGCCATAAAGGGCCTTGTTTCATCATGATTTTGCCATTGATTTTGTGTATGTTATTATCAGGGGCTGGATCCGAGATGTACAGCCAACTTATTTCTAGACGCAGTATGTGTAGGAGAGAAAACCATTAACAAAGAAGATTGTTTTATACTCAAGTTAGAGACAGCACACGACATCCTCGAAGCACAAAACACACCACACACAGAAGTTATTAGACACACAGTGTGGGGATACTTTAGCCAACGCACTGGGTTACTTGTCAAATTCGAAGATAAGAAGTTGGTTAGAATGAAACCAGTCAAAGGAGATGATTCTATTTTTTGGGAAACAAGTATTGAGTCAGTGATTGAGGACTATAAGTACATAGATGGAATTAAAATAGCTCATGGTGGAAAGACTGTGGTCATTCTGTATAGATATGGTGTAGCACATAACCACCGGCGAAGAATCGAGGAGACATGGAGGATTGAAGAAGTTGATTTTAACATTTTTGGCTTATCAATGGATTGTTTTTTGCCTCCTTCTGATATCAATAAGGAACATGATGTAGAGCAAATTGTGTAGTAGGAAATAGTTAGGATTTTTACATCTTTTTTGTCAACCACTACAAATTTGTGTACATATTGCATAGACTATAGTATAGAAGCAAACCATAGCCGAATACACAATATTTCTCAAGGTCTTCGGTTCAATGTTTTAGAACGAAAAGTTTTTACAAGGCGTTTCAGGATTTTGTTGTTGAGTTGAAAAGAATGTTAAACTTCACAAATATGTAAAATATGATTGATGTTTTAGCAAAGAATGTTATGATTGATTGCCATTGTATTTTTATTTTTTATTTAGATAGAGTAACGATCAATCACCACTTAAAATTCAAACACAATAAAACTCGTGCGACCACAAAAAGTATCCAGTTTAACATTGCTGCATTTTCATGACTGGTTTCGATCTCATAACCTCTAGTTAAATTAGAAGATATCACTTATCATCTTGATATTGTTAGTTGAGTTGAACATTTATACAGATTTATATATCCGTCCAGTTCTTATCACTTACTCCCTTTGTCCCTTTTTATAAGACACCGTTTGACAAAATTATACTTATACTATTCACTTATCATGTTTTGACCGTATTTTTTTAATAATACATAGATGTAAATATTAACATATAAGATCTTGTTTGATTTGTTTTGGTGAGTACTTTCAAAATATCAAGTTTTTATAATTTTTACTACTAAATAATTAAATATATTTGTAATCAAAATTATGCATTAGCGTACGTGTAGTGATCAAACGGGATCTTATATTTAAGGACGGAGGGAGTACTATTTACTTACCAATGCTAAATTCATTTGATTTAGTATTTATTTTTTTTAGGGATAGTATTTGGGGTATAGTATTGCACTATTGTTTATTTGCTCACCTTTTTCGGATTCAATAGTCAATATAACTTGGTCAAATAAATCTTTTGTAAAAAATGAAAAAAGGAAAATACTTGGCAAAAGAAAAAAAAGGAAAATAATATTATACGACAACGTTTTGAACAGCACCGCACGAAAAAGCCCAAACCCTAATCTCCTTCCATCCCTTATTTATACTTCGCCTCAGCCGTAACATTCATAGCACCTTAGGTCTTAGATTTCACTCTCTTCCTTTCTTATGCACTCTCATTCTATTTAGTTTCAATTTAGGGTTTATGCATGTTAGTTCTTTTTTGAAACCCTAAAATCAATTGTTTGTTTTTCATTCATGAAATTTCAATCATCAATTGATTTTGTGCATCTGTTTACCCTCTTCATCTGTGTCTAATTTCAACGACAGTGGAGATATAACTGATGCACAGATTCAAATCGGTTGACTTACCAGCTCATTGCACGAAATTTTTCAAAAATTGCAATGGGTCAAATGGATCTACCCAAATTCAAAACAAAAACCCTAGTTTTTTGTTCAAAATTTACATCTCTCAGAGAAAAAGAGTAGTATATAGCAACTGATGATTAATTTATAAACGCTTATTGATATTCTGAAATAAGTTTGAGGACAAAATTTTATCTGATGCTATTTACATTTTTCATCTAAAATTTATATTTTTTGTGTTTTATGTGTTTTAATTTTGTTAGTTTTTAAAAGGGTTGGCAAATGATGTTAAAAATTATTATTATGCTTATAAACACTGATGTTATTCTGTGATGATAAAAAACTCCGCTTATTATCTGATGCCTTCCCAATATTAGCTTAATTATGTTTAATTATTTGTCTTAATTTTATGTTGGTATTAATAATCTTAATTGTTTGTTAGTATATTGAGTTTTGTATGATTGATCTATGATGTAGAAAAGCAGACGGGCGGACTGAAATGATGCCATGTTGATTGTCTGCCACTTCCTTCTATGGAATGTCTCTGAGATTCAATTCAATCTGTAGTTAAATTTTATATTGGAATGTTTTTGTGAAAGTTTAATAATTCTGCTATGATGATGTTTGCATTAATTATGTCTGGACATATGAAGATTTATTCTGATTATTTGCTATACTTCTGAGCAGTATTATTGTTTTGTTGTTAATATTAATTTTAATAATTTGATTTGTGATAGTTTTTATAATATGAAAAATTGTATTTGTTCATATGTTGTCGATATGTTTGGCCAAATGATGAATCTTTCAAATCAATGAGAACTCAAACTTTGATTTGAGTGCTATGAATCTTTTATTTGAATAGGAAGATCTGATGCCACAGACATTTTTTCTTTACTATGATTTTCTACTATTGTTTATGCCAATGTTGTCTAATTACTTGAAGATGTTTGGTTTTTGTTTTGCAATGTAGCCTATGATGCATACATTATATTATGGTTCTGAAATGCAAGTTTGCATTTGTTGAAAATTTTGTACTAGGACGGTCTGAGGCTACTAAAATTCATTTTCAAGCAAGTTTTTAATCTAGTGTTTGTGATTTGTGCTTGTGTATTGGAATGGTTAACTCTATTTATGTATGTGGATGATGAGAAAATAAATTTTACAGTTATCCCTGTCTGATACTGCAATGCAGGTGCTGAAAATTTGTAATCTGACACTCAATTTGTAATATGTTTTTGTTTTGATTTTGTCCAGTGTTTTTATTTTGCGAAATACTGTAGTTTAAGGGCTTCCGTGTGCACATTCTCATCTTAAATAGTCTATTTAATTTATTATATAGCTATAAATATTCGGACTAAGTTACAAATACTTATATTAAATGAGCTATTAAAAATGAATATGTGCAATGGAGTTCTTCGACTCTTTCACTCCTATTCTAGAATAACAGTTAAATGCATGGTGAATATGGTTAAATATATCTAAATATAAATCAATTTTATTTAACTAATTAAGTAGTAATAAGTCTTTGAATCGGGAATTGAGATTTCGTTAAAGGAAGAAAATCTTTTTATAATCTTTTTATTTAACTAATTAAGTAGTAATAAGTTTTTGCATTAGTTTCTGTGTTTTTCTTCCTACTTTTTTTACTTCTAACTAAACAGACCCATGTTTAACCTCAAAGCAAGGAAAAGTAGGTATGAACTCATACTAGTTAGATTCCTCTCGATCATTCTGACGAAATTCATTCTGTTAGAATCAATTCTGTTTACAGTATAATTAAACACATTTAATTTTTTACTCTTTCCATTCTAAAAAATAAGTTGCTTTTGAAAAAATTGTAACAAAATACAAGTTATTTTGTAATATAAATGAAACATTTAATATAATTTTTTTCTTATTATATTATTAACAGTTTAATATTATCTTTTTTTTTTACTTTTTTAATTTTTTTTATATTGTTTCTTAGGTTTGTCTAACCAGTGCAAATCTAATTAATGCATGAATTTTTCCAAATCTAATTAATGCAGTTCTCTCTCTCTCCAACTCACCACCATCTCACGTCTGTTTTATTTTATTTTTGAGTTTCTTGTTTTGCCATTATTTGAGAACGATGAAGACTGGTCGGAGAAAAACACCGGTTGCAGAGAGAAGTCGATTGTGGAAGGTGGTGGATGTCAGTATGTGCACAGTTACAGCAAGATGGAATAAAGAAGAGGATATTGAAGAGAATATGACGGACAAATGATGATAGAGGAGAGAAGTAAAGAAAAATCAATTTTCAAGAAAAAGAACTCATTAATAACATTTAGGGGGTTATTGGATTGAGATTTCGATGGATTATTTTGACAAAAAAAGTTGAAGATTTTAAAAAACTTTGTGGGATTATATTGATTTTGTGAGATTCTTAACAGAGGATTTTGTGGAATTATAATACAGAAAATTGTTTTGATTAAAAATTTTGATTGAATAACAACGGATTACAAAAAAAAAAAATTTGATTGAATAACACAAGACTTTTAAAATCTCTCAAAATCCATTAAAATCCTAATCCAATAACCCCCTTAAAAAAACCAATAAAATGTGTATTTATCACTCACTGGTTAAAAAAACCCTTTGTTTTTTTTATGCAATTTTTTTATATTGTTAATGAAAAAATAATTTTGTAAATTAATTCATAATTTTTTTTTCATACAATATTAATTACATTTTTAATTTATGTAATATAGTTAAACTATTATATTTTGGTACCGAGTGAGTAACTTTAACATATGTAAGTTATTAATTAATTAATTACACTTAATAATCAAAATATAATGTTACACCGATGATGGACTTAATTGTTCTTTTACCTTAGACATTGCAGAGATGCATTATCTAAATTCAACAAAAGTTTCTCTCTTTTAATATTAACATATCCTAAGCTATTACTACATTCATACAAAAATATATGTCGTTTTAACTATATCACACAAATTAAGAAATATAATCATTGTTGTATGAAAAATATAAATTATAAGTTGGCTTAGAAAATTATCCTTCATTAATTAAGGGTATAAGAGGAAAAATAGTATTAAATGCTTCATTGGTAATGTAAAACGACATATATTTTGATACTGAGGAAGTAATTAGTAACAATCAAAATCTAATGACCGGCTTGTTAGTGATGTAGGCAACTAAAAAGCCTCAAAATATGGGTAAAATTTTAGGCTTCAAAATTGTAAAGTTGTATAATACTTTCTCCGGTCTTTATTATAAGAAGAAATTTGCTTTTTAGATACATAGAATGTTTGATGTATCTAGAAAGCAAATTTCTTCTTATATTAAGGACCGGAGATAGTAATAGTTATGCATTTTTAATGTTCTTAAAGTATTATATGTTCATCAATAGACTAATAGTTAATTACGGTGTTTGTTAGCCTAAGCCCTAAGATCTTGGGATCAAATCCTATATTTTTTTATTATTTTTGAAAAAAAATCACTTTTTAATGAATGACTCATTTTTAATATACGAACAAGACCTCCAAAATGTCGGGGACAATTTTGCCTAAATGCATTATCTAAATCCAATAAAAGTTTCTGTAAAATCATTTTGCTAGGGGAAATTTCGTTTTTTTTCCGATAGGCAAATGTTAAATGTTAGTGTATAGTTATTATATTGTCAACTTTTTTCTCCTTTGTTAAAGGGAAATTCGGTAAAATACAAAGTTGTTCTTATTATGAAAATTAAATAATATTTTTTTTGACACATTAAATAATAATATTTTTTTTACTAGTGTGTTTGTAATTAAAAAGTTACGAGAAGATTTAATAATAATTTTGAATCGGTAAACCTATAGAAACCATATATGATATTTAAAAAAAATGGGGATTTTTTATAAAAGTTTTCCCTAATTATTGACAAATGAAAGGGAGTTATATAATTATATAATTATGTTTTAATTTATATTTGGTTGTTAATTTTTTTTTGGTAACAAATTTCCATGTAATATATATATATATATATATATATATATATATATAGGGGATTGCTAACTACGACCCATGTAGGTCGTAGTTAGCAACTATGACCAACATAGATTACTCCAAGCCCTTCTCATATATTTACTCGCGCGCCCCCCACTCCCACCCCCCATTGCTACACGCGCCCCCCACAATTGCTACGTGCGCCCCCATCCCCACCCCCACCCCCCCGCCCCCCCCCCACCCCGCCCCCTTTTTTTTTATTTTTTTTTAAAATTTTTTTAATTCTCTTTTTACATTTTTTTTTAATTTTTTTTTATTACTTTGAAGTACATATTATAAGAATCTATTTTTGATGTTTATAAAGTTTTATATTAGCATATTATTAAGTGTATCAAATGATTTTGATAATTATGACTTATTTTTGACAATTAACACAAAAACTATTAAGTGTGTCAAATGATTTTGGCATACTATTAATATTTGACAATAACAATAATAATTTCATTGTTCTTTTATTTTATTAGAAACCATAATATCTTGTATTTATATTTTTTGGGTATCGAAACCATTAGACCATACTAATGGTTTCAATTTATAACGTCTTGAAACCATTTAACAATGTTTATGGTTTCAAAGATCTATTTTATGATTTCAGTCATAATCATTATTTAAAACCATTTAACAATTATAATTTCATTGTTTTTTTCTTTATTAGAAACTATATCATCTTGTATTAAAATTTGACTCAATTTTTCTATTTAGGGTATCGAAACCATTAGACCATACTAATGGTTTCAGTTTATAACGTCTTGAAACCATTAAACCATGTTTATGGTTTCAAAGATCTATTTTATGTTGTCAGTTATAATCATTATTTAAAACAGTTTAACAATTATAATATCATTGTTTTTTCTTTATTAGAAACTATATCATCTTGTATTAATATTTGACTCAATTTTTTTATTTAGGGTATCGAAACCATTAGACCATACTAATGGTTTCAATTTATAACGTCTTGAAACCATTTAACAATGTTTATGGTTTCAAAGATCTATTTTATGATTTCAGTCATAATCATTATTTAAAACCATTTAACAATTATAATTTCATTGTTTTTTTCTTTATTAGAAACTATATCATCTTGTATTAAAATTTGACTCAATTTTTCTATTTAGGGTATCGAAACCATTAGACCATTAAACCATGTTTATGGTTTCAAAGATCTATTTTATGTTTTCAGTTATAATCATTATTTAAAACAGTTTAACAATTATAATATCATTGTTTTTTCTTTATTAGAAACTATATCATCTTGTATTAATATTTGACTCAATTTTTTTATTTAGGGTATCGAAACCATTAGACCATACTAATGGTTTCAATTTATAACGTCTTGAAACCATTTAACAATGTTTATGGTTTCAAAGTTCTATTTTATGATTTCAGTCATAATCATTATTTAAAACCATTTAACAATTATAATTTCATTGTTTTTTTCTTTATTAGAAACTATATCATCTTGTAGTAATATTTGACTCAATTTTTCTATTTAGGGTATCGAAACTATTAGACCATACTAATGGTTTCAGTTTATAACTTCTTGAAACCATTAAACCATGTTTATGGTTTCAAACATCCATTATGAAATTATTTCACCCAAAAATAGTTTGGGCATGATTTTAGTTTAAAAAAAACTATGAAAATATTTAATCATACATAATAATTTATAAATTATCCATAATTAATCAATAAACTAAATTAAATTAATTAAAAAAAAACTAAAAATAAGTAAAAAAAAAAATGTAAATATTACATATTTTTTTTCATTTACTACTTCAAATAAACACAACATACAAATATTACACCCAAAGTTGAAAGAATTAAATCCAACACATTATTCATAGCCTCCAACGCATTATTAACATACAAAGGATCACTAAACCTGGTCTGATAATAAGTTTTGTTACTAAAAGATCACTAAACTTATTTCATTTAATATAAAAAAGGGTTGGTGTCCAAAGAATGTGAAGAAAGAAAAAGGTATTAGTAAGAGATAAAGAGAAGGGGTGAGAAGAACGTGTAACAAAGATATAATAGTGAGAAAGAAAGAAAAAAAAGTGAAAGAAAAAAGAGTTTCAGTAATTACCAAAAAATAAAAGGAAAAGATTTAGTGAATCCTCATCCATTAATGAGTGTAACAAAAATAAAATAAAATAAGACTCATAGTAATTTAATCATACTCCCTCATGCTTAATCAAGTGGTTAATATTTATTCTCGCGTTCTCGTATAATTTGTCATTCTCATAGGATACACCCTATATATATATATATATATATATATATTTGTTACTGAAAAAATTATGTATTCTTCATTAATTCCCGCATCAGACAAGTTCGAATCAGACCCACAATAACACATTCCTGGCCCATCGGAAGAAAAATAAAATATGAAAAAATAAATTAAATATTCGTCAAAAAAAGTCAAAAACAGTTTATTTATTTATTATAAAAAAACAGTTTATTAAAAAAGGTTAAGATTCCCACGCGCCGCGCCTCCACCTGATTCCCGCGCCGCCGTTTTTGAGTTGATTCCGGCCACCGCACTAGAAGGTCGCTTTGCGAGTGCCCCAGTGAGTTTTCTCTGATCATGTCTCTCCTTTTTCTCCTTCTATGATCATCTTCTGAGTTCTGTTCAGTTAATACATCACTGTGTATAATGTATTTTTTCTTTGGTGTTGTTTTTAAATTCAACAATGTATTCTTTGTTTTTCTTTATGTTCTGATTTTATTAAGTTGTTAATGCTGTTTGTGCTATGTAAGTTTTATATGTATGTTTGCTCCTTCTGATTTTAAGTGTGTTGCTGCATTGTTTGAAAAACACAGACACTTAATAATGTGTAGGGTATAAACTCACATTACTATTTCTAGTTCTATTGTGGCTACTTTGAATACTAATTATACCTTTATTTTAGTTATAACGCCGCAACAAGCGCGCGTATGAGTATTTATGTTCTGATTTTTTGAAGTTGTTCAGTATTTTGTTCAGTTAACAACATTGATTGAATTTGAAGAATTCATATAAGCGCAATATTTTTACAGATTCTATCATGGATAAAGAGTTTCAAAGTGCTCCTGCTGTTGACAAGTTTCAACTTATTCCCGAGTTCCTCAAGGTAACTGACTCGTTCGTCAGTATTGTTATTTGCACCATGACAATTTTAGAGATAATAATGATGCCAATGAATGAATATAAGAATATTTTTCATTAACTGATGAATCCCCCTGAATTTAATATTTTAGGTTAGAGGATTGGTGAAACAACATTTGGATTCTTTTAACTATTTTGTTAATACTGGCATCAAGAATATCGTTCGTGCAAATGATCGTATTCAAGTTACTAAGTACCCGCATATATACCTAAGGTATGGATTATGTCTAATCCTATGCCATGTTTTCTTATGACTGTGTTGTGTTTATTTGAATGTTTGTAAAGTTACTTCTTAGAATGAAATTTAAATTCACATATTTCCATTAGGAGAGGTGTGGTAGGAGTGGAAGATACATGCTATAAAAATTAACCTCCATTCCCATCACTGTCTCAACTCTCATCTTTTGAATTTTAAAAAATATTCCTATATCGATGTTAAATGTTGATGAAACATGTGTTTGAATTAATCTGAGAGTAATATTCTTATACATTGTATTCCCAAGAATATAATTCTCATATATGTATATTGAAATTAACGCCTCCTAATGCATTCTACACTGGGTTTGGGAATGGAGAAATGGAGTAAAGTGTTTAGCTTATGAATGACTCCTCTTATTCTCTTAATATGTTAATTTTGATAAACCGTGATAGTTAATTTGAATTGAAGCTATCTTTTTCAATTGTTCTTCACTCCTGAGAGATTGACTTGAATCACTTTATAAGTTATTTTACTTTTGTGCTAATGTAAAACATGACATATTCTGCAGGTTTTTGAATGTCAAAATTGGCAAACCATCAATAACAGTGGATGGTATTGATGAGCTTATTAGCCCACAGACATGCAGACTGTCTGATCGAACGTAGGAATCATTTCCCTTAGAATCATGATGTATAATGTTTTTAATTGGAAACTACCGACTATTTGCTTGTTAAGTTTTATGATATTTCAATTTGTTTTAGTTTACTTACACTACTAATTGGAGGTTGTAGCTAGACCAAATGTTACTCGTTTTTGTTGTTCCTAACATATTGGGAATTATGCTCCACTTTGTCTAATAAACAGGTACGCGGCTCCGATAACTGTTGACATTGAATACTCTCAGGGAAGTCCTGATGACCCAAAAATAATCGAAAGGGTAATTGTCCCTTATAATTATTATTATTATTATTATTATTATTATTATTATTATTATTATTATTATTATTATTATTATTATTATTATTATTATTATTATTATCTGAATTTGACAAGACATATTTGATTAACTGCAAGCATTTTTTTCCTGCAGCGTAATGTTTCAATTGGAAGATTGCCTATTATGTTGCGGAGTTGTTGTTGTGTTTTGTATAAGAAAAATGAAGCTCAGCTTGCAAAACTTGGTTCGTTTTATTCATTTAACCTTCATATTCATCTTTTGCATTTCTCATTCTTTTAAATAAAATCTTACCTTTAGTTTTTCTTTGATTAGGCGAGTGTCCCCTTGATCCTGGAGGATATTTTGTAATCAAAGGAACTGAGAAGGTGATATTGTGATTCTAAATACTTCTTGATGGTAGATGTTACATGTTATTTAATCTGTTCAGGTCCTATTGACTTGGGCATAAAAAACAAATTACTTTGAGTTAGTATTTGTTGAATGGTTACAGAGACAGTGTCAGAAATAATTGATGAATATCATTATAAGAATAAACTGATACACATTTTTCATTGACATGTCGAACTTTCATGAGATTTCAGTTGTTTCACTTAAGAATCCTTGATAGTATCTTTTGTTTTTATTTTCTTATCTCATCTAAATATGGCTCCTTTTATCTTTCTTCTAGATAATTTTCAATTATTTTATTTACAAAATTGTTCCACAAATCTGTTTCAGGTAATTTTAATACAAGAACAACTTTCGAAGAATAGAATAATTATAGATACCGACAATAAAAAAAAGTAAGTAATTCTTTTTAGTATGATGAAGGCTTATTTTTCATTTTTTATTATGCATATACATATTGACATACCTGGTAAGCAAGTAAGAGTGCTTTGGATGTTTTTCTCTCATATTAGTTATTGGAGTGTTTTCAGAATAATCATTGGGTTCTCTAATAAGTTATCTTTTCTCTATCTAAAAAAACCGTCGAGTAAAATATTGTCAGCTTTGTATTTGGTTGTGTATTTTCCCTCTATGTTTGATTACCGATGTCCTATTTCATACTATTTTAAAGTATACTTTGGTACCTATTTTGGCTTGCAGCATCACTGCATCTGTTACAAGCAGCACGGAGACATTAAAAACAAAAACTACCATTTTGATGGAAAAGGACAAGATGTGGTTAGAATTGAATCAATTTAAAACAAAGGTTTTCACTTGGCCTTTTTTCATTTTGTCTTGTCTTATTCACCTTTAGCCCTTTGATTACATTATAATTATGATATTTAGGTTCCTCTTATGGTTGTAATGAAAGCTATGGAGATGGAGCATGATCAAGAAGTTGTACAATTGATTGGAAGAGATCCTCGTTACAGTTTGCTACTTTTGCCATCCATTGAGGTAATTGACATGTAAATTCGGCTATGAACGCGTTAGGATAAAGTATAGACTACTTATTACTATTGCATTCTTTCAGCTATTTTGGGGAGCTTAAGCTAAGTGCTTTTGTGGCAATTATTGTAATAAGCTAAAACAACATATGGATAAGATACTGATGTTATGATATGTAGTTCCAAATAAATTATATAGATACGTTCTTCCAAATATCTCCTTTGGCAAATATAAAGATTCCCAGCTGAAATTTCTTAGCTTAACAAAGCACATATTTGTATTGTTATTTATGCTGTCTCTGATCTATTAAATATGTTTTGCCCTCTAATCAGGAATGTAAAAAATGTGGTGTATCTACACAAACTCAAGCATTGAAGTACCTTGATGAAAAGGTGAGTTGTTGTTATTCCCATTCGCAAACGATTTCTCTCCGATTTCTCCTTTCACACAAAATTTATCCAATTACAATTTTTGTCTTTCAATCAGACATTCTATAAAACTTGTGCATGTTAGAATTAGCCCCACTATTAAATATGAAATGTATATTAAAAATTGATGATAAAATTACTAATACATTTATCTACCTTTTTACTTGAACGTTATTCTATTATATTTTTTTTGAAGTAATATTATATTTTATTTTACACTATCAAAGTATCCATTATATAATCGAACCAAAAAAATAAGTATCCATTATATTAGTTTTTCTTTAAATATGTTTTAATAATTTCTCACTTGAATTATATTTATCTACCTTCTAATTTATTGCTAATGACATGTGTGCACATCAGGCAAAAGGTTTCTTGTTTTCAAACACGCAAGCTGAAGTGCAGGTTTCGAATCTCTCTCTCTCTCTCTCTCTCTCTCTCTCTCTCTCTCTCTCTCCATGTCATGAAATTGTTTACTTTTGCATTCTCATTCTATGTAAAAAATAATGTACAGATTTTTGTTTTTTCCTCAACAATTTTCTGACTTCTTATTTGAACCTTTTATGTAGGAAGGAAGAGCATTTACTATCCTAAGAGATATATTTCTTGCAAATGTACCGGTAAGCTTTCTCCGATGCACAAGTATATTGAGTTTTGAGGGTGTATATTTTTTTTTGAAAGTTTCATCACTGTACATCTTGATTTCATTCTGTTGTAGTGCATGTAACTTGCCTCAGCTGTGTTAGGTTTGGTCTGATTAGCTGCTTCTTCTGTTGTCGTTAGGTGCGCGGAGATAATTTTCGTCCAAAATGTATATATGTTGCTGTTATGATGAGACGCATAATGGATGCAATTCTAAATAAGGATGCAATGGATGACATGGTAATATCTTCTTTTTAACTTGATATCTTAGGTTACTAGAAGAAGGGACTAAGGTCATGTATGAAGAAGAATAAGATAGTAATAGTCAAACTTGTTCAACGAAAAGATCTTTCGAAAAGCAATTGATAGATCATGTTTTTTATATTTAGATATTTAGATAAGGCCGTGGAAAGGAAAACAGTTGGAGTCGGACCTGATTATACTTTATTATCAATGGATTTCTTCAATTGTTGGAGTGGTCTTCTGTGGATAATTTTACAATATATTGATAAATTTATACCGAAGATCCAACTATCGATAATCAAGGTGTATATCAGTGGGACTTGCAGTGGTGATAGAGGTGGACCAGATTGGTTCTTATAAATAACATACCAAGGTTATTAGGAATGTACCATTTATGTGCCTCCACTTAACAACTTAAGCTTTTAGGAGAGTTGGTTCTTTGTGATAACCGCATGTTTCTAACTTTTATAAGACTCTGAGTCTCATTTATCAGAGCATGAGATATTTATGTATAGCAACTATCCGAGGGATAATCAGTTTAATTTTTTGTTCTAAAGCCAGTGACCGGAGCGTGGCATTTTTATTCATATTGTGGTCATTGGCTTGTTGCTGATTTCATACCAATCATTATTTATGTTGTAACATCAGAATGACTATCACTAGAACTAGTAGGAAATAACTAACCACACAACAAATGAGAAAATTGGAGATTGTGGTGAGGTGGTCTGTTTTCTCAACAAATCTGTTGAATTTCCCTGAGTTTGATATTGTGTTCATGGCTAAAGGATTGTAGAGAAACCCTTAGTTTTTCTGAGTGAGACCGAGAGTATCATTTTACTTCTGAGCTTTATTTATAAATAAATAAAAAAATATAGCACAAAAGTACAACAGTTTGGTAGTTCCATAATTCTATAGGTGTTTCCACAACATGATTCAATATTCGCTTTTGGTTTTCACCTTGAAAGTGAAGTTGAAGTGCTTATCATGTTCAAAGCAGTCCTTGAAATTAAAGAATACAGCGAAACCAATCTGCTGTTAAATACATAAATTAACAACTGAGGCAACCTCACCTTATTTTTCATTCAAATTAGTGCTTTTATTGTGAGAGATCGTCTGTATCCATATAACATGTACTCTGTGCGTGTAGAATTTTTTGTATACATGTGTGGGCATTGAGCAATAGTTACTATCAGCTAACTGCTTCTTTCAACTCATAGGATTATGTTGGGAACAAGCGATTGGAGTTATCTGGCCAGTTAATATCTCTTCTTTTTGAGGTAATATCTTGTTTAATACAATACAGTATTCATCTTACTTCTGCAAGTATATATTGCACATTATCCTTTCCTTAAGTTATTCTTGTTTCTCTTTTAGGATCTTTTTAAATCAATGACAACTGAAGTTAAGAATTTGGCTGACAAAAAGATGCTGAAACTCAATCTGAACCAGGTTATGAAGTTTGACATCTCTAGTGTAAGTCCTCTCTCTGTTTTTTTTTTTTAATCATCATATTAATGAAATCAAAGCATTCTTAAAACAAATCCAATCTTGGTTAAGTTATCCAGAAGTCTCCAGATGGTCCCTCTTTAGGAGTTCCTTTTGTTCAATTCTCTTTCCATGTCATTTTCCTCATATTTATTTGGGCTTTTCTGTCCAAGATGATTCTTTAATTTATTTAATCTTATTATTATGCACGGGAGTTTACTCCCGTGTCTTGTTAAAGTTGTTCCTCAAAAAAAGCCACAAGTTACTGAAAATTCTGTTTCAAATCTATGATTGTCTACCAATTATAACACTCATCAAGTGCAAATATACTTGCAAGTTTCTGATCTTGATATAGTGGCGTTTTTTTGGGAAACTCCAAAATTTATACAGCACTGAAAATTTATTTATTCATGCTATTCTCATATTCATCAATATAAAATCTTTAAAATGTGTCTTGTTTGTACACATGCAAGGCATACTTTACTAGTTTCATCATCTTATGTCTTCATTTTTGGTGCCGTTGGTTTGTTAATCCAACTTGATCATAGTATCTCTGGATTTCAATTTACATAGTTTCTTTGGGTGTGTTCATAGGTTCTTCGTGAGGTTGAAACGCGTATCTCTTTTGGTATGGAAAGGACTCTATCGACTGGTAATTTTGATATTCAAAGGTTCAGGATGCACAGGAGTGGAATGACACAGGTTGTGCATTGTTTCCCTTTCTAATATTTCCTCTCTATCCGTTTCAAAAAAATATTTCCTTTCTATCTCCCAATATTTCTTCTAATGATTTTTTTTTACAGGTCCTACAGAGGTTATCGTTTATAAGTGTTTTGGGCCAAATGACAAGAATCAAACCACAGTTTGAGAAGTCTAGGAAAGTAAGTGGCCCTAGAGCTTTGCAGCCTAGCCAGGTAAGCTGCATAGTTGTAAACCTTCTTGATATATCATTCTTATGTTATATTGTTTGATCCTTGTACTCATATGTTGCTTAGGCCTTATTCTAAATTGAAAAAAGTATTTATTTATGAACTTATACCTTCTTTTCTAAATCTTCTTTGATATAGTGGGGCATGCTTTGCCCCTGTGATACTCCTGAAGGTGAATCTTGCGGACTAGTAAAGAATCTGGCTTTGATGACTCATGTCACTACTGATGAAGAGGAGGCCCCCTTGATTTCCCTGGTACGGTTTATATGTTTGATTTGCAAAAGGATAAGTACAGGACAAACCTTCATGTTTCAGAACAACTTTATATCCTCTACAACATATGATGAACAATAGATAGCACAAACAAAATAATATAAATTTTACTATAATACCCTTTATGGTAGTATAATGTTTATGTAAGTAAATATTAATAAAGGAGAGGGAGGAGAAAGAAAGGATACAGAGAGGGGGAGATAAAGAGAGGAGAGAGAGAAATTGGAGAGATAACAGATGAGTGAGAACTGGATAACTTTTAAGTTACTGGATAACTTTTTATTGTGCTTCAGTTTAATGTGTATTGTTCAAAATAGATGTAAGATAAAACAATAACATTACAGTTTACTTTAGGTGTTTTACATTTTTTTGCGTTATAATATTTTTATTACAGTGCTATATTTTGGGTGTTGAAGACATAGAACATCTCTCTGGAGAAGAGCTTCATACACCCGATTCCTTTCTTGTCATTTTTAATGGTTCTATCCTTGGCAAGCATAGGAGACCACAGGTATTGGTCTGCCTTTTATCACATTTATTTATTATTTATATCATATTCAAATATGCATTCATAATTATATCACATTTATTGTAATCCTTGACATTTTATTATTTAAGCGTTTTGCTGCTGCGGTGAGAAAGTTGCGGAGAGCTTGTCTAGTTGGCGAGTTTGTGAGTGTATATGTCAATGAAAACCAGGTGATTAGTTCTGTTACAGTTGATTTGTTTTCACTTTTTTTTCTTACTTGTTCATACTTATTAATTCATACTATTTTCCCATTTTCTAGTTCAATAATTTTTTGTTGTTGGTGAGTTCTCTTATTTGGAAGACGTTTCATATTTAAAATTATGGTAATAATATTTGTAGTACTTGTGTTTATAAGTATTGTTATATTTATATTTAAATGGCTTAAAATTAAGTTTGCGTGTTCATGCAGAGTGAATGCCAAGAATATACTGTTTCACTCTAGTTTTATTTCCAAGAGCAAAACTTTGAATATTATTGAATGAGTTCAAGTGTACAAGTTCTAATATGAATATATAGACTAATCCTAGTAAAAGCTAAATCAAGAACTAAAAAAATAGTAAATACACTAATGCTGATTAGTACAATTATTATTCTCCTAATAATGTCTACATATGTGATTCTACCCTATATTTACAACAATAGATTTCCATTGTCAAGAGCAGTCTGTTAGCTCAAAATCTTTACTTATTGTGCTTCCTTCAACCATTGTAATGTTAGAAGGGTTTGATTTGAAACCAATATTAATGGACAAAAATATGTTTTCAGTGTTGTGTTTACATAGCTTCTGATGGTGGTAGAGTTTGCCGTCCACTTGTAATTGCTGACAAGGGAATATCAAGAGTCAAAGCTCATCATATGAAAAATTTAAAGGTAATCATATCTTATGTTTTTATCTTGGAAATAAATAATCGAAGCTGTTTACGAGAATATTAACTAAAATGTGCTTTCAGGATGGAGTGTGCACATTTCACGACTTTTTACGTAATGGCTTGATTGAGTATCTTGATGTCAATGAGGAAAACAATGCTTTGGTGTGTTTTGTTATAATTACATCTAGCTTCGTTTGTCTTTAAAATCTTATTCCTGACAACCAGTCCGCTGCCTATTTTTCTATAGATTGCTTTATATGAAGGAGATGCAACATCAGAAACTACACATATTGAGATTGAGCCTTTTACTATCTTAGGAGTTTGTGCAGGGCTAATTCCGTACCCTCATCATAATCAATCTCCCAGAAATACTTATCAGGTTGTCCTTCTTTGCCCCCCTTTAGGTCTACGGCAGTAACGATATTACACTTGTCTGAATGGATGTTGTTCACATTTCCGCACCTGAAATAACTGTTGTTTTGTTCACTGTAGTGTGCAATGGGAAAACAAGCTATGGGAAATATAGCATATAACCAGGCAAGTAATAGTTTTTTTGTAGAACATGGTTGTTCTGGTAGATAAATTTCCATATTCCATGCTTAGTGATGTAGTTGAAATTTGGTTTTTTAGCTCCGGCGGATGGACACCTTACTATATCTACTGGTTTATCCTCAACGACCTTTGCTGACAACAAAATCAATTGAGCTGGTTAGTAATATTTCCATTGTTTTACTTCTTGACGAGTCAATGGCTCTTATTAATCTATAGTCTTTTAGGTTGGATATGATAAGCTTGGAGCTGGCCAGAATGCCACTGTTGCTGTAATGAGCTACAGTGGTTATGATATTGAGGATGCAATTGTCATGAACAAGTCATCTCTTGATCGAGGCTTTGGTCGTTGCATAGTTATGAAAAGGTATGCAAATTTATTTGGTGATTTCACTTCTCTAGTTGCCACATATTTCATCAATGTTTTAATGTAGCAATGCCAAGCTTGATGTTCTTGAATGTTTAGGTATATCGCCATCAATCAAAAGTATACGAATAGCACAGAAGATCGAATACTTGCACCAAATAGAGCTCAAGACACTACGGGCCGTATGCAGGTGATGTGCTTTCAGTCAACATAGTAATTAATTTTTAATAGATGTTACATAAGTATTGAATTTGAACACTTATGCTTTTAAAAAGGAATGTCTATATATACAGAAAATGTCAGAAACCGTGTATATTGTTTCCTTATCTGCATTTGCTAGTATATTTGCATTTCCAGATTTCTTTGTTAGGTTCTTTATCTGTTAGTTTCTCCATTTCCTTGTATAATCTGACTTTATCGCTGAGGTTAAATACGTTATCTAATCCCTAAGTCAGTTCTTGTTCTCAGGTAAGTAAATACTTTTCGTCCTTGTTTTCTTGGTTCTTGTAGATACTTGATGATGATGGGATTGCTGCTCCTGGCGAAATTATTAGGCCAAATCACATTTATATCAACAAGCAATCACCAATTGATATACGGAATAAACCATCTAAGCCTAATTTGCTCGATAGGTTTGTTTAACATTTTAATTTTAATTGTAACCAATTGATGTGTTAAAAGAGATTTTTCTTCCTAAATGTTTTCCTTATATCCAGTGCATATCAGTTCACTGGACAAACATTCAATAAATGTCATGGAGGTGAAGTAGTTGATAGGGTAGCTCTCTGCAATGATAAGGATAGCAACATGTGTATCAAATTTCTAACCCGTCAGACTCGGAGGCCCGAGGTAAAGTTTTATCTGTTTTTTTTTTGGACCAACTTTGTTTGGTTTATTGTGAGGTTGTTCTTGATTTGAAGTAGCTGATTTATTTCTCTGGCTGTATTTGTTACCTTAGCTTGGTGATAAATTCAGTAGCAGACATGGGCAGAAAGGTGTTTGTGGAACAATTGTTCAGCAGGAAGACTTTCCATTTTCTGAGAAAGGTATTTGTCCAGATTTGATTATGAATCCTCATGGGTTTCCAAGGTAACACATATCATTCTCACTAGTTATTTGTGAAAACATTACAGGAACCCCTCATTTTCGCTAAATAATTGAAAGAATTTGTTTATGAAATTATGATTACTCCAGATGCTCCTTTGTTTTCTCAATCACATCATTCTAATTTTAAAATAGTAGAACCTACTCCTATTTTTTTAGCCTTTAAGGATACTTAATAGCCTAATAGCTTTACTATATGATCGATGTAGCTTTACCATCACCTATATAGCCCAATAGTTGTGTAATTATATCTTGACAATAGACAACAGAGCAGGATTCTGAACTTAAAACTAATGTTATCTATTTGACAAAAAACTAAACTAAAATTAATGTTATCTTCCAACACAACAATAAAATTATGACCTTTATAGAATGGATATCTGTTATTAGAATACTTTTGTAGAGTCATTAGCATATTTATGACATGTTAGACTATTTTTCAATTAAACTCATGGCTATTTAACATGCAGTTACCTCTACACTTACTCTCTTATTAGCCGCTGTTCTTAATGCACTACTTGTATAAGTCAAAGGCTGTTAAAAAAATACACAATTTCTTTCAATCCCACTCCTTTCTGAAATTTATGGAACTCTTAGAGCTTGAATGGATTCATATAGTTCGAGTAGTTCAACGATAAGTTTTATTTACTATTCATATCTGAAATTTATGATTATAACTATAAATATGCATGTTATCCACTCCTTTCTGATTGACGTTTTTTATCAAAACTTATTCACATTTATCTGCTTATTTGATGTGTGTGTACACACACACACAGTCTTTTATTTTTAAATAACTCCAATGGTTTTCCTAACTCCATTTTCCAAGTGTGATAAATTAGATGTAGATGAAATTATTACAGTTGGTTTTTCATG
Source organism: Trifolium dubium (assembly GCA_951804385.1). Taxonomy (NCBI): domain Eukaryota; kingdom Viridiplantae; phylum Streptophyta; class Magnoliopsida; order Fabales; family Fabaceae; genus Trifolium; species Trifolium dubium. The sequence continues at coordinate 45,018,307 of OX638068.1, forward strand.
TTTTTGGGCCCTAATATTTTTACGGCATCAGTCGAATGACAGTTGGAAAGATGATAGAGCTTCTAGGAGGGAAAGCAGGGGTTTCATGTGGTAAATTTCATTATGGCAGTGCATTTGGGGAAAAAAGTGGTCATGCTGACGCGGTTGAAACCATAAGGTATCATGTTTCTTTCTGCTAACTTTTTTATGGTTTATCTCTATTAATATTCTCATGGTTTTCTTGCTCTGGCAGTGAAACTCTTGTGAAACATGGCTTCAACTACAGTGGGAAAGACTTCATTTATTCAGGTTTTCATTTCACTTACTTCTGACTTTCCATTTCACCCTTACTTTAGGAAATTACAGGATTGCATCACCTCTGTTCCCCAAAGGAATCCAATCTCTAGATGTTTTGTTTTAAGATGTTGACAATAAGGCAATCCCTTGGTGATCACTGCTCGTAACAACAATGATGTCAATGTATACAAGTTACAACTAAGTATAAGTAAACCGAGTGGTCATCATCACTCCTTATCTTACCAAATTATTGAATTGAAGGGCTAAATCTACCCTGCTCAAACCTTAGTGGTGATGATGACCACCTGGTTTACTGATACTCATCAAATAAGGAAACAAATCAGGGGCATTTGTGATTGTCATGGGGACTTTTGACAGCTTCGTGAAGCACAATTGTCATGGGGCTATTTTGATTAGTATTTAATTGTTATTCTCTTATTTTCCGTTGGCAATTGAATATTTGAGTGAACTCCAGCATTATGGTATTTCTTTTTATATTTATCAATCTAAGAGGTGTTGTGGTTCATCTTTTAACTTTTAGGTATTACGGGTTGCCCATTACAAGCATATATTTTTATGGGGCCAATATACTACCAGAAATTAAAACATATGGTGAGTTTGAAATCATTTTATTAAGAATGAAGTTAATTTTATCTTTGTTGATGTTTCACTGTAAAGGCATGGTCATTTTAAAAATATTTAGTACTTTTACACTTTATGTGTATTAATATGGTGAAATATTGTGTTTAGTATAGTGATCTAGATGAAAACGAAAACATTTCTTGGGAAAGTTATTTTTCATCTTACTGGTAACTCACAAACAAAAGCTCTGTTGATGTTCAGGTGCTCGATAAGATGCATGCTCGTGGTACCGGCCCTCGTACCCTGATGACTAGACAGCCTACTGAAGGGAGATCTAGAAATGGAGGTATTCAATTTATGATTTTTAATGTGTTTTTGAATTTATTGCATGCTGGTATAAAATGATTTCTAGTATTTTGTTCATTTCTATATTTAAATGATGTTTGTGGTAAAAGTTCTATTGCAGCTAGCAATTAACAAGTGACTTGTTTTATTCCAAGTAGTTTGCAAGCCATTAGTTTTTAAGAATTGCCTCAGCTTATTTATTGTTTTTTGTAAAAGAGGATAGTGATCTCCTGGATTTTATTTTTTTTCTGGTTTAGATCTTCCTTTATTGCATGTATTTTGTTGTCTCTGTCTGTCCATTCATGTGCCTTTGTGTGGTATCAGTCGCAAAAATGTCACCTGTGCATGTAAGCAACTTGCCAATGATTCTAGCATGTTCATAGACACCTCTGTTTTTTCTACGAAGTAGTCACTTGAATCCTTCACTTCCAAAATTACCCTCATCTAGTCATCTTTGTAGTATTCCATGGCTACTTCTTGTGGATCCTGCTCCTTGAATCAAGTTGTAATACCCTTTGTCTTTGCAATTCCATCAGTTGAAAAATGTCTCTAACTACATGGATTGGGAAGCTATTGTTGAGATGAGATTTGGTTCTCAAGACACGATCTCTATTTACATACCCGCTGTAATATTTCCCACATGTAGCATTTTACCGATGACTATTGTGGGAATGATCAAATAAGTGGAATGCTTTGAGATCTCCATTAATAAAGATTGGTTAAAGATTGGGAGTTTTATTTTTATTTGTTTGACAGGTTTAAAGATTGAGTTTAACATCACATTTCCTTATATTTTTAGGTCTACGAGTCGGAGAAATGGAACGCGATTGCTTAATAGCTTACGGTGCTAGTATGTTGATTTTTGAGCGACTCATGTTATCCAGTGATCCTTTTGAAGCTCAGGTAAAAATCTAGAGTTTTCAAACTGTTATATTGTCTAATAGCAACAGTGGCCTTTTGCATCAATTTCTGTTTATTTTATAGAACATCACAGGTAGAATTGTTTATAATATTAGAGTAGAAGATGTTTTTGTAAATAATTCGGTTCCAATGTTGTTCCCTTTTACACAGGTCTGTAGATCATGTGGGTTGTTAGGATATTACAACCATAAGTTGAAAACTGGTGTTTGTTCATCTTGTAAGAATGGAGACCAGATTTCTACCATAAAGCTACCATATGCATGCAAACTCTTGATTCAGGTATTGTGTTTGAAATTATAATATCTTATTAGATACTTTTTTGTTTTGGTACATTGGAAAGATAGGAATAACATATTTATACATGATAAACTATAAAGATTGTTTACATGTTTGAAATTTGATATTAAGTTAAAGGATTTATGATGTAGTTATTTGACTATTAAAAACTATTTTAACATAGTTAATATGAGGAGTTATTTTCCTAATGCAGTGAATAGTTATTTATTATTATTATTATATATATTTAGTGTATGTTGATCAATTTTGATCTCTATTTCAAAATTTCAGGAACTCCAATCAATGAATATTGTTCCACGATTAAAACTAGAAGATGCTTAAGATAAAGAGGTGATCCAATTATGAGAGTACATGCAGCTGTTAAGTGAATACAAATTAGAATTTTTGTTAGCCTCATCTATAAACAATTTTTTTGCCATAGAATTTATGTACAGTTATTAGTTGATGTTACACCTTGTAAAAAGAAAAGTTGTTTTGACTTATATGATTTTATTTTTATGTTGAAATTGAATTTCATATTGTTGAAATGGGCTATATATTATTTTTAATTGAATAGGAGATGTTTACTAATAAGAAAGCATTTCATAATGATTTTCTAAGAAAGGAATTTGCATTTGCACTGCTAATGGTAATATTACTGCTAATGGGCTATATTACTTCCTGATGTGTCGGCCCCGATATTTTGGAAGTCCCAAGCAAATTATAAAAATGAACCCCTAAAAAAAAATTTATAAAAAAATACACTATATTTTTAAAAGAACATCATCTATTAAAATTATAAATAACATCAATAACTTCTAAATTAGTTATTTATTTGTATAGCTAATACAAACAAAATATCATTTTCTAATCAACATTCATAACATCAATAACTTTTTTTTGTTTGCTCAAAAGTGAAAGTCTAGAACAACTTTTTTTCATTTTTTTATTAAATATTTTTACTTTGTTTTGAGCTAAATATAGATTATATCAAATAATACAAGTCCTAATAATAAAAATTTGAGGCCCCATATTTTAGGAGGCCCCAAGCAGCAGCACTGCTTGCTTGGGGTCAAGGACGGCTTTGAGCAAGATGATAAAACTTTTGGTAGTAAAATCCTTAACACAAACTTCACTAATTACATGCACATTTTGAAATGATTTTAGAAAAATGAATAAGTTTTATTGAAATCGACTCCAACATTCTTCGAAAATAAAACATCCAATAAAATTGCTCTTGGAGTGGTCCTCATACTATGTAACTAATTTTCCTTTTTATGTCCATGTCTATGTCCATAAATACGACTAAGATAACAATCTGTGAATATTTTAATAATATTTTTAATTTGACATAAAATGTACGAAATATATCATACCATATAATATAACCTCATATTACCCAAAAAAGTTATAAATTTTTAGTTTCTAAACGGACATAAAATATGTATTAATGAAGTAAGCAAATGTATTTATTTAAAAACATAATATAAAAATATAACTAAATGACTGAAATTATTTTATTTTATTTTTGATTTCCTAAATGATTGAATTTAAGTGGTTAAGAAACTAAAGTTTGAAGATAGTAATAAACACAATAAAGTGAAGGTTTGAATTGAGTTTCCAAATATTTTTGCAAACACAATATTGTTTTTTTTACGGACTAATCTCTCAATGTAATTGAGATTCATTTAAAGTAAAAAATAAGGAAAAGAGAAGATCAAGGATGTTAATACACCTTGGGTTGGTCGGGTAGTATTAACTTGAGATCAGAGAGTGTACTCCTACTTGACCTCCTTGAGATTTCAGGTTTGATTCTCTTCAGTAATTAATAAGTGAGCTAATTTAGCTTTTTTTTTTTTTTTTAAAAAGGATGTTAATACACCCAATCCAAATATGAAGGCTTTAATTTGACATTGGTAGTAAGGGACTGCAAGCTCAAATGCAGTCGACATACTGCATCTATCTAAATAATTAGCCAAAGCTGCAAGGATGATAAGTCTTCTAGGTTGGAAATTGTATATTTCAGACGTGAAGTCAGCTTTTCTAATGATATACTTGAAGAAGAAATTGATGTTTAACAAGAAGGATGCTTTGAGGATAATCTGGTGAAGATCATATAGATACAAACAACACAAGAATATTATGCATAGATGAAACTGCTAAAATCAGTACTCCTTGCACAAGTGATAATTTTAAAAATGAACATTGAATTGAATTAAAGCAAATATGACAGTCTCATCATGATCCCTATCATCGAAGCAACTAAATAAATTAACTAAATTAAGGGAACAAAATTGGTTAAGTTGGTCTAAATGCTGCTACAGACTGTGTAGGAAATAAATAAAAATCCCAAGTCCAACAAAAGCATTTACAGTTTTTGACCAAAATGTATGTACATCTACCGCAACCAACAACCTCTTCCATTAATCTTAACTTACTCTTAAACTTAATCTTCTACAGTCTGGATCTCACCCATCATGATCCTGTTACTCACAACATTAAATCCCAGAACTAAAGGGCTGACCTTTTTCCCTTTTTTGCCCTTCTTCTTTCCACCTCCTTTGGATGACCCTTCAGTGTGATCCACATCCTGTATATCTGCATTAGCTGATGCCATGGCAGCAGCGCCAATTCCGTTAACTTTCTTACCGTGTTTACCCTGAAAAGCTATGTCCAACACATCTGATGGTAACATCTCCTTGTAATTGAGGAATTTATCAATGAATTGATGGTCAGGGTCAAATGATCCAAGGTTTTCTATAAGAAGCGCCTCAGCTTCTGATTTGGACTGCTTCAAGCAAAATTCAAGGAAACTTGTATCTGCCATAACCACCAAAAAAGAGTTGAAGACATTTAATTGGGAATAAAAAATAACATGCTCTAAACCATAAGTCTATCAGCTGTTGAATTATGCAAAGTGGTATTAATAAACATACATCATACACTCAGCCTAGACCATGGCATCATATTTGAACATTGCAAAAACATACTATCATATATCATAAGCCCATAAATATTTCATTTTCTTTTCAAAATTAATGTGGCTTGAAGCTTGAAACTAAAGAATAGCAACCATAAACTGAAATGGTACAAGTACCTTTTGTCCCAATAAGCCTGACACACTCATTCTCACACCAATCTCTGAAGCCCATGGCCTCTGCCAATTTAAAGAACACGGATCAGTATTTTAGATAATCATCAATTGATCCAGTTAAGTGGATCAAACAAAAGGACTCAAATACGTGGAAATACGAAAGTGGAAGCAATGTATCTTTTTTACCAGAATGCTTAGTCATGGCATCTTTTTTCAGTTTCAGCGCCGATTGAGAAGACGCAGGTGATGATGATAGAGGTCGCTCAGTTGGCTTGCCACTTGCTGATTTCTGCCGGGCTAATAATCCCGATGAATTACCTTTCAAGGGTACATTTTTTGATCCCCAGCTTCCCTGGCTAGCCAGCTGAGGGAAATCTGATCTGCTTACAAATACAACAAACAAATGAGTCAAGGATCATTAACTATCTCCAACAAAATTAACAATAATTAGCCATCTTACACTTGGATTTGAGATTTGGATCCTCTAAAGCGAGTAACTAATAAAGTGAGAAAATTAATGGTTGATATAGTAGTTACTAGACTCATGATTTGTTATGCACTTTAGAGGTTGATATTACTCCATATACTTTCTAATGTAAATCGCTCACTTTAGACGAGCTTTGTCAATTGGATTGGATATTTTACAAAAATTTATTTAAGTCTAGGAATGAGAGACACAACGGTCGCAGTCTCCAATCCCCCAAAAAGGTAAGAGGATGGGGCAAAAGGGATTATAACCACTTAAAAAAAACTTGCAACATAGGATATAAACCGAGATTTAAAAAAATAGATATAACCTATTTTATTGCAAGTAAATCATGTTATTTACTCTACTTGTTGCAAAATTTGATTGCATGTAAGCTATACGTACATGCTTAATCAATAGATGCAACAAACCCAACAATTTCAGGAAAGTATGGGAAACGCTCATAGCACAGTCAACTTTTCATTGTGCTCTTTTATTGGAATATTACATTGTGCACTGCAATCTGCAATTAATGAGCAGTGACAGAAAACTACTAATAATAAAGATGTATTTGGAAGCTTATTTTGCTTTTTAAAACTTGGTAGACAAAATATTCAGGATGTTTCCGTGGAAATTTGTGTAAAAATTAATCAAAACCACATGCATAAATTTGATGAAACAACAGAGAGACGGAAGACATACTGCTTAGTTTCTGGCTTAGATTGTTCAATTGGACCCCAGAACAAGTCATCATCCCCTTTATATTTTGATTGATTTGAAGCATGTGAATTTATCGGAAGTGGAGATGCAGCTTTAGATGGAGAGGAAGCTGAAATTGACCGTGAAGAAGTACTACTCCAATTAGCTTGGGCAGGCTGTGATTTCTGAGGCGTAGGCACTGGGATTGCAGGCACTGTAGAAGAAGCTTTTTTCTCCTGCTCCTTCAAAATGTCCCGTAAAGAAGTTGGTTTAGGAACCCTACCAGAATCAGTAGACCATGCCGGAGAAGGAGATGGGATAGGTTGCTCTCGCTCTCCTTTCCAAAGAACAAAGTCTCCCAGAGAGGGTCCTGCAGGGATTGAAGACAATGCTTCTTTTTCCTGCTGTGTAGATCGGGAACTTTTACCTTTTTCAATAGGGCTTGAAGACATAGGTACTTCAGCAGACACAACGGGAACGGGGGCTTTAGCTCCGGAACCCTTTGATTTTGCTGACTTCTTGCGGCTTCTTTTAGTATCTTTTGCCTCAATGAAGTTACTATCATCTATTGATTCTGAATGCACGGAAATATCATGCAAAGATAATGTGCTATCCGCAACCTCCACGTCTTTTTCATTAGATTTCTTCAAAACTTCTTCAGCTAATAGATCATGCAGCTGGCTTTTTTTGCTTTTCAGATTCTGAGAAGTTTGTGAATTAACAGAATATTCCGTATTGTCTCCTCCGCGACTTTCACTAGATACCTTAACAGAGTCTGGATACGACACAACCCCACCCCAGGGTGTTGCCAGATTCATTGAATTGACAGAAGCAGTAACATCAGATACAAGTGTTTCTGTCTGTGCCCTTCTCTGTTCTTCCTGTTGAATTTCTAATAAAGACTTTGCCTTGACACTTGGAGCGGGTTTCCAAGCTCGTCCGGCAGAAACTTCAGCATTGTGTGTAGAAACAGAGCCAACTGCCTTAGAACCGCCTGCAAGGACTGTTTCGGTGATGTTTCTAGTAACACTGGCAGTCAGGTCACTGACATCATGATATTCAGCTGTCTCTGGTACATCAGTTTCTTCAATCTGACTTACCTTACTTCTTGTTTTTTGGAGATATGCTTCATGAGGTTCGTCTTTGTTTGCTACCCCCAACTCATTAAAATTTGATATTTCAACTTCTGACTGCTTTGGTGGCTGCAAAGTTGTGTTTTTTAGCAATCCCTTTGCTTGGTCAGAAGACTGTTTGTTAGATTTTTGCTTCTTGGATTTCTTCTCAATAGCCTTCTTCGGTTCATGTGTTTCAACATGCACAACACTGGAGCTGTCTATTCCAGCCAGCTGCTCTTGATGTGCAATATCTGATTGGATCTTCACATCTGAACCATGACTTGCTGGGGGTAACTCAACCCTGACAGATCCTGCTGAAGATTTATCAACAGCAGGTACACCACGCTGTAAATGTACAGAAGGTATAGAAATTGCCGGTATGGCACCACCGTCAGGTTTTAAGGCACTCTCCTGAACCTGCTCCAATGACTTAGCAGTATAGTCAAAAACAGAATCCTGCACAATGTGGGGTTCCTCTTTGGATCTGTTCAGGTCATGCACAAGTGAACTCTCAACATGAGGAGCTGCTATTTCCTTTTTATGATTTTCATTAATTTGCTCAGCAAGAGTAGGAGCCCAGTTATTCTGAGGACTAGTATCCCCAAATAACTGGTGTGGAAGACGCATAGCAGAAGCTTTGTTGTTAACTGTATAACTTGTGTCTTGGCTGACTTTAAGATGCAAATTCATAGAGTCGGTATTAAGTTCATTGTGCACACTAGGAATTGGTACCTGAGAGCTCATGGGAAAAACCTCTTGTGGGGGTTGAAGTTGAGAAGGATCCACACGCAAATTTCCCATTGGCAAGTTTCCACTGTGCAACTGTCCATAAGATGAATTGCCAAAAAGCTGGCTAGACTGTTGGTCCTGCAACATTTTGGAAAGCAGTTGTTGCTGTTGTTGCCGCAAGAGAAGCTGCTGCTCTTCCTGCTTCTGCTGCTGCTTCAGCAACAAGAGTTTATCTAACAGGGGCATCTGTGGTGCTGAAGCAGCTGCTTGAGAATGCAACTGCAACAAGTATTGCTGTTGCAACAGATTCATTATTTGGGGATCTTGTGATAAACCAGAAGATAGTAGCTTCTCTGCTGTCAATGTACTGGCTGGGCTGTCCACAGCTTGAGCCAGTAAATTGCTTAAAGACAATTGATTTTGTGGTGGCAGCCTTTGTTGTTGAACTCCAAATGACATTTGAGGGAAATTTGGATCATTTCGTGAGTCAATTTTATTCTGAAGGAGATCCATTCCACCTTGTAAGGGATTATTTGGCCATCCAGCAGTGCCAGTATTTAGGCCTGCAGATGTCCTGTCAGATAATCCCTGGATTATCGACAACCACTCGGAATTTTGGGACTGAGGTTGACGTGAATTGTCGCTAACTGAAGACAGGATCTTTGAATGCAGGGACACATCTGGGACATCTGATATTGGAGCAAGGGATGCTGCATCCTGCCCTGGCCAAAATGGATATGAATTTGGCAAGGACATCTGGCGTTCAAGTTCCATCCTCTTGGCGAGCAAGTAAATGTTGTTTCCACTATCTACTCCCGATGGGCCCAGATTACCAGAATTATTTCCAGCAAACCCTTGAAAACCTGAATAGCATGACAAAAATGTTGTAAAACACCTCGTTCAAATGAATTAAAGATAACAGGCAATAAACAAAAGAAATGGGAATAAATTACACCTAAATAATCAAAATAAATGGAAATAATTAAACATAACAGGTAAAAACCTTCTGATAATGCCAGGTTGTTTATTGTAGGACTGCTCCTGTTACCAGACATGAGTGACTCCAGATACCTATTTTCAACTCCGGTATCAGGACCCGGCCGATGTCTAGAATCACTTTTCAACATCTCAACCTCACTCAAGCTAGTGACAGCATTTCCAAATGTAGTAGGATTTTGGCGGCTAGTTATATCTGCCAACTCATTCGGTTGTGGTGCAGAAAATCCTGGCGGTGGTCGGGCTTTAGCCCGTAAATGTGGCATGACATCACCAAGAGAAAACCATGGTGAGTCAGCTGCTGAATTTTCCAGACGAACAGGTAAATCAATACCAAAATATCCTGCCTCAAACCATCCAATAATATCAATTCCTTTAAATGGGCCTTGGATAAGACCCTTAGGATCTTTATACAACAGAGATAACTCCTCTGGAGCAGTCGGAGGAACTCTTCTGGTTCCAAGTTCACTTTCTAAAGCACCAGATAGCTGCCTTTTAACAACGGAATCTTCACTAGTGTGCCACTTACCTTCTTCTTTAGACTCAGATACAAAACCCAACTTACTTTCCCATTGACTATGAGAATCTTTTGGCTGGTGTGAACTCCCATCTGATTTCCTTAGTCTAACATCACTATGTTCATCTCTGCTATTGCCTCGCCATGCAGCACCAGGATGAGGAGAACTATTTCCTTCAAAGGAAGAATCTCTATTACTGGACAACTCATCAGCAACTTTGTAAGAACCTCCATCTTCACCTCTATCTGTGCATAAATTTTTTAGAAAAACTCAGTATATGCAGAAAAAGGAAATTATACTTATGAAATGCCAAAAATATTATAGCACACATAAGGCTGAGTTTATCATTTTTGGAACAAACAAGGCTGAGTTTTATCTGATTTACATACATAGATGAGGAAGAAAATAATCAATATCAACTTGATAATGTATTAAAACTCTAGTAAACTGGAACTAAGCTTCTTTGTGGCGATGTAAACACACTCATCAGACCTGTTTATTTTAAAAATTGAGGTTTTCTCAGTTTGCACTATATTATAAAATAAATGACACCTTGAAATTAAGATAAAGAGATAACTGAGTTATTGTTTGACACCTTGAAATTAACCCAATTCCAAGGTTTTATTATCACCAGTCATGCCTTAATATTTAACATTGAAGGATATATTAAAATACCAGTATCTTTTCAAATTAGTTAGGGAACTCTAACTTATAGTATACTTTTGAGCAATTCATATAAACAATTTAACATTATAATGAATGATGGATTATAGCAGCAGTGAAAAATCTGCAGTATGTATATATATATATATATATATATATATATATATATATATATATATATATATATATATATATATACGGTGTTGCAGCCTATAGCAGAAATGTGATGAATATAACAGGTGTTGCAGCCTACGGAAGATGGCACACAATCCACCATGTCATTAGCGCTCTGTGGCAACACTGAAACTTAAAATCCACAACCATAAGCTCTGAAATTATAACCAGAGAAAACCAAAGCAAATCATCCGCAATTGATAACACACTGATTCAGAAAGTTATTCAACACCAGAAACTATCTATAAGCATATATCCCAAGTGTACCTTGGGGAGGAGTGATTCCAGGCTTCATTCGTCTAGTATGAGTAAAATCTGTTGAGCCCCTTCCTTCTTTGGTCACTTGAGGCGCACCACTACTAATTATTTCTCCTTTGTCAATACCATTTAAGACGGACTGTTAAAACAGAAAAATGGTATATTAAACCACAAGAAAAAAACAATGCCATTCACTAAAATATAAACAAGGAGAGTGTGTACCAGTTCGTCAGAACTTGGTGTCGTAAGAGCAAGAGGCTCCAATGGTTCATCCTGTGTAAGATTCGGAACCTGCACAAAATCATCAAGTTTTTTATTTCTGCCCATATTAGTAACTCTGTACACATCAAGCAATCTTGTCCTGTTATATCTGAAGGGGCAAGGTTCTTCATGTCCACTTTCAACTTTGTCTAATGCAGTTCCAGAATATGTGCTATTCAAAGAGCTACCACGGCCATGTCCAGGACTGAAGATTGGTGGAGGTGTATTCTCCCCACGACCACGACCATAGGAAAATGTAGATTGTTTGTGTGGTGGTGTGCTTTGGGAATGAGGAGGCTCTAACCTTCCACGGCTTTGTGCGAAGTTAGGTCTCCATGGTCGAATGTGATCTCCTTCCTTCTCATCCTTTCCATGAGACAAACCTTTATCCAGATGTATATCACCATCTTTTCCTGAGTCACTCCATTTTTCACGAAGACCTTCTGGCTCCTTTTCATTGGGACCCCAGCGTGAGTTCCACTTGCTCTCACGCCTCTGATCAAAGTTAGCTTCTCTGTTTCCAGAATCATTCCATCTATTACTGTCAGATGTAACACGACGTGCTTCACCTAAGTTCTTTGGAATTGAATTTTCTCCCCATCGATCCACCTTCCGAGAATCCCCTAGGTCTTTGTCCCCATCCCTCCAACGATCCTTACGTATGGAGGACTTAGTGTCTCTCTCCGTGTCCCTCTCTTCATCACGCCAACGATCACGACGTCCACTTTCCGAGTCAAACATGGATGGCCTAAAGACGTCTTTTCTCTTCTGCGCATCCTCGCCATCACCAGATATCTTAACAGTCTCTGAGCGTCTTCCATGTGATGGATTTGAGGTCACATGGTTTTCCTGAGTCATAAGAGACAGATTAGGAAAAGGAGAAGCTAAAAAGTTAGAATCAATTATAAATAACTTTCTTAGATGCTATGGCTGCACTCAAATCTTATTCACAGACAAACATTCCACAATATTATAAACAGACAAAAACAAGCATCCAGAAGTAGTCAAGACAAACCATAGGTCCTGTTCCAGACTTATTCTCCCCTGGCTTTGACAGAAGCCATTGTGGTGAAAGTGGAATCGGATTGTCAGAGCCTTGGACATCTATACAAAAGGGAGAGAAAATTCAGTTAATAAAAAAATGGTCAAAAGCTATTAACAACTATTCCAGTAAGAGAAAAAAGACATATGAAGCATGTAAAACCGAATAATATAACCGTTGACCGTTGCAAAAGTTAGAACAGAGTTTATCGGACACTTAATTTTCCCATTTAAAAAATACTATCGGCATTATAACATACTACGTAACAAATTAAATTAAAAAAAATTAATTTCTTGTTCACCTTTAACCCGATAATACAATGTAATCAATTGCGCTAAAAGACTAAGAGAGGTGGAACAACACGACAATAGTAAAATCCGTAACAAAATAATCTTTTTTTCTTCATTTTTTTGGCAAGCAAACACAATAATAACTCGAAATACATGATATTTTCCAATTCCAATCATAACAAATTATCATCCCTAAATTACAATCTAAAGTTATGAGCAGTGAAATCTACCAAAGCATCTTCCAAAAATTTAAATGAAATAAAAAAAATCTAATAACAGTGGAGTGACACTAGCATCGGTATCAAGACAATGTTTCTTCAATTACTTTGGCAAACAAACACGATTATAACTCAATATACCAAATATTTTCCAATTTACATCATAAGAAACTAACATCCCCAAATTGCAATGAAATGCAGTGAGTGACGACGAATTCATGAATGTCAATTACCGTAGAAGAATACAAAACCCTAAAAAAACTTCCGATATTACGAAAACAAAACCCTAAGTTTTCTAAGAGGAGCTAGGGTTTAATAATGAGAGGTTAGAACCTTTGGAGATCTGCAATGGAGAAGCAGCGTTAGCGTTGAGACGAGTATCGGAAGTGGAATTTTGAGCCATTGAAGAAGATTGATGAGAGTGAAAACGAACACACTGAGATAGATAGATGAACGAGTGCGAGCGTGCGTGCGTGCGAGGGAGAAAAACGTAGGTTAAGTTTCAGAACACAATATAAATGGGTAGTGTGCACGTTAATGCTATGTGTAACCTATATGCGTACGTTAGTGAAACTCTTTGTTATTATTCGAGGTAAGTGTTAAGGGATTAATACGCGCTGTTAAGTTGAGAGTGTTTAACACGATGTTGGGTTTCTTGTCAAAAAAGGGAAATCGTGTGTTACACGCGCGATGGAGAGTGGAATATGGGAAGGATTTTTATTTGTTTTTTGAGAATTTTCCCTCGTCTATTGATTTTTAGTGGTGCTGCTTTTTTTTAAAAAAAACTTCTTGAATTCAATATTTAACCTAGTTATATGTCTCAATCTAAAGGAAGTCCTTTGGTAGTTGTGGTTTGTTGGAGTGGCAAGTTGGTGGTTATACATTTGTACCATGGATCTAATAAGTATAAGTAATTTATATTATAATTTAAGTGAGTGATCAGTAATAACAGTTTAACATCGTAATTTTAAGGTGTCAAGTTTAAATTTGATCAGATATAATTGTTCTCTAAATTTAATAAAAATAAGTAAGTGATCAAGAGAGCCATTTTTTATTTTTGCCTGTGAAAAAAATTAAGTTAGACGGAAAATTAACATGCTTATTCAATATGTTGATATATTTGGTGTTGTTATAACTCTTGGTTCCTCTCACTTGCTTATTTGATATTAACCATGGGATCTAACCTTGATTCTATATTAACAACTCAATATGACTAGATAATTTTAATTTTCTTAAGTTATCAATTGTGTGTCAAATGGTTGTGAGGCCATGAAGATGTTGAGTAGTTTATTCGAATGTGAAGGAGAGATTTGAGCATCAATCCCATCTAAATCTCTTTTGATCAACTTGGATTTGTTAGACTTCGTAATTCAAAAATTAACTTTGCAATTGGCGGTTCTAATAGTGAACTCGTAGCAGCATTGCAAGAAAATAACAATGTCGTATATATTGTGATCATCAATACAGCATAACATTTACATGTGATAAATTTTTGCTTGATTGGTTCATCGTCGGTGCAAAAGTATTCGTGATTTGATTGAAATATTCGTCTTAGGGTCTCATTGAATTATTTTACTAGAAGAACTTTGTGTATAGTTGTGTCTTTGTAACAAGGACTCCAACAAAGGATCAATCGGGTTGAATTGATAGACGCAACGTTCCTTCAGTTTTTCAAATATAAGGTGAATACAAATAGAGAATAATATTACGAGGGGTGACGAACAATCTTCTAGAAAGATAGCTAGCTATATCAATTCTTCTACAAAAAAATTTAACTAATTAGAATCCATATAGTTGAGCAATTGAATGAATAAGGACAGCCTAGAAATAGTACAAAATTCTATTTACTCAGGTCAACAAAGAAACTACAATTGAAATGAACACACACTTGTGCTCACAAATTACACCATCATTATACTTGTGATGTTGAAAAACTTGGAATTCTTGCAGGAAGTTTGGCAGGAGCATCCCCGGTAGTCAATATTTGAGGTACTGACATGCCACCAGATATAACAATTTCTGTATCACAATAAAATGCACGTATTACAATCATATATATTAACACACGAGAATGAGATATAATGATGGCTTGGTAGCTGAAATCGTGAAGTTAAAAAAATTCAAAATTTCGAATCATGCACTACTTGGTTAGAAACTCGTATACATACCTATTCCTTCACGAACGGAGAGATTAGGCCTCAGAATATCATTTGGGTTAATGAGAAAAATATCTCCAAGATATAAGTGATTGGTAGGAATATAAACGCAATAAAGCTCTTCTTCATCTCTACTCTTCCGCAGTGTTACTGTAGATGTGATGAATCCCAATACATACTCTCCAATACGAGGGTGCCTAACAAGGGCCACTTCCTTGAAAGCATTGGAGGTTTGATCTGCCAAGTAAGTGAAAAGTTTAGAGTATCAACAAAACAATTATGTGAGGATTTTAGCTGAATATATACATGAAACATAAACTTTTTAATTATCAAAGGTGTGTCAGATGTTTGACATCGATCACTAACACATGTATGTGATTACATATAGTTTTTCTACTTTTTTAAATTATTATTATTAGTGTGGACGTGTCAGTATCAGTGTCTATGTTTCACAATGAAACAAACGACAATGAGATAGTTGAATAGATTCAAAAGATGTATACCTGGTGATATTGCTGCACTTATTTGTTTGGAGGCAGCATATATGTAGCTTACAAGAGGCATTTTCTTGATGAACCATTCACCTAGGGTAAGAACAGAAGCTCCTAACCATGATGACATAAAAATTCCAACTAGAAATATGAAAGTGATGGATGAAACGAATCCAAGACCTGCCCAATTATCCAAATTAATCAATTAATTAGAAGGCATCATAATATCTATTTCAAACTTTGTAACAGATATAAGCATGATACTTGAAACTTTAAATCATGCTTCCTAAAAGGCAAAAATTTAGTATATGGGACAACTTAAGTTAACCAATTTAAATAGAAACACTAATATTCTTAAATCAAAATGCAAGAAATATAAGTCATGAACTTACCAAATATATTGATCCCAAGATGATTGTATATAGGGGAGAAGAAACCATCAACAAATCGAACAAATCCCCATGTGACATAGAATGTTATTGCAATTGGAAGAAGGATGACACTGCACATGATATTACATTATTTCTAATAAGAATGGTATATAGTAATACTAAAAAGAAATGCTAGGGATGAAAGATTTCATAACAATTTGTACCAAATAAACATTCATAACAATGCTTAATGAGTGTTGCTCTACAAAACTTCATCATTAATATGCTTGAGTTGCAAGTTCTTTTTGGTACATAAAAATCAAAACTAAGAAACTTCTATCAACCAACATGATATTGAGAGAGTTGACAACATGACTCTCTCCTAAAAAAAAGAATACAGTTTCATTCTCAGAATTATTTGCGCGCTAATCCAACACTAATAATAAAATCATATGTCATCGATGATTAATCATGTAGCGAGTTCAAAAGACCTAAGCCATGAGGATATTTTAAGAATTAAGACGCCTACCCGGCATGTCAAAATCCTAAAGAAACCTCTACCAACATTTAAGTGATTCTATAATTTTGTTTTTATTACCACCATGTCACTGTGAATCTCTCTAACCAATAACCATGAAATCCCAATAGAATGCAACAATGGTATATATGCCAAACAAACGTAAAAGTTAAAATCAAAGTTCAACAATATTTTTTTTTTTTATACTCATATTAATATATATTATCAAAACACGTGTTAAAATGAAGAATAAGAAAAATTTATATGTGATCATCATTTAAATAACAAAAATGTATATGTACCATCCTGTCATAAACTTCTTTGATGCCCAGCTTCGAATCACTTTTGAAAATGCCTGAAATAAGTGAACATTTTTTTTTTCATTTCATAATAAAAAGCAAATGTAACAATTCAATCATTCATATGTAACGTTAACAAATGTTACACCATGTAATTTGATTTCTCCTCATATATGAACCAACATTACCTCTTGGCCAGAGTGATGTTGGGTGGAGAGAATGGTGGTGGTCGGAGATGAATTGGATGATGATTTAGAACGTCCTCCATTTTCAGAATTAATGTTTGTGGACACTGGAATGAGAAGCTCCAGATCTCTTGAAGCAGACATCCTCTTTCTAATTCTCTCTATTATTGTTTTGTTACTTCTTCTCTCTTACAGGGTCTAAGACCGAGTGATAGTCGGAAACTCGTAACAGAACATTAAAATGAATTTAACTAATTAATTATCAAGTTTAACAACCATAATGTTTTTTTTTTTGAGTAATCCATTGTCTTGGTTGTGTTGTTTGCGTATTTGCATGTGTATTTTTATTTTTGCTTTCTAATGATCACGTGACATGTCATGTATTAATTTGAGGAAGTAGTCATAAGCAAATGATATTGATTTTATTAATGGTTGAGTATTTTTTTTTACAGTATAAAATAAATTATCTCCTCTCAGTTAAATACTTTTCATAGACAAAGAGTTAGAGATCGAATATCCAGCCAATTGTTTTGAGAACAGTTTAGTACCCTTTAAAGCTTCTGTAATTTTTCTTGAATGTTAATGTTGGATATATACAAAAAGTGCCTTTGCTAGCAGAGGAGTTATAAATAGTGTGATAGAGAAGTCTTGTCATTTTTGTGATTTTGATGAAGAAGGTACTCTTCACATTTTGTTTATAATAATCACATTCAAGTTTATATTTTTGCTTCAATTGACTTTTAATTTTACCGCAATGTGCCAATTATATAATTACCACATTTTTCACAATTCCAACACATCATACTGATTGTCTAGTTGCTGTTTGGAGCATTATTCTTGATTGTTCTTTTTCTTAATCATTTTTATGTGGAACTTCTGCTTTGTTGCTAGACATTAGCATCACTTGTGTTTAATGCTTTGGAAATAATTTGATTAGTTTCTCAATATGTTAAGTTTCCATATAATAGATGACCAAATTTTAAGAAAGAAAAACCTCATATCAAGATTTCAATGATGACTCAACACTTCATATCAAACACACTTCACAAAAAATGCAACAGCTTGACACTAAATAGAGACATTAAAAGGTTAACAAAAGAAATAGAGGAAGATCTTCCTCTGTACACACACTATTCTTTTACTTCAGAGCACTCTTGAGACCAAAACATTAATTAAAACAACAACAAAAATAAAAATAGGACCATCCTTTATACACTTTCTTGTTTCTTAAATTATGCATTCCCTCCAGTATAAATACAACTACTATAACCTACAAAACAAAAACAAAAATTGTAAAGTGAGCATGTCAATTTAGTAAAATAATCAAAGTAGTTTAATCGTCTAGAAATTTAAAATCATATCTTCCACATTCTCAATTCCTAAAATCTAAAGGGATAAACAAAACAAAGTCATATAACTTTTTAAAAGACCACTTCATAACAACTACACCAACATTAGAAAATGGTACCAAGTCAGAACCAATTAACTTTTGGCAAATAATGCACAACATGAAACCTCCATGCAATGTATGTAATATTTGATAGAGACCATTAGTTATGTCTTAAAGCAATTTGCCTACTTTAAAATAATTTATCGCTTAAATGAAAAAAAAAAATATCTTAACCATTAGTTATTAGTTGTTGACGAGAAAATCAATTGATGTTGTTCAAACACATTTATAATATTTTTTGTGATTATGGACATAATATCTGCAGTTGATTTATGGTTGAAATTATATGTTCTAGAGAACTTCTCACTGGTATAGAGAAATTGAATACGTCTCAAAGATATGAACAAAAAAAATGTCGCGCAAAAAACAAGCGATAACTTACTTGGGTTATTTATTGTCAAAAAAAAAAAAAAAAAACTTACTTGGGTTATTTGATGTTAGTGTAGCTGTCTGTGAGAAATCACAAGTTAATGGATTTTGCCCAACAGTGTGATAAAAGAGATTCATGGCATATGCAGCATGGTTTGCTAATGTGTTAGGTTCGAAACAAGCTCCTCCTGGTTGGATTAAGCTACAATCAATCCCCTGCCCACAAGCATAATCCAAATTTGCTTGTAGTTGCACATCGGTTAACCCTGCTTTTGGCACACACCATGCTATGTTACTATTATACGGTGTTGTTGGAGTTGGAACTTTTGGCGTCGAATTCAAAGGAGATTTTGAGACATCCGGATTCATCTTCAATAAAATTCAGAATTACAAAATGTTATACTTATACACTACTAGAACAACAACAAGATAAGATATGTGAGCATGATTAATGATTGCAAAATGCTGGCTTCGTGTCCATTTAAGAATTCCGCTTTATTTGACGTAGGACTATGGCCTTTTGGTGTAGAACTTGGGCCTGTTGGTGCTGGAATCACTGGAGTTTTTGATACTTCCGGAGTCTTCAATCAAATTCAAAAATACATTGTTAAACACAACAACAGTGTAGGCACTCTAGAACAGTTTCAAGACAGAGCTATGAAAATGATGATACTTGGTGGTTTATGGTTCATGGTTTATGCTCATTAAACTATTTGAAGTTGGTTAATCATTAATCAATGACAATGTTTAATGAATGATTATGCAATAATGTAATAATGTAATATTATAGTGATAGAATTCATACCGGAGCAACCACAGGGCTACTAGTAGGAGTAGGAGTGGTACTATCTTGCTTAGAGAGGCCGGCGTCATAGATCCCCGATTGATCAGGGTTATAAAGCCCAAAGGCTCTCTCAGAACCAGCTCCAGGCTTTAAGTCTTCATCATATAAAGCAAAGATGTACGTGTCCACCGATTTCCCTGGCATCAGTGGTGTGCCAACCTTGGACCGTAGGTGCTTAATCAGATTACCGTTGTAAGCCTTTGCATTCTCAATACTCGGTCCAGCCTCGTCATTATCTCCTTTGTAAGGCCACCCTGTCTCCGCAACCACAATCTCAACATCCTTAAAACCCATAGAATCTAACGCAGATCGAACAGCATCCACCTGCATTTAAGACTTCAAAATTACTAACAAAACTTACATCATTAAACCCCCTAGATAGTACACAAAAACTTTAAAGCATCGGTTATATGGACCCTCTCACATTTGACATTTCAACATTCACAAATACATGCATTGTGAAATATGATCGAATAACTGATGTATCTGATATAATAGCTGAGCATTAAACCCTAAAATGATACACTCACTGATCACTATTATAAGCAAAAAATCACTTTTTAAATTATTGAATAACTGATGTATCTGATATAATACCTGAGCATCAAACATATTCATGTAATTGAGCTTAGTGTTTGCATCAACTCGGCCGGCGTTAGGTTGAAAGAGACAAAAAGCCAAATTATCAGCTCTACCAGGATCACTTTTGTAAGCAAAGTAAGGATAAGGGTTAATAGCAAAAGGAGAACCAGTATCTTTGTTAAACGACAACAAACCCTGCAAAACGGTACTATATTCCGAATGAAAACTTCCAGCAGAAGGAGGTTCGGAATTCTGCAAAACCGCCATAGTATGAACCGTAGAGACCTTAATTTTGCTACCAAGTGAAACCGCATCAAGTGCACTTTGCATGTTCTTAATCGCCGGCAACATTCCGTTCACGAGATTTGTATCGTTTGAAGTTATTACTTCGTTACCGACGGTGATGAGGATGATGTTGCTGGCGGGATAGTAAGGGATGACGTTGGTGTTAATCCATGTTTTGGCGAAAGATGGATCGGAAGCGAGTGATGGAATGTCGCCGTTTGCGGCTCCGATTACGATTCCGATCCCGGTGTTGGCTAGTGCTTTGATTATGGCGGGATCGGTTCCGTATAATCGGACTTTTTCGAATGCGGTGGATTGGAGAAGTTTCGCGGTGGCTGATGGTGGTGGAAGGTTGTCGGCGACTTGTCCATAGTTCACGCCAAGGAATGGATCAGAATCTGCACAGTGCACACAATAATAAGCTCTGTAAAAAAATAATTTTTGTTTTGGTACATGGAAAGAAACTGTAAAAAAGTAACTAAAAAAGCTAGTCTATAATTCTACTTTCTTTTTGTAAACAAATAAATAATTTTTTGAGTAATTTTTTTTGTTTAATTTGAGTTTTGTTCTTATTTTTATCATTCCACCAAATCAGTCCTCCATTTCTCTTTTTTAATATTTTGTGTTAAACTTGAGGTTGGACATGATAATCCTAAATTCGATTAGAAAGTAAATAAATTTAGTTAAGAATTGTTCATACTAGAAATTGAATTCAAGTGCTTTCAAATGATTCATTCTATTAAAGTTCATTAAATATTTGAGTTCAATATTTTCGTTTTTATTTATTTTTTTGAATTTAGATGTAATTGATTGAATTATATAAATAAATAATTTATGATGTTGAAATAAAAAAAATTAAGACGGGTGTTGAAGACCAATTTCATAGATAATCTAGATAAAAATAAAATATAGATTAATTTTTTATATTTTGATATTGAAAACAAATTATTATATAATAAATTAAGGATTAATTTATATCATGAACTAATTTGATTTTTTTTTTCACTTTCTGATTTTTAGAATAAGAGGACTCTAGTAGTTCAAATTTTAGGAGAAATTTTGCTATCAAATGATTTCAATCATCTCCTCCCAAATGAGATCTAGAATTGGTTTGAATTTATATTTGACACAAAATAAATTAAGCGTCAGAAAATAATGAAACATCAAATGTTAAAATAAATATTTACTTGAATTTAATTTGAACTTGTAAGTATTAGCTTAATTAAATTATTACTATAAAAATCATAAATTAAGAACTAATACAAACAATACAAAAATAGAAACTTTTTTTTTTTCGTAAAAAATAGAAACTTCACTTTCGTTAGAACTTCATGAAAATTTACACCAAAAAAGACAAAACTTCATGAAAATTGAGCAAATTGAGGGCGTGGGTGAGACACGGTCAAAATTAAAGCACCAGAAGATTTGTCTTCGTTTTCTAACTAGGAAGGAATCTATATTGCATATACTAACTTAATTGGAACAAAGAAACAAGTGAATCTTGAAACTGGCCAGTTCCAAAGCATTAGATTTGACTTTTGAATGATACAAAAAATTATTTCATGTGTAAGTGTAACTGAGATTGAAACAAGGATTATGGGGAAACTTACTTGCAAGGTTGAATGTGAGAAAGAGTACGAGAAACACGGTGACAGAAGAAGCCAAGATTGTCATGTTAACGTTGTCGTTGGGAGTTTGAAACTGCACTTCAACCAAAAGGAGGAATCGGAAATATATAGGAAGAAATAGAAGGGCAAAACCGTAAAGTAAGAAAGTGTTATATAGTATCAATTTCTACATTGAAGCGTTTGTTTTGGGTACAATCTACATCAATGCATTTTATTTTAAAAGTATACATTTAAATATAAAATTTATAAAGTAATGTATGTGTGTGGCTACTTGTTATGCATTTCAAAAAGTGAACATTTGAGATTAAAAAGAAAAAGAAAGTGAAAATTTGATAAACAAAAATATATTCAAAGCACACTTAGATAAGATAAGATATCTCTTTTATTTTAACTATTATGAATTTGTATTTTCCGATGAAGCAAAAAAAAAAAATTATTATGAATTTGAGTTCAACACTAAAAATACAGTAGTAATAAATTCTCTTCAAAAGCTAATTATAATTTACAATTTTACTTGATTTAAGAGATTAATCTTTACAATATTATACAGAGAGTATATTCAGTTCATACTAAAAAAACAACATTACTCATTCGCTTTTAACTATGACTAATTATGTTTAAAAATAGAGTTCAAGTAAATTAAAAGGATATAAATTAACTATTTAACATTCTAACCCAATTAAATTAATAAAAAAAAAGGAGAATGTTATTTATTGACGTAAAAATAAAAAATGTTAACATGTGCCCTTAAGACATATTTTAAGATACTTATGACACATGTTAACAAGAGTCTACAAAAAATTGTATGTGATTAACCAAGCGGTGCATGTGTGTGAAAACTAATTAAATCTCAATCAAACATATATATTTTGTTTTAAAAAACTTATCACGGATACATTACTAGATAGCTATTTTTGTTGATGTTGTTGTCGTTATATTATAGGCACCAAATTTTTATTGCGGCTTTAAAATGACTAATCTTCATCCAAAAAACTTGTTGAATATACAAAATTAATTATGTTTTTTAATCAAATTTTTTATACCCAAAAATTAAATACCAAACTACTGCTAATTATATATTCAAGGAATTCAAGTTCCTACCATGTAACTGGGTAGCTACAAGCTATTACTTGCATGTTAAACAAAGAACATTCTCGCAGTCGAACACGAAGTCACATAATAGCATAAAGTTAGCATATTATATTTGATCACGTCCTTCATTAAAAGCAGCACATTAGTGGAATGTTTTTTTGCTTATGGGAGCAAGTAAGGATGGACCAAGTAAACTTTGCCAAGGTTGGCACAATCTATGCGCAAGCAATCTTTTTATGTTTTTAATAGTTTAATGAACACCTTTTTAGTTTTTATCATTCTAATTTTTAACTACATTTTATTTTAAAAAATGTCTATAATTGTTTTATGATTATGAATAATGATAATAATAATAATAATAATAATAATAATAATAATAATAATACAAGTTACCAAATTTTGTAGGCTAATGATAAGTAAAGTTTAGATGATTATTCAAATAAGAATTTTTTTTAAATAGTTTAGCGACTAAAAATTTATCTTTGAAGTGAATAAGTAATCATTCTAGATCCGAATTCCGACTCCTACATATTAAGTGTTACCGTTGCTTATTATAAATACAGTAAAATATATATGATAAATTTAAAAGTGTGTGCACGGTGCACCACATTAGTTTAGAGATAAGTTTAATTAAAATAATCAATAATACATTAAGAATATTAAATTTTAATGTGACATTTTACATGTGAGACTGATGAATTAATACTTTTTTTTTTATTTATTTTATGGTGCACCGTACACTATAAAATAAAAAACAATATTTGTATATATTTTTTAATGCTCTTTAAATTTTAAAGTTTTTTCTTGATTTTTCTTTTTTTTTTAACTGACAAAATTTTATTAAACATACACTCTAACGAGAAGTAGAAGAGCAGCGCAAATAAACGAAATAGGCCAAGAGGTAAAACAAGCATAAACACAGTGAGCAAGAGGCCAAGAGCACAACACCACACCAAAAAGCAAAAATCCAAGGCCCCAAACAACACCAAACAATTAGGACCAAGTTGAAGCTATCGCCGAAGGCCATCTCCGGGATCCCAACACCATTTGTAATACAAGTAAGACGACGTTTTCAATCTAGCAATACTCCAATTGCAATTATCAAGACCATAATTTCTTCAATCATAGCATTGGTATCAACAACATCATTAACAAAAATTACACTATATCACGTCTTTCAAATAGCTCAAATAGTCGCATGTCAGATCACTAAAAAACCATCACGTTTCTTTTTAGTTTACTACTCACCCGAATTTAAAAAACACGCCACCAAAAGTTTGTCTTGATTATAGTGTTTAAGACTCAACACCCCAAACTTTTAACATTTACCAAATTACCACCTCAATTATTTCCAATTAAACGAGTAAGTGCTGCGAAGTGATATAACAAACAAACAATTCAAATTCAAATATGTAAGGTCAAATAATAGTGCTTAATAACAAAAGTAAAGCAAATACTATAAAGACGTGTGATATGAGTGCTTGTTTCCTCTTTTGGTTAGGCTCCACATTCAAAGTTAAGCTGAAAACTAAGTTAAATTGCATTTGGGGCTTTTAACGAGAAAGTAGTGTTGTGGGAGTAGGTCATGGCCTCCACTTTAGCTGAATAATTGTCCATCTCCTTCTAGATCAATAGTTCTTATTTCTTAATTCCTAAGTTAACCAACAAAACATGATCAAATTATTTTACCAGTATATCAATATACTTGAGAAAGTGTGTTTCTTTATGTCTTTATCTTGATTGAACCGTTAACAAAATTGTGGAGTTTTAATTTTATTTCATAAATAAAAATACCGCACTTAAGTATAAAATTATAACATTGTTTAATCTCAGTTAAATAGTTATTGATATTCAAATGTGCGAGTAGTGTAAATTCTTTCATTGCGTATATGATGAGACCCACCTCCAATTATTATGCGTGTCAGATGACTGATTATTCCAAAAGTTTAACACAATGATTTTATATTATTTCTAACACGCTCCCTCATGCAATAACTCATTGAGCTTGAAGCGTGGATAATGCAGAGGTCCACCTATCTTATTCTTAAAATCTCACTTTTTAATTAGAAAGTGAGGGGAGCAGTAATCAAACTTTAGATCACTTAATCATAAATGCTTTGATACCATGTCAGATGATTGATTATCTCAAAATTTTAAGTTATTAGGAAAGATCACATCAATGGTTTTATATTATTTTTAATAATGTGTACATTGAATAATTTTGCTTGATCATATTTTCAACTCATGACATATAAATTTGGCCATTCAATAACTTATGGTGTTTCCAAATTAAAGTGAATTTTTGAATCAAAAATTAAAGTGAATTGTTAGGTAGTCTAGTGACTATAATTTTATTTCTTTAAGACGGATAAGTAGAAAACAGAGTTCGAACTTCGGTTTGCATATTAGATGTAATATCCTTACCAATTGAGATAAGCTCCTGGAGACAAACTCACAATGTCAAATGTCAAATGTATATTAGTATTGGGGGCTTAGATATCAATATATTAGTATTGTCAAAATTATACAATGAATTAAAGCCCGGCCAAACGTATTAGTTTTGGGCCAGCCCAAAATCTTCGTAACAGAAGTTAGGCTAAAAATTGACACGAAAAACACGTGTTAGGCAAAAATATCTGGTCATCATTTTCGAGAACCTTCTTTCTTTTTTTTTCAGACCAATCTTTCTTTCATTTATTTGTTGCCTAAATTACCTAAATAAATATTCAATCTTGTCAAAAAATAAAACAAATATTCATCCCTTCACCGCCATAACAAACCTAACCAATCTGGACCGTCGATATAGTTGTTTCCAACTAATCACAGCTGTTTATTTTCTCCATAATTCACTATATATAAAATGATCATAACATTAACACTTTCATTCTCTAATCCTATTTGCCGCGTCAAAATTGAGTTTGTTACATTCTCTCTCTAATCAGTTGAAAATTTTCTCCATGTTTCGATCTCGATTCCGTTGAATCGTTATCGTTAAAGGCCTCTGCAAAAAATTTCGATCTCGATTTCGTTGAATCGTTATCGTTAGAGGCTTGCAAAATTGATTTGGTATCGGAAAAAACTCATTCAATCTGATATTGAATTTGAATCCAATAAGGTTAGTTAATTTTCTGCTTTTTATATAATTAAATTTCTGTTTAATCGATTTGAATTTGGTTTAATCGATTTGGCTTTTCGTTTGATAGGTCTGGCCGTTTGGATCTACTGTTGATCATTGATTTGATTCAGGATTTGTGTTGAATCAGATCGATTAACACTAAATTAGTTGAATAATTTTAGTTTATGGTTACAATTGTTTAGGATGTGAAGTGATTATGTTTTGTATCGATCGCTTGCAAAATATGAATTTGCGAGATAAGAAGTTATGATTGGGAGAGATTGATGTTGATGTGATCTGGTAATGGATCTTTGCCATGTCAGGTGCGCTTGAATGGCAGATCCGAAAAAGCTTAATAAAATAACAGTGATTTGGTTTTGAGAGGGAGAGAGATAGGTTTCGGGTGTTTTTTTATTTGACCCGCCTCTCTCTCCCTCTGGTGTGTGTGTCTTGCCTTTCTCCTTTTGCTTTTTTTTTTCTTTCTTCTTTTCTGTTATTTTTTTCTTTACTTTGTTATTTTTACGTGCAGCGCGGATTCAGGTTCTATTTAACAATATATCGTTGTTATGAAACCGAAACCTAATTCAACCAGTGCTAAAACTTAACAAATTTGAACTAATAGCTATTGTTCTTATTGATATGCTATTTAGTACAAAATATTGTTAAATAGCTGCCACAGCGGCGCTGCTATAGCACTGGTGTGAAGTGAACATAAATGAACAACTAATTTCTGTGATATGCTATTGACAACATTGAATTCAACAAACAATTGACAATTGACAACACAATGAGGTATAGGGTGCGATAAAAAGGTACATGGTTATGTTGTTATAATATTTACTAGAATTGAACGCTTTATAATATCGATTATACTTGATATAAGTTTATTAAATGTCTCGAATTCATGGCATGCACAATATAATACGTATAATGTATAGATTAAAAATTGAAGGCTATGATTGCAATTAAACTCTAGAATATGTTTTAATCAAATTTAGTTAAGATAGACCTGTGCAATGTTTTTATCAATGGGTTATTTTATTATTTACATCTGTATGTCATAATTTGATTTCTACAATAGTCAAATGATTCATCTTTATGTCATCTTCAATTCAACGTTCTGGATTTACACGAGTAAAAAATTAATTTATATATCATACATACTAATACCTATCTATTAGACTATTACCTCTCAAATGCTTTGATTTTGTACAATGAATCAAAGTTGCATCAAAATGTTCTGACCAAAGAGGGAGATAACTTATTCGGTGGATACACAACTAAAACTGAAGTTTTCTATATTTGTCACTTATGAACACTCATACGGACTTGAACTGTGGTACATATTATCTCTAGTTCTTAAGCTGCAAAGTTTATTTAATTTTACCAGTATATGTATCTATATGGCGGTTAACATGTTTATATCCATATTCTATCAATATTATAGCTGTCGAGTTGAAATCAAATGACTCTATGAAACTGAAAGGCATTTTGCCCCTGTATTATAAGCTGTTAGTTGGACTTGTAATTGGGTTTTCTTGGCATGTGTGGGATTTTGTTGTATGAACTGTTTCAGTAATAAGCTGCCAAGAAGCTCAGTAGCTGGTGAGTATAGATTGCTGTAAATAATGGAACATAGTCTATCTTTGAGGCTATTGGTGTAGTTTCTACTATGATAAACCCTTTGAGCATTGCACTCTCTCTTTTCAAGAATTGTGCGACTTTGAATCCATCTTGTGAAGAGTATTCTGAAGTCCTGATTGCTGCTAGAGGATTAAGGTTCCTGGACTGGTTTGCTCAACTTGTCCTATAGTGTTGTGAAGCAGGAGAGGTCACTTTATGCTTTTGTTGGAGGTATGTGCTTTTATCCTTAATGCTAGTTACAACTGGTTCACGGCATTAGATAAAGTTATACTAATTCTTTTATTTATTCTGTGCAGGATTTGGCGCAGCTATATGTTGTGCAAATTTCAATTGTCAAGATCAGAATTTTTGGTTGCGAGACATACATGTAATGTGAGTGTCATGTATATGCACAACCATTGAAGGTGCTTGTTCTGTTTCTGTATTAATTGTCAATGGATCTTTGCCATGTCAGGTGCGCTTGCATGGCAGATCCGAAAATCTTAATAAAATCAGTTATTTTGTTTTGAGAGGGGAGAGGTAGGTTTGGGGACATTTTCTTTTATTTCTTTGTCCCGCCTTTCTCCCCCTCTGTCCTGTGTGTCTTGTCTCTCTCCTTTCTCTTGTTGCTTTTTTTTTTTTGCTTTTCTTTTCTTTTCTGTTCTGTTATTTTGCTTTACTCTATTGTGTGCCACGCATATTTGGATTATTCCAATTCTAATTAACAATACGTCATCACTAATCCAAATTCAACAAGCAACTTGCAACTCTAAGAGTTATCAGGTGCGATAACAAGTCACACGGTGGTGTTGTAGTCATAATATTATAGCTAGACTCAAGCATTTAATAATCTCTTCTATAACTATACTTATAACATGTCCCAAATTTCTGCCATCATTTTTTGGTGTATTGATTAAAATCGAAGGCTATGGCTGTTGATTAATTTATTCATGACATACATGTCCATATGTTTGTTGATTCATGAGCACACTTTGACTGTCTGATGCATATTTTCTCTATATCTTGAGCTGCAAAGTTTATTTAATTTACTCAGTTTATGTATCTATATGGCTGTGAATGTGACTGTTATCCAAATTTGTTCAATACTATTACGGTAGACATGAAATTACCTTTCGGGTGCTTTGCGGTGGACTTGTGATTGGGTTTTCTTGGTGTTTGTGGGGTTTTGTTGTATGAACTGTTTCAATAATATGTCAAGGAACTTATTGTGCAGAATGCTGTAAAAACTGTACCTAGTGTATCTTTGAGGCTCTTGATGTAATTGGATTTTCTTGGCATGTGTGGGAATTGTATGGACTGTTTTAATAAGCTGCCAAGGAGCTTAATAGGCGGTGAGTGCAGATCTTTGATGCTCTCTTGGTCTAGTTTCTACTATTGATCAATCTTTTCAAGCATTGCACTCTTTCCAAGCATTGTGTAAAGAGAGACCTGGTTGCCGCTAGTGGGTTAAGATTCCAGGACTGGTTTGCTCTTGTCCTACGGTTTCGTAAAGAGAGAACCTGATTGCTGCTAGAGGATTAAGGTCATTTTATGTTTTTGTTCGACTTGGAGGTATATTCTTTCATCCCAAATGTTAGTTACAGCTGGTTCATGGCATTGGATTAAGTATATTAATTCTTTTATTTACTCTATGCAGAATTTGGTGGAATTATGTGTTTCACAAATTTCAATTGGCAAGATCAGAAGTTTTGGTTGCTGAGAGATACATGTAATGTGAATGTGTGTAGTACATACACTTCAACAGAAGTTGCTTGCTCTATTCCTATGTTATAGTTAATGGATCTTTGCCATGTTAGGTGCGCTTGCATGGCAGATCCGAAATTTTTATAATAAAATTGGTTATTTTGTTTTGAGAGGGGAGAGATAGGTTTGGGGACATTTTCTTTTATTTCTTTGCCCCGCCTCTCTCCTCCTCTGTGTTGTGTCTTCTCCTTTCTCTTTCTCTTGCTTTTCTTTTATTATTTTTCTTTGCAATGTTATGCGCCACAATAAAACTATCATCATTTTGAAACCTAATTCAACAAGCGATTGCAACATATTGAGGTATACAGTGCACCAACAAGGTACATGGTTATGTTATAATATTACTAGAATTGAACATTTTATAGTTTTTTTAATACTTATAATTACTCACATTACTGAATTCATGATATTATTTTATGGTGTATTGATTAAAACTGATGGCTATGGCTGGAATTAAACTCTAGGATATGCTCTAGTCTATTTATTTCATTTAATAAACACAGTTACACATGCAATATTTTCATCAATGAGTTATTTTCTTACATATTACTGTCATATTTTGATTTCTTTTATTAATTTTTCTACAGTTGAGTTATCCATTTAGGAGCATAGTTAACAAGCACATAAGAACCTTAATCAAACCCCAAGTTAGCATGTGAAAATGTGCATACCATCATGATTCTAAGCAGCAGCACTCTGGTTGGGATTATTGTTGTAAATCAATCTAATATTTTTCCAATGGAACTTCATATACTGTGGATTTGAACATATGTTTGCAAATTTTGTCTACAATTACCCCAAAAGGGCCTATGCGTACTTGTACTATGAAATGTAAATTCTCAAACTCATAAGTTGCAAAGTTTATTTGAGTTATTCAGTATACTGTTTGCATGAAATTACTGTTGCAAAGTTGGTCCGCGTTTCAGGCGTTTTACTCTTGTAGTATAAGCTGTTAGTTGTACATGTGATAGGGTATTCATGGGATGTGTGGGATTTTGTTGTATGAACTCTGCTTCAATGAGATGTCAAGGAGCTTACTAGCTGGTGAGTGCAGTTGTAAACAAATGTACCTGGTGTATCTTCAAGGCTCTTGTAGTTCTTACTATTGATCAATCTTTTCAATCATAGTGTGACCTGGAGTACATCTTATTAAGTGAATTCTGAAGATATGATTGCTGCTAGAAGATTAAGGTTCCTACAGTTTTGTGTAGCAGCCTAGCAGCGTAGGCGATTTGATGCTTTCATTTTAGGTATCTCTTTTTTCCCTGAATTATTTTTACTAGTTCATGGCAATGGATTGAGTCTTATTAATTTTATTTTGGTTTCTTTGCAGAATTTGTGTGGAGTTTTGAAGTTGCATATCTGTGCAAATATCAAGCACCAGTGTACTTGATGTCATCTGGCGCATGATTGACCTCCAGATTGTTGGTGGATGTTTTTATAGCCTTGGTCATCATTACTGAATTGGTATTAATCTCTGTTTATTTAATCTTTTTGTGGAGGTTTAATTTGGTTTTATTCATTATTATTATTTGGTAGAAATTAATCCTTAAAACTCTTACTTAAATTACGCCAAATGTATGAAAAATTGCCTTGAAATACGAGCAGTCAAATAAAGTTTTATGTTGTATATTTGCAATGTTCATATATAATTTATTTATCCCATATTTAAACTAGGGGCTGCAACATTTCTCAGAGCTGCAACACTTGAAGATACATTCTAACTCACATCACATGAAATGTGATGAAGTTTTTATTGTAGCACTACTCTCATCACATACGAATGATGTGAGCTTATTCATTGAATGGAGGATGATGAAAGGATAATTAATGAAAGTAGGAAGGAGAGGAAGAAGATGAATTCAAATTTTAAGGATTTGAAATATGGTTAGGACACTAATTGTTCCCTTATATTTTTTTTTATAATAAGGTCTAATTTGCTTCATAGTTTTATCAATGACAGATGGGCAATCAATTCAACAGTGTCATCGCTGTCATCGTTTAGTAAATCATTAACAAATTGTTTATGTTTAAAACTTGATAACGAATTCTGGTTAACTATTCTGAGGGGTTAGAAGTTTTGTTTTTTTTAAGAATCAAATGGGAGTCTTTGATTTTCACGTAGGAAAGTATGCATGTATAAGTTAATAAGTTCACAGTATTTTATTTTTTAAGTAATGTAGGAAATTTTATACTTAAATTATAATTTGAAGTTGTAATTAATGGCTATGCACCACCCTGCGTAAAATAATTTTACATTATTATCAAATGGTGAACTATCATTTACCAAAAAAAATGGTGAACTATCATCTTGATGTTTATGTCTATTTTGTGTAATTGTTTTTTAAAAATAATTGCCACATATTTCGCAAGTGTGAAATTAGTTATCTTTTTCTTCTTCTTTAAACAACTGTTTTTTTTGTTACATTTAACAACTGATTTTTACGTAGAATAAAAAAAATTAGGGTCCAATTATTTCTACCCTCTTCTAATTTCTTGAAAAATCACACTTCCAAATTTGTCCCTGTGGTCTGGTAAGTATATCCAGACAGTAGTGGTTTATTTTTGACAGAACAGGACAGGTGAGGTTTATACGTACTATGGGTGGCGGGAAAATAAATTCTTATAAACTTATATAAACATGGCAAGGCCTAAATGCCTAGGGCTCAACAATGGTACTCAGACCATATGTGCTCTTTTTCTTTAGTGTTCTGTAGCTAGTATTAGTAGTTTTTTTCTTGGGATACATATGACATTCTTGCTAATACACAAATACTAGTATAAAATGAATCTGTTTTTGTGAGGTTGTCTAAGTCTATGATGGATCCATATGCTCATATTGGAATGAGCCCCAAACTATTATGTATGGGAGGTTGGTGGTTCGACTCCACCTGGATCCGACTACGCCTGTGTCATGTTAAGTTAGAGCATTGCAGTTAGCCATATTTCTTTATTGTGTTTAGTATTTTTCATGTTTCACTGATAGTATAATTTTTGAGTACTCGAGGCTACAAGAGTTGATTGCTTTTAATAGATTTAAATTAGATTTTAAATGCAGTTCCAGCAGGAGTTGTTTTTGTAGGTCAAACTCAATATTCGGATTGTCAACTGATACATAAAAAATTCACGCAATGTGCTCAACTGATTAGAGTGATACTATTAGATACTATTATGATTGAAGAACCACAAATTTCCATCAAAATGACGGACAAGTTTAAGAAGGCTATTGTTGCACCCTGTAATGTAAATGTGCTCATTCAATTTTGTCGCTGTGTTTAACCCACTTAGGTTGATCTAGTGGTGTTGGCTTGAGATATTGGAATATGTTTTTCACAAGCTTTAGGTTCGATTGTTCCTGGTACCAATTTGAGTAGACTAGTCTTTACAGAGTAAAAAAAACTCTTGTTTTAATTGGTGGGACTGATCCTTCGGATTAGTCGGCCATTCAGTTGATACCAAGTTTTAAAAAAAAACTGTGTTATCAGAGTCAAGTTAGTTGCTTGTCTTTGTTCATATCGTGGGGTAATGGAGTCGTTGGATTAATGACATTCGTTGCGTGCTAATTTTGTGGAAGAAAAGTAACCAAAAGTTAGTAGAGAGCAAGGAGCTAAAAAGTTTGACCTAGTATTATTTATGGAGGTAGGCATCAATATGCTACTTTGTGGTGGAAATCACTCCTAGACCCTAATCATCATTCACATGTTGGAATATCTTTCACATGTCTTTAGCACATGTAGAGTAGATTGAAAGTGGAAATGCCACCATACAGATCATCCACCTAACTTTTCTTTTGACAAAAATATCTAACTTGAATTTCATCTTAAGAAATCCACAATTTCTATGTTTAAAACAGTTTAATTATACCAGTCAATTGTTTCGAGCACGTTTCAATTTTTTTCATAAAAATGGAATTTTATGTCAATGTTTCCTCCTTTTCTAACCACTGTGGTTAGGATATTTGATTCCATTAGGCTCTTCAACATAGCTTAGTGCCTGTTTGGTTACACGGTAGCATGACCCAAACGCACGATTAAGCTCTGCCACCGTGATTTCGACATGTTTGGCTTCCTTCACCCTTTCCACCGCCATCGCACGTTTTAGCTTCAGAATCGATTTTGAGAGAAGCTGGTAATCCTAGCTTTTGAAAATCGCATCTCCACCGCAAAAATTACATCACCTCTGATTTGTTTGTTTTTACTCTTTTACCCTTAAAGTTCATCACTATTGATTGGTTCAGTGTTCATATGTTTCTCGTCATAATAGGAAGGAAGAGGAATAGAGGATTAGAGGATGTACAATGAACCATAGAAGGAAGAGACGGCAAGGTGGAGGGGAGGGTACTTGAGGCAAGGCGGCAAGTGTTGTAGCTTCAAGGCAAGACAGCCATGCCGTTGCAAAACCCTTTAATAAATATTTTGGTTGAAAATCCTTAGTAACCCATTTTTTGTTCCAGTTGCCATGCGTTTTTTTTCTTCTTTTTTTCATTTTGTTCTAAACAGTAATTTATCTCTATGTTAGAGATGAAGAGAGATTGACAGTAATTTTTTCTTTTTCATTTTGGTTTTAAATAATTATATATAACATAAATAGTAAAGTAGATAGTGTTAAATAAATTAAAACCCCTTTTGGTAATTACACAATTAAAAGCACTTTTGACTTAAACTATTCAAACAATATTAATTTATAAGAATCAATTTTACACCAATCTATCCAAACATAAATCAATTTACATTCAACTCACTTTTCATTAAAATCAATTCTCTCAAACTCAATTCTGTCAAACTCAATTCTTATTGCCGCATAACCAAACACACACTTAAACTTTTTGAACATACTACGAGACTAATACTTAAATTGACAGAGAGACATCTGATTTTCTTTTTACCACTAATGACCTATCTCTCGAATAGGCGACTCAAGAAGTTGAATCCATGTTCTTTTCTCCTAGTCGCGTTGGTAATTTCCACAATACTTCAAGCTGATATCTCTGAGTTTTTGGATCTTTGACTGTTGTGCGCAAATCATTAATCATTATTTTATTTTTACTTTTGGTTTTCTCCACCATTTATTCTGGTTTGGGGTCAGTTCTGACATCAAATGATTCTAGCCCTTCTCAAACACAGTTGCGGGGATCGAATCATTGTTTTCTTTATCAAGTTCAGCGTCAATTACAATTGAATCAACTATCATTTGATAATTTTCAAGTAGAGTGATAAGCTAGCTAAGCCGGTCATTTTTAATGTTGTTCTCAGACTTTTTATATTGATGCTCCTACTTTTATGGATATCTTTTAATGAATGCATTAGACCTTCTTTCATAGAAAAATACTACTAATCATATATTTGGGGGGTATGTGGTAGGTACATGTGGATATAGTAAAATTTCATAAAATTCCAATTAACATCTGTAAAGATGCAGTAATAAATGTCAGTCAAATCGGAGAGTTAATAAAATAAAAAATGAAAGGAAAAAAACAATGAGTAAATAAAAGTTATTAAGTGTCCAAATTAGCAAATATCAAGGACACTCGTGTGTAGCAGCAGATCCGTAATTCATTCTAGAAGCACTTAACTTACCATTTTACTCTACTTTCAATTTTACTTTTCCTATGGTCAATGTGACAGTGTCATATGTTTTTGTTTTTATTATTGGAAACATTAAACTATGTTTCATACACATGACATGACACATGAACCAACCTTCACTTCTTTCCTCACTCTTTGTTGTGAGTTTACTGTCTGTCTTCTTCTCAAACAACTATTTGTATTGTATGCCTCTCAACCTTGCAGGTTCTCTTCTCTTCTATGTTCCTTAACTCTTCATGCTTTTTCTTTTTTACATAATTTTGTTTGTTTTATTTTTCTGCTACAAACTTTATGATTTTCCTTAACTCTTTGTGATTTATGTTGATGTTTATTTGGATGGCAAGTGGAACATGAAACATAAATTTTTTAGAATTTTATGTACTTTCTGTTTTTTTATGGATCTGTTTTAATGAAAGTGAAAAGGTTCTACTCATAATGAATTCTAAGAGAAAAACTATGTTTCATTGATTTTATTTTCAGAAGTACATAGCCTATGTTCAGTATCGTAGTTGGATATGTCAGAGTCACGGTGATCTACCGTGATTTTTCAAAAGCTATACTATGTAGCTTCTACAAAATTATGGTGGATCACTGTGATTCTCACATATCCAACTACGATACCAAACATACACATATTCCTCTGAGATTATATCTTAATCCTAGAATTTTGGATATACATGTGATGTGAGATGGTAGAACAAATTACTGTTAAATCCTTAATGGATCCTGTTTGTGTGATCTATGAGCTTGTTAAATTTTTTGTATATATATTCTTGTTTTAGATTTTGTGTGGCTTTGCCTTTGTTAATAGTTGTTTGTTGATATTGAATAGGAATTGGTTGTGAAAATTGAAAAAAAGATTATATAAGCACTGGTTTCTGAGTTCACAAGGAATCTTCAGTTGCCATGTTTAATCTCTGGGGTAGTTCTCAGCAAGACCAGCAAACTAAAGAGGCTTATGCTGAATCCAAGGTAAGTTGGTTCTGCGGTGACAAAATTTGAGTTTCAATAAATTGATTTTGGCTAAAATTGGGTTGAATTTTAGAATCAATTTAGAATCAATTCTGGAAGCACAACAATTTTTGATCTCAAAAAGCGGAACCAAATATACATGTTATTGTTTGGTGGTCTTATGTTCTATTCTGTTATTAGTTATTACCTTTGTTAGGTTGCATTATGGTTCTGATTCTGAGTGTTGAAATTCTACAACCAGATTAATGAGCTCAAGGTAGCAATTGGACCCTTATCAGGACACAGCTTGAAGTACTGCACTGATGCTTGTTTGAAGCGATATTTGGAAGCTCGGAATTGGAATGTTGACAAGTCTAAGAAGATGTTGGAGGACACACTGAAGTGGAGATCAGTCTATAAGCCCGAGAAAATCCGCTGGGTAAGTTTTGTGTTTTGTCTCATTTTTATGATTTTGGATCATAAATTGTCTAAATAATTCAAGGTGATGTAAATTCTGATACAGGATGAGGTTGCAGAGGAAGGGGAGACGGGGAAAGTTTATAGAGCAGGTTTTCACGACAGACAAGGAAGGACCGTTCTTATTTTGAGACCTGGAATGCAGGTATCATGGTTTCAGATATTTGGTTTTATTATAGTCCTGTTCAGATTGACTTATTTTAGATTATTATCTTTTGACATAAACACTTGCTAGCCTCTTTTGGGAGAGCTTATTGAAACAGCTTATGACATGTTCATAAGTTGTTTTCAACTTATTTCACAACTTATTTCCAGAAGCTCTCCAAAACAGAAATAGGTCTATGTGGACAAATAGCTTAATAAAGCGTTAAGCTACATACATGCTTAACATATAAGTGTTTACGTCTAAACTATTTCTATAATAAAAGATAAAATAACTGGTTTCATATAAGATATAAGCTACTTTTATCAGCTTATAGACATGCCATAACCTATTATCAAAAGTTCTCCTTTAATAAGTCAATGCAAACATGCTCATAGTTTTACATAAACACTTGTATAATATATGCTTACGATGTTTATAAGTGTTTGATTAAACTGTTTATTCATACAGTATATCTATAATTTTCTAGAGCTTAAAGTGTATATTGATTGAATGTGTTGCAGAACACTTCTTCAATGGACAATCAAATTAAGCATCTCGTGTATCTTTTGGAAAATGCTATGCTCAATCTTCCACCAGGTCAAGAACAAATGGCATGGTTGATAGACTTCACTGGCTGGTCAATTACCAACAATGTTCCCCTCAAATCCGCCAGAGAGACCATCAGTATTCTACAGAACCACTATCCGGAGAGGCTCGGCATAGCATTTCTTTATAACCCTCCTCGAATCTTCGAAGCCTTTTGGAAGGTTTGTTGTATTTTATCTTCATAGCCAGTTAGCCACTACTATTGACATCCTTAAATTACGGATCCAAATTCCTTGCAATTAAGGAATCACACATTTGACGCAGTCACGTGATTTGGACTGTCAAATCAAAGACTAGACAAAACACAAAGTATGGTGGTGAACCATCTAATCTTGGACTGTCAAATCAAAGATTAGACATAACACAGATGACGGCATGACGCAGTAACGTGATCTGGACTGTCAAATCAAAGATTAGACAAAACACAAATTTCGCGCAGTCGTGTGATTTGGACCCGTTGGATCAAGATTAAATAGTCCAGTTTTGTCTTTTGCAAATTTTGTCCAAAACGCAAAGTCAGGACATGAACCGTTCGATTGGTTCAGATTGACAACTACTAAATTTCGTGAATGTAGAGAAATTCAGATCCTTAAATTCTACTCATTACTATAAATATAATATTGATTTCATTGCATTTAAGTATTGAAGTTAAAGGTTGTACTTGTTTTTATGCAGATAGTGAAGTATTTCTTGGATAACAAGACATTTCAGAAGGTGAAATTTGTGTACCCTAAGAATAAAGATAGTGTGGAGCTCATGCAGTCTTACTTTGATGAGGATAATCTTCCAAGTGAACTAGGTGGAAAAAGCATATTGAACTATAACCATGAGGAATTTTCCAAAATAATGGCTCAGGATGATTTAAAATGTGCAGACTTTTGGGGTTCCGATGATAAGCTCTCAAACAACAGGCATTGTTCAGCAGAGGTAGCTCCAGAACCAGTTTGCAATGAAACTCCAGCTACATGAGGAACTTAACCTTGTTTTAACTTAGTGAAGATATAAGTACTAATTAATAGTAATTATCATTTATCATAAGCCATTAGATCCAGGCAATTAAGACTAAAGAGATTTATGATACAATTATCCTTTGTTTGCAGCATTGTTATTCCATCATGATATAGTATAGTAATGCGCACTTGCTAGTTTTTACTTTGAGAATATGGTAATGGTAATGGATTTTTTTTTTCTTTCCGAGTATGAATCTTACTCAATATGCTGAATTTTACAACACTGACACACACTGCATACCAACTACTTGCACTAGACTCCGGCGGTGGCAACACTCAATATGCCATTTTAAGTATTACCAATTTTTGCCTCAGATTCGCAGTAAAAAAAAAACATTTCATCACCTACATGGAAACACATTTTAACAAATGTGATATTTACAACCTTTTCTTTTTCGTTCATGTGAATTTTAGATTAGAGATTCCCACATAACGACTTTTACTAAGGAGAAAAGTTTTTATTTGAATTTATATTAAACCTATTGTTAACATAACGTCCAATCATCTGTGTCAGCTTCTGTTGCTTGCTATCGTTACAGCTTGAAATATGATTCCAATGAACACAATTGAACTTCTATATTGTCGTTCAAAACAAGAACATTTCTTTAAAAGCTTATGAAGAGAACAAAAAAGAAAAACAAAAATTAAAAGTAACAAAAACAAAGATTGTGAACAAAACAATGAAACTACCAAGTTTTCTACATATAAGTAGTTGACTTTGAACTATAGAGCATAGAAACTCTAGCTCAAAAAGGGTTTTTATTTTCAGGAGGAGTCAAACTCGATACCTCAAAATTTACAACACTCATACACTATGCGCATCAACCATTTGCACTAGACCCTGATGATAACTTACAAAAGGGGTTATATGAACCGCCTCTTGAAATTACGAGTAGTAGTTTGGTATGAACTCGCTAAGAGACCGACTCCTATACCAACTCCTACACAAATGCCAAGTCCAATTCCAACACCAACTCTTACTCCAGCATTGAACCATGATAGCTCACCATCTTCTCCATCCATATATCCTGTCCTTTCCCAATACATGTTGTTGTAATCCTCTTCTTGTTCTGTTTTGAAGCTTCTGTACTGAGATACCTATAAACCAAAACAAGGAATAACAATTAAGAAGACTCAAACCAGAAATCTAGCAAAGGCTATGTCATAGAATAATCTTGCTTATCATAAAAGTTCTTAAATATAAATTATTTAGACATGCCATAAGGTATTTTTGTTACCTATGATATGTTTATGTAAGTAAATAAGCTCAAATAGCATGTCCATAGACCAATCCCCGTACCCGAAAACTTTTTGATAAAATTAAGGTGGTTATACACCTGAAAGCTGTTGTGACACTCATAAGTACATGGAAATTTTACTTCCATCATCTGTTACAACTAGGTATGAAGTTGTTCACGAGGTGTCAACTCAGTGGAAAAAGGTTGACTTTGTAACCTTAAGGAAGAAAGTTTAAATCTCTTCGGTGACAATTGTAAAATGATCATTAGTGTCATTTTAATTAATAATACTAGGACAAATTAAGTCAAAGTAACATAGTACAGATAAATTCTTAGTTAAATGGAATTCTTAGCATTGATCCTAAGAAAATCCATGTATAGATTGATGATAGACACTTTTAAGTAAATACGGCATCAAAGACAAAACCATCAATGAAAAAAAAGCTCTAAATGCAGATATACTCAATATATCAACTCATTTGTACAATAAATCATCATAGAAGGAGTAGATTGGAAGTTTTGGTGCAATTTGACTAGACTTTGTCAATCCATTTTAACAAGTTACACTTTCTAGTTGTATACAATTTTGAAGCGCACATAAAGATGCACAAACACTACTTACAAAACTAAGTGATTGAGCTCAAATAGTTAAGGACAAATTATTTGGTAGAACTCAAATTCAAATCCAAACTGAAATAATCATTGGTAAGACTTTATTTACTTCTTAGTTAAACTCCAGATTTACGGACCTCGTCCATAGAAACTAGAGATAATAACTGAATAAGGTCCTCACTAATCTATTACCAATACTTGTCCTTTAATGGGGAAGGTTTATAAGGGGCATCTATTGGAGAATGCAAAATAGAAAATAATAAGTTAAATTAGTAGTTCCCAATGAAAAATATAAGAGATGTGTGCTGTGATTTGTGCCTGCCCATGCCACAGTCACACTTCTGGGACAGGATTGTTGGGACCAATATTTAAAGATAAAGTTACTAGAGGGACCAAAACATGCATAGATAACATTGTACTATTAGATTATTCTAACAAACATAAGTTTAACCATAGAACATTATTTATACAAAAAGTTCAGAATTATGAAGGGAATATACCACATTTTATTCCAAATCCAAAAACATAAGTCATAACTTCAAACAGAATTAATTGTTTATCCACAAAATTTGTATAGTCACAGAAATAAGCATATTCCATAGCTCAAATGGCAAAAATGCTGAAATTGCTAGATCTGATGTTGTAACCGGGGTTCAAACCCTGACTTCTCCACTTGTGTGTGTGTGTGAGTTTCCAATATCTATTGTCATTTGGTCTAGCTACCAATAAAAAAAGTATGATATCCCTGACAGACAAAATTGAAATTTGTGCATATTAGTGCACATTTGGATTAGCACCGAGTTTGACATAATCACTGTGATTTCATCAAACTCAGCGTAAAACCAAACATACACTTAAAAGCTTATGCAAATTTACCTGTAAATCAAGTCCATGATGATGATGATGTTGGTGATCAGAAACATCTTTCTTGCACTCAGTTGTTTCATATTCTGGAATCACATCCAACATGCCCAATTTCCTATTATGCTTCTTCCTACAATTGATCATCAGTGTCCTAGTTAAGATTATAGGTGTTCCTGAAAAGCAACCAGCAACATAAACCTCAATTTCAGGAACAGCACCAACATGTTTTCCCTTGAAAAATCCACTGTTAGATTTCATTTTTGTTTCACAATTCATACTCCAAAATTGATTTTCCTTATTATCATTATTCATCTCAAGAACACAAGAGAGAATGCATTGATCTTTATCACAAACCTCAAACTTCATGCTACCATTTAATCTTATACTATCTGTATTAACAAAAGTGACTTGTTCAGATTTCTTATCAATTCTATCCCTTCTTAGAATTGAAGAATCTTCAGCATCATTGTTCATGTTGCTTCTAACACCATTTACCTCTAAAAGTGTATAAGGACTTAAAGGTATATGATGAAGATTGAGAAATTGTGGTGTTGATTCATTTACTTGAATTCCACTAACTCTTACATAAAAAACTCTTACATCAAACCAAGATAATGAAAATGATAATTTCATGCATGATTCATCATATGGTAATGATGCTTCATAAGATCCTTCCATCTTCATATCCATAATCATTGAAATATATAGTGAATCCTTCAAAGACTACATCATTTTTTCCCTATCAAAACCTGTGTCACAAGCAACGAATAACTTAAAGGATCGCCGATGTAATTTCGCCTGAAATATATTGTACAAACTCGAAACCAAACAAGAAAAAAATTACAAAGGACACATAATATGGAATCTAAATGGAAGAGAGAAAGAGAACTTGAGTGAAGGTGGAAATTATAAGTCACCAAGTAAAAATGGCAATTTATTGTGTTCTTTAATTTTTTTTATGATTTCAATGGAAAGAGAAAGAGAGAAAGAGAGAATGAAAAAGTTGATCAAGTATATGAAAGTGAAGAGCATTTATTTATGTCACCAAATAATAATATAAGGATTTAAATTTGCTATACTAAGTCATGGTGGTCATTGGATCGGGATTGAACGATCAATATTTCAATGCATATTTTGACTTTAAAAAATTGAAATTTTAAATTTTAAATCTGCGACATATGATTTATCGAGCTAACATCTCAGACTATGCGAGTACTTAGATTGTTGACCGCAACAAATCTAAATGTATAACATACACGTCATAGTAATTACTAGGAGACAAATATGTGTTTATTAGAGGAAGATGTACCACCACAAACAAATATAAATTCCTATTTTTAAGGAAATAAACTCTAACCATGAAAAATGAAACTGTTGATGAACACACTTTGATTATGACAATGATGTTTTCTTCTCTATCCTTTACTACAACCACGGATGCTTGATATGCAATCAATTTCTTAAACCAAGGTAGCTTTCAAATCTTAGTCCACATAATTAATAGTATTTGTTAATTGTTACTCCTATATACATTTTAAGTTCTGCCACTTGGTCATGGTAGG
Organism: Trifolium dubium; assembly: GCA_951804385.1. Lineage (NCBI taxonomy): Eukaryota > Viridiplantae > Streptophyta > Magnoliopsida > Fabales > Fabaceae > Trifolium > Trifolium dubium. The sequence continues at coordinate 45,061,051 of OX638068.1, forward strand.
CTGGCAACAATGTCAACTATGTATCTATTGCTTTGCATAATACATAAAATGTTGTGAATTTGAGTATACTCAACACCAATATTTTGATGTGTGGTTAGTAGTAACGAATAGCTAAGTAGTGAGCAATATTAGATTTCATAAATTGAAGCTATGAGCCTATGATTGTCACAAAAATATAAAAAAAAAATTGAAGCTGTAAATAATTTATCAGAGCACGAGACAGGATGATGGGTCTAAGAATTAAACAAAAGAATAATATAATTTCATGGAAATGGGCCTTTCTTGCCAATAAATTTCATCTTATCCGATTATTAGATATATAGATACATACCAAGAAATTGCACTATTATTATACTATTATAATTGCTCACTCTCATTTGATCAAAATATTTTTTTTTTTAAGTAGTCTAATTGTTAGAATTCTATAAATAGGTGTATCATTGTGCATATTATATTATTATATGTAATTTTTCTACCAATTAAGCAAATTTTGCATCTCTTTTTATTGAAAAATAATTTTTGGTATCACAAATTCTATTGAAAGATATTTTTTAATATTGTAAATTCTGCTGAAAAATATACTAGTATTAGTAGTGTATGCATGCAACCTGTAAACTTCAAATTGCATTTACGTCTTATGAGGTTGTTGGTGTCTTAAAGCAAACGTGATCGGAATGAATATTGTTTGAAAAGAGATGACTTACTGTTTATGAAGTTTAGCCTATTAATTAATTAATCTTTGGCTTAATCTTTTTATTGAATTGATTAATTAATTAATTAGATTGGATAAGCATCTACATTGGGACTATGACCGTAGTTTGGTTCAATCCATTAGATCTTTTATTAAAAAAATGAAGATAAATTAAATAATTAGATTTATGTATTAAAAAATAAATGTAAATGAAGACCAAACTTAGTAGTACAAGAAATGCCAAGAGGCCAAAAACATAGTTGAATAGAATTTTGAATACAGCAGCACATATGCTGCATACAGATATGTTTCCTAGATATTATCCAAACACAAAAGATACCAGTTTGAACAATTCTATCTTGACACTTCTTTTACACTTAAAATTGTAATCTACCTGTGTAACTTTTTTTAGATTAAGGATTCAATCCATTTCATTCAAGTTTAACCCTAAATGTTGTTGCTTTTTTATTTTTATTTTCACCGCAAATTTAATCTAGTTCATAAGTCAATTCTGAGATCAAATAGTTTCAAACACATTTTGAAAACTAAAAAAAAAAAATCTCTCTATATCTCTCTTTGATACAATTTTTTCTTATCCTGTACTATCTTGTTTTGACTTATACTATCTTGTTGTGTTCTATCCAGTACTTGATACTTTCCGAATCAAACACACTCTATATGTGTCAAGCTTTCTTACTCATTGGAGATAATAAGGGAACAAAATCGTTCTTGCCTGATCACAACTAATCAACTACCATGATGATTCCGAATAGTTCTTAAAACAATTATTTAAAATAAAAATAAAAAACGAAGGGTAAATTTGGTAGTTTAGAGGGTCTAGGAGCATTATGGGAGGAGAATAAAAAGCAATTTTCAATCTAGATAATCATCAATTGCCAAGTTACCCTTAAAGGCCCAAACTAAAATGAGGCCCAATAGAGATAATTACTCCTAATTCATAAGCACCAAACAGTTTAATAAGTATTTTTGTTGGTAATGAATGATTTACATACTTTGAGTTTGAGGAAAATCAACTTTGTCTGATACTCTGATTATGACACTTTTGGTTTGTTGCCAAAAAATTAAATAAAGACACTTTTGGTACAAAATGAATTTATCCTAATTAAGATTTTTTTAACTTTTCGGTGGCCTACAATATTTTCAGTAATTTAAGTTCTTTAAATTGACTGCGAAATTAATTTAACTACGTAAAAGTACATCATCTCTCTACAAATAAAAGCCATACACTTTACAGAATTTGACTATAAAAATACAAAATACAAAGCTTCACGTTAAGTATTAAGTAATTAAAATTAGAATGGTACTTCTTCCCCCACTTACATGAAAAAGTGTCAAAACATGAATTTAACGTCATTGATTACAAATTTGGTCCCCTAAACAAATTAGAGCAAAACCAGCGGAGTATATATAAGGACAAAATGTCATAACTCAAAACATAAGAGCGCACATTCAGTGTCTTGTTCCATTAATCAATTACTCCTATTTAATTAGTTAGTGATAAGATACTTTTGACAAAAAATAGTGATAATATGATGTAGAAATTTACACTTAGTAAAAAAAAAAGATAGAAATTTACACATTTTAGTCAAGTAAATCCGTATTATAACTCTTGACCAAAAAAAAAAAGTATTATAACTCACCAATATAATGTATCACAAGGGATAGATAATGATATTTCATTGGGACTTTGCCCTCTTTTATTCACAAAAAAAATAAAATAATGACATTTGATTTCTAGTGCTATTTTCATAACAAAATATAAGTATATATAATTATTTTAAAAGGTCAAATGTTTTTGTTAAATATATTTGACGTTTAGAACATATTGACTAAATTAATTTTTATATAAAAAGAGTTAGTTTTTATGATTAAAGAGATGACGAGGTTAAAATATTTTTATTTTTATTTTTAACTAAAATTGAAATATTTTTATATAAGTTGTAAGCTTTGTTTAGAAAATATCGTAAAAAATCTATTGAAATAAAGTGAAAATAACTCATCTTAAAAGAAAGTTGAAATTACTCGATGTCAGACTTCTAAATAGAAAGATACATATGGTGAAAAATAAAAAAATTATTTCTGTAAGTGTTCCTTAACTCATTCAAGTTCTTGCCTAGAAAAAAACTCACTCAAGTTCTTATGTAAATATGTAATTTCAAATAAATTTGATAGAAACTAAAATATGAAATATTGTTTAGTATCATGAAACCATAATTTGCATGATATTTATATATAGTTGTTTTTTATCAGCTATGAAACTAAAATCAATCAATCTTAAATCAGTAGTCAAAATCTCCTATAACTTGAAACGGTACACATACTACAAAATTCATCCTAATTTTAATAAATTTATTTACCGTGATTCTAATTTCTAAATATGCATCTTATCCCTATACTATAATTTCATACTAATTCACATTAGTTATTTGTACCACTAGTATAGCATGATTTTACACACTCACATAGTACATTGGTTTTGAAGATGGAATTGATGTTTAGTAAAAAAAAGTTAGAAAAGGGTAAGTATGTATCCACTTGTGGGAAAGTGATGAAAGCAACATTTAAAGCAGAGAGGACACAGAAGCCGGGAAGCAACACAATTACAAAACAACATAATTGGTCAGTCTGCAAACACTGCATTTTTGAGTACTACGACACACCAAACCTGCCTTACCCTTACCTTACCTTACATACATACCCTCTTTTTTGGTCCACACCCTTTCTTAACCATGGTTAGTGGTTGGTTACTACTACTCCCTACTCGGTCCGTTTCAAAATAATTGTCGTATTTAGTGTTTTCACACATATTAAGGTATCTAATTATGATGTTAAAAGTAATAGCACTTTTATTAAATTAATTTTACTTTTTCTTCTGTTTTTTTCCAAAATAATGTATAAAATAATAATTTAATGATAGAATTAAAAAATATTGCATTAAAAATTAACGACATTTATTCTAAAACAAATTTTTTAAGCTAAAGCGACATTTATTTTTATTTATAAATGCGATGAGAAGAAGTATTAACATTTCCTTACTATAGTTTATTCAGCAGTCAATGAGAAAGTAATACTGTAAAGTATAGTAAGGTTTTTGTCCTCTAAACAAACCTCTCTTGTCACTGTACTACAATACTACTCTACTCTCTTGTTGTACCTTACCTACTAGTAGTACTTTTTATTGTATTATATTTTACCCTCTTTTCATGCAATGCTAGAAAGGAAACAACATTGTACATTGGAATGCCACTAGACGAATTGAATGGACAAAAAAAGAAAAGTGGGAGAAAAATTAAATTAAATCATCTTTGAGCATTCATTTATCATAACTATATGACCTAGCTCCATTTTTAAATATACAAATCCACTAAATCAGATAACTATTTTTATTATTAGTATGATTTACAAGTTTACATTTAAGAGAGAAAATTAGTTTTTGATCATTGACAAATTACAATATCTTTTATCATATGTCTATGACAATGCAAAGATGAAAGATATAAGGTAATTAATGGTAAAGAAATACTACTAGTAGTTAATATAGTAAATTTTTTGAAAATATTCTTATAAAAAGGATTAGGAAAAGAGTAATGTTATTTGTGGCAAGGGAATGACAAGCAAATTTGTTCACGAAACAAGTGACAAGTTTTAATTGCAATATTGATTTTTGTGTATTATATTGCTCTAATGCGTTGTATATTCTGTCAAAAAGTACATTTTATTGAGTAGTTGTTCTTTGTGATGCTACTGTGATTCTTTATTTTGGGAGATATAATATCACTCTTAAGAATATATTTTTTTTGTCAAAAAAAATATCACTCTTCAGAAATACCTCAAAAGATGTTATATTTAATGAGAAATTAAGAATTTTTTATTTGATAAAGAGTTGACTTATACATGCTATGCAAAAGAGTAAATTTATAATGTTTTTACGTACTTAAATGATTTGTCACTTTAATTAGACCACCTAACTATATTCCGCTACTACTGTTTTTAACTACTCCAACTCCAACATCCTCATACATATAAATACTATGTTTTTATTTTAAAAAAAGTATATAAACTTATACATATTATACATATTTTTACGTAAAAAAAAAGTATATAATGTCTTAAATCATACATATTATTTTATTATTGAATTGAACATAATTAATAATTCTCTCTTGTCCTTTTATAAGAGATGTGAGCTAATAAAAATTAATAGATCAATTAAATAATACATTAATTTTTTTATTAAGTAAATATGACGCCTCTACCAATTGAGTTAGTTCTTTAAAACTTACAACAAATTTTATTAATTAATATATCTCTTACGTAAAAGAATAAGAGCAAATAGCTAATTTTCCTCTAAAAGAGTGATCATATTTTGAAAAATTTTATTGTCCAACACTATATACTTTAATTTATGATGTGCATACAATTTCAAATTTTTTTGAATCAAATCAATTGTTATAAATACTATATATATATTTTTTTTATACGTAAATACTATATTTTTATATTTGTGGAATACATTATCAACTTTAATAATTAAAAGAAAAAACTAAAATTAAAATGTTGTCGACTTTTTGATGTTAAAATAACATATTTCTTAAAAATGCACCATTGAATAAAAAATATATAACATGAGACGGAGAGAGAAGCCGCGTTTCCAAAATCTTGTTTTTGGTCAAAGATATTGTTGCTAGCTCTACTTACTTTTAAAGCTTATACTACCAAATATAATTAGAGAGTGAAAGAGAGAGAACTTGTTTAGAAAAAAGATTCATCTGTTTTCTTCTCATCCCTTTTTATCATAAGACATATATACATATATTTTTAGCTAGCTAGATAGAGATTTATAAGATAAGGTATATTAAAAAAAAATTGATTATGATGGAGTTTGTGTAATGTTTTCTAGCTAGCTAGATAGAGAGATTTATTTAGAAAAAATAGAGAAAAAAAAGGGTTTATCATCATCTATCATTTATGGGTAAGAAGCCACAAAAAACAAAGGAAATTTGGGCAGCAATAGCTGAAGCATCAACAACAATAGATGAAGAACAAAAACAGGTACAAGAACAACCTCAACTGCCTCAACCTCAAACTACTCGAAAAAGAGGTAGACCTCGTAAGATTGTTGTGAAGATGGAAACTAGTTCAGAAGAAAAAGCAGCTTCAGAAGGAATATTGATGATAGAGAAAGAAGAAGAAAGAGAAAGCTCAATGGAAGTAGAAGAGAAGAAGAAAGAAGAAGCATGCAGCATGGTTAGTGAACAACTTGTCCCAAAAGTGTTTTCTTGTAGAAGCAGCAGCAGATCAACTAGGCGTAAAAGCAGCAAACCCACAAAGAGTAGTGCTCAATAATTTTATTATTATTATTATTATTATTATTATTATTATTTTTTTTTATAATATGATTAATATCACTGCTTAATTAAAATGATTAATCATTACTACTAGCTACTTGATGATCTTTTCCATGAACAAATTATTATTAGAGGGATTTATATATTATTATTTAGTTTCAAGTTATTTAGTTTTTCTTTCTATTTTTGGTGATTAATTAGTTTATTATCTAATCCTTATTGAACAAGCCATGTATTATGCTGTGATTCTATGTCTTAAATTTTATTTTATTTTATTACTTGTTTTATTTATTTGGCAAATCCTCCTTATACTAGCTAGTAATATTGAAACTATACATGCTTGTGCTAGGTATTTTTTTTTTTATGTTAAAATCAAGCTTTCTTTTTGTTTTTTCTTTACCCTTATCTATATATGTTTGATGTTTGCATATATATAACTATATATCTGTAGTTGGATTGAAGTAAAAAAAATAAAATCTGTAGTTGGATTGCAACAATTGCATGGTGTCTCTTTTGATGACATGAAATTTTGAAAGTATGTATGTATGTATGTATGTATGTATGTATGTATGTATTTTTAATATTAGTTAGTTAGTTAGTTATGGGTTGTATCAAATTAGTTTGTTGATTTGATTTCTTTGAATCATTTGTTGATTTGATTGGGAAGGGGAATATTCATTAATATTATGAAATGAATGAATGAATGAGGGAAGTATAGATAGAGGAGATTAACAAAAAGACATACATAGAATAGAAATAGGAAACATACACAGTAAGGAGATGGGAGAGAAGCATCTTCTTCTCATTCTCACCACACATCACAGACTGAGTTGGGTCGGGTATCATCCATTAGCAGCAACACCAAATAAAGGTTCGTTCAGTCTATTCTATATATGTTTAACACTGTGTATTACAGTATTGAAAAATGCATGTTTTGCATGTGGTACATGATTGAGTCTCTTAACCATACTCCAACTATGCATCATGATAAACAATTGATTTTGTAGAATTAGTTTTAATTATAATCAATTTGGATATAAACTTATTTATATTTAAACACAAATTATTATTCCAAGTTATAATCAATTATAAAGATAGAATCAACTTTAACGGACACAACCTCTTTTAGAACAACAATAACTAGTAACATAAGAGAAATAGGAAAGACAAATCACAAACAATAAACACGATCATTTGGTTACGCAGTTCTGCAAAGTGTTTATACGTGTAAGTTGCCGAACGAGTATACCCTTGTTAACCTTCGGCATCTATGAGTCATTCTCAACAATGGTAAAACCAAACACTTACATTTCCTCCAAAATGAAACCAAACATTTCGAACGTTTGGCCAAATTAGAGTCAAGTACTAACTCACATTGACAACTCCATGTACCCGACCATGCACAATTGCACAAATTTCCCCGTGCATTGGACGGTGGTGCCTCATACTAATTATAACTAGTGGTGCCATGCCATATATAAAGACAAGAATGAATAATGCTTTTGTGTCAAAAAAAAATGTATAATGCTTTTCACCATAGCATGGTCAACCATTCAACACGTGATATCTAGTTTCCCTATTGCGTTTTATAATGTTTTTCGCAAGTATTTATTTACTAGTGCTGTTTTATTCTTGGTCAAGCTTGTGTAAACTCAAAAAATAGTGCTCATTACAATTTGAATAATAAGTAGTATATATTATAGTACTATATTTCCTTCACCGAGGCTTATTCTGTCGTCTTCTATACTATTGTTCTCTTTTTTTTCTTCTGTCGTTTTCTCGTTCAAATTAATGATGACAAATGAATCAACTACAAACTACAATTGTCATGTGCAAAGACGTACTAATAATAAGTATAAATGCTTAAAATATAAAAATAAATCAGGCATTAATATTATGAGCTAATCAAGTAGCCTTGAAATTGAATTATGTGAGTTAGATCTCAAACTTGAAGATTCTTTCACGGTCAAAAGTTGTCCTAAGTTAAAAACACGTCCTTGGTTAAGTACATCGATGAAAAAAAGGGTTAGTTTAAATGATAGGGACTACTGAGAAAATTTGCCAGAATATAGTGCCTATGTGTAGAAGCATGTTTAAGGAAAAATTGAAATGTGACTTCCATGTGTAACACTTGCACACAGGGTTTACGATGAATAATAATTTCTTGCAAGGACGAGTAGAAACCAAATTTTAAAAATTATGCCACATATACATAGTGAAACATTATTCGATTTGAGTATGACTCATAATTCCACAAGTTCAATGCATACGACCATAGTGGGTGATGCAGCATGGAAAAAATCACATCATGTACCGCTATTTTGACTTCAATAAGATATATTCAGGTTGCAATTTAATACAAAAATAGTACACTGCCACTTTGATCCTTAAAAGATTGGGATTTTATCATTGTGATATATGTAACTAAAATACAAACGACATCAATTTAGTCATTAACACAGAAAGTGATATTGACTTAATCAGATATAAAATTTGCATTTTTTTCAGCCCCACAATAATAAAAGAACAATGACATCATAGTTGACATCAATCCAGTCTTTCAATAATAAAAAAATAACATCAATTTAATATTTCAAATTTTCAATCTCATGGATTTTGTACAATAGTAAGTTTTGATATCACATTATATGATTGAGAGATCAACTTGATGCAAACTAAACCTTTCAAGGACTAAAATACACATTTATTCTTTAACAAACAAATAATGAAATTGTGAAGACTTGGATAAGAGTCAATTAAAACTAATAACTACCAAGGTTTTTAAAACTTTATAAATAAACTAAACAAATAACTAATGAACCCTAAGAAGAAGAAAAAAAAAGGAGTTAGTGCAATATTGTCATGAGATGTATACATTTTCTTTGTTTGCATTGCATTATGCTTACCGCATTATTTTCCACTCTTCAAAACCAAAATACCGGCGTGCTAAAAACTAAATCACAGCAAAAGCCCAAGCATATTATTGCAGTCTCAATTTCGAAAACAAATAGCTGCCAGACAAATTTCTATATTCTGCAACTACAATAATTAATTAAAACCACTACAAAATTCTCTCCTCAATTGCCTTGAATTGGGAAAACATTGGGACTAAAATACACTGGAAAAGTTTAACCTATGTCTAAAGCATTGTATTACAAAACTATCCTATTGAAATATGTTGTAATACCTATCGAGTTACACACGAAAGTAAAATCGAAGGGAAAATGGATGTTGACTGCCAAGGCTCCTACATTTCTAACCTGATTCTTTGCGGCTCGACTTGTGATGTCTCTCTTTCCTATATCTCAACTGTGCTGGATCAAATCCACCTTCCTCAGCTCCATAGACAGCCCAGGATGGTGTAGCAGCCATGTAATCTCTGCTGTCAAAAGTACTTCCAGAAGCCACCTGAATTTAAATTGATCGTAAATTTCATAATCAAAACAATAATCCAAATTCAGTTCAAAATAATAGGATGAAAAACTCACCAGATCATGAAATTTCTCATAGTCTATCCATGTATACCACTGGCCATCAATTTTGAACTTCTTAGTTTTTGCTAAGAGGACACAACACGAGTGAACATGCTCACAGGCAACTTCATACTCCCCTTGGCTTTTCAGAGCCAGAGCCTCTGAGAAAGCTTTCACGTCGGCATGCCAAGGGACATTTTCCATTGTCAATTTTGATGTAGCGGTCCTGTGAAGAGTTCATTATTGTCATTTAAAGATGGTTCTCAGGCAGAAGAATTTAACTGGACTAAGGGGAAGATATAGAGAGAGAAGAGGAGGAAGCTTACGAGCCACAATATGTAACTCCCTTGATTTCAATAAAGTCGGGTTCTCCTAATTTAAAGAGATTATAATAAGCATCAACCTCTTCAGCATTCCAGCCTTTGACAAGTGTCAGGCGGTATACAGTACGCTGGTGTTTTTCCTTCAGAGCAGTCAAAGAATCCTGGCACATAGTCATCAAAAATCAAAACACACAGACAAGGTGATCAAGAGGACACGGTATCATCAAACAACAGTAAAATAAAATCCATGAGAATGTAAATGTTATGCTAGCACGGTCACCCGTGCTTCAGATGGCAATCATGCAGTTTGAGTCTGTGATATATGAACTAAACTCCAAGACATCAGAAGAAGGTATTTCTTCTAAGCTGCTCCTGAGAGTAGTTACAATTCTAACATCATGAACTCATGATGTAATTATACTTTTCTAGATTTTCACTGAGAATGAAACAATACTCACAATAAATCTTTCCCAGAAATCTCCAAAGAGTGGTCTATCAATTGCCTTTAGAGAGTCCTTTGTTCCAGCATCTACACTAACATATAACTGCAAGCGGCAAACAAGAATATTAAGTTCGACTTGCTTATCCAACATGTTTTCAATTATGAAAATCTGAAAAGCCCAAAACCTGAGTGATTGGCCTCAGCGACTTAATTTTCTCTGGAAATTGTGCATTTGTAACTAGAAAAGTGGAAATCCTCCTTTTGTGCAATTCATCCACTAGTGCATTTATCTCTGGATACATAATAGGTTCGCCAACAAGAGATAGCGCACAATGCCGTGGTGTGAAGCCTTCATTTAATCGCTCCAAGGTGACTCCTACAGAAAGAAATAAGTCAATTTTGAAACCACCAACAAGTCTATTATACATAAATAGTTTAGCGCACTCATGATTCTATGCATATATACAAGTCTATTATACATAAATAGTTTAGTAAACAAGTTTACTCTATTTTGATGATTAAGAGTCTTAGATTCATAGGACTTGAGAGTTTGACATGGTAATAGTGGGTTCATAAAACAATACTACCGTTATTTGTTATTATAAGTACCATTTGAAAATTTCACACATTAAAAAAATTAGACAGTGTATTGAATTTGTCCATTTTGCGTATAGTTGTTCCAAAATTGCCCTTCAATTAATGTTTTAGGTATTCAATGACACTAACATGTAATAAATAATTAGTGGTATTTTTATAAAAATAATAATTAATGCACCTAGTGATATGGAAAAAAAAAGGGATTATATAGGGACAAAATACTTCTCAAATGTAGTATATATATAGGGCCAAAGGTAGTAACAAATAAAATCAAATAAATATAGCATGGCATGATCATAGTAGAAAAATATCAAATAAGAGAATATTTTACTTCAATGAAAAAACCTATCCTCCCTTGACCCTTCTTTTTCCCTTAAACCCCTCAACTCAAACATATCCCTAGTGCCCAATACTTTTGCGGTGACTGAAAGTGGCATGTTATGATTACGAGAGCTACTCTAGCTAATTCATTCCTAACCTATCTAAGTCCATCGACCTGACAATTGTATCATACTTTTGAAATGAAAATAACATAAATTTACCGGGAACTCCTTTCATTTGTTTGATCATATTTGTATGCTGCTCTATTGCAGAATTTACTATCTCTAATGGATCGTCCATCTTCCACTGCCAACTTTTTGCTACTGGATTTGTGTGATGCCTCCAGCAGAAAACACATTTATTAGCACATGCCAAGCTGGGGGTTGCCTCCATGCACCTATTTCATTCATAAAAAAGTTGAAATAATGAATATTACAGCTGAATTATGATTGGCAACAGATAATGTAGAAGATAAACCCACTTTTACCAAGAGAGAGGAAAAAAAAACTACCCACAGCCATGACCAGGACCAGAAGTCCAGTTAATGAACAACGGCAAGTATAATTCCATCACTCTCTTCTTCCGAAGTCATATCAAATACAAGCTCAGAGTTACTTTCAAACAAAAATACACCCGTTTTATTTCTCTTCCCGATTACTTTAGAAGCTTATTTTTATTCAAATTTAAGTTCAATCCACCAATGATTAAAAAGCGTCTCACCATCAATGAATCATATATTGACAAACTAACAAGTTCCATCTCCATCTTATGATTCCAATTTCAATTGCCATAAATAAGGAAATAAATTACACTATGACATATGATAATAGGGCTGTTAGCTAGCATGACACGTGAACGAATCTAAGACCACCAAAACCAAATCCTTACTAGATGTGAACCAATAGTAGGATTTAGGATTTAGGAAACCAAGTTGCAATTACCTATGACTCTCGATTCCGTAAAAGGAATGCTTGTAGCAACCACCTCGACCTCGAAGCTGTGACTTGGTCCATCTACAAATCTTGACACCACTATGTGAACCAATAATCTTATATCCCTGCAAATTCATAGTATTTTTTTAAAAATCATATCTTATCTAACAAAACCCAACTAAGGGCGATAAGTAAGATACCGCTAACTAAGCAATAGAATAAATTACAGTCCAATAGATACAATGCAATTGAATGCAGATATGAATTACAAAACCTGCTTCACCAAATTTGCTCTAATGACAGGAGTGACCATTTCTTTCTTGCCACCATTCAACTTCACGTTCGTGTCCTCAACCGTAGCCCCAGACTTCCTTGAAGGAGCTTTACCGGCAATGTCTTCAAGATCAACAATATCCGATTCCACCTCTTCCTCCTCATCAGACTCCTCTTCATCAGAACTCAAAACACCACATTCCTCCTCCCCATTCTCCAAATCACCATCACCACCAACATCATCACCTTTCAACAATCCAATCACCTTCCCACACCACTTATCAAAAACATCATCCATTTCACCACCATCAACATCCCCTTCCCACAATGGAATCATCTCAGCACCACCCAACGCCTTCATCCGTTTCACAATCTCTTTCCCAACCGCATTGAAAGCCTCGCCATAAGCTCGACTACCGACACCAAACACAGCAAACCTACACTTCGAAAGCAACAAAGAACCAACTCTAAAATCTTCGGAACTCTCAGCGAGCCAGTCCGCGAAGAATTTATAAGCTGGCGGTGGTTTTCCATCTTCCCAAGTGGAAGCAACTATGAGAAGAAGCGTTTCCTTAGGGAGATCTTCTGGTTCATAGCTTCGTCCATCGACGATTTCAAATGCGACGTCGTTTAAGGAAAGAAAACGGTGGAGACGATTAGCGAGGGATTTGGAAGTTCCGGTTTCGGAAATGAAGAGGATCTTAGGGAGATTGGGTTTAGGGTTAGGGTTAGGGTTTAGAGAGAGTGTTAATTTGAGGTTTCTTAAACGGCGAGATTTATAGATGCAATAGAAGGTTGTGGCGGAGAAGAGAGCGAGGAGTGTGAGACGAGCGGGAACTGAAGAAAACGGCATCGTAATGGTAGTGGATGATGATGATGGTGATAGCTATGTATGTGTGATTCAGTTATGGTGGAACTGTGAAGGGTGCGTCATGTGTGTGCGGTGGTGGTGAGCACCGTGGGAGGAAGAAAACACGAAGACTACTTCCGTGAGGGTTTAATGGGCCTTAGAATTGAAGTGGCAGGCCCAGCGTAGCGACGCGATTAAATTTAAAGTGGACAATCTATCGGAAATGTTGATTGAGGTTTGATCGGAATCTATTTAAATAATTTGTGCATGCTCGCGGGTCGATATTCTCAATGGACAATCTCGTGGATTTGAGGTTGGATTGAAACATATTTATTCCGGCAGATAAATTTGAGTTCTTTTCATAGTCAAACTAGTAAGATACCCGTGCTACCGCATGGATTTTGCGTTGATAGTTGGATCATAGGGGGCGTGAATGCGTCGAGAGTTTGGTCGTAGGGGCGTGAGTGTGTCGAGAGTAGATTGTGGTTGTACATTAAAATCATTTGTTCAATAGTTATAGTTTGTTTTTAAAAATAAAATTATCAATAATTTTTGACACAGTAAAAATAAATAAAAAATATTTTTTAAGATGTCGATTATTTTTTTGATGAAATTGAAAAAATAGAAGAAAAAAAATTTAAATTAACAAATGATTAAGTTAAATTTGATCATCTCCGTGTAAGCTAAAATTAATGTCTTGAGTACAATAATTAATTAAATTATTCACAACCAAAAATTTGTTTCCCGTGTATAATAGTTTATTTAAATTTTTCAAAACTAACAACGTGTGGTTATGGCGATATTTTAACTAATGATTTGGAAGAAATATTTGTTTGGTACAAAAATGAATACTCATTTCCCGTGATTTTTCAATAAATACATTTGGACTATTTTTACTTTCAACTCTGACTATATTTTTCTATTTATCTACAGTAAGACTATTTCGAAGGAGTTTTGGCTCATTGTAAAGCCGAGATAAATAGCATGAAAGAATGGTTAAATTTAAAAAATTTATCACCAACTTTTTGTCTCGTGTATAATAATTATTTTAAAATATTTTATTTATTCATAAAAATACAAATGGTTAAATTAAATTTTATCATCTCCGTTTAAGCTAAAAGTGTCTCGTGTACGATGATTAGTTAAATTTTTCATAAGCAACGATTTATTCCCCGTGTGCAATAGTTTATTTAAATTTTTAGTAAATAATACTCTCTCCAGTCTCAAATATAAGCAAAATTTAGTCAACAAAAATTAATGTATCTGGTGCAAATTTTGTACCAGATACATCAATTTTCTTTGACCAAATTTTACTTATATTTGAGACCAAAGTAGTAACTTGTTTCCCGTGAATAATAATGATTTAATTTTTTCATAAGAAACAACTTATTCTTCGTGTATAATAGTCAATTTAAATATTTTATCAAAACTTTGTTTTGTGTATAATAATTATTTTAAAATAGTTTATTTATTCATAAAAAAAAGGATTATGTTAAATTTGGTCATCCTCGTATAACCTAAAAGTGTCTCGTGTAAAGTCACACAATTCGCTTCGGTACGTGGTACGAATTCGGGTACGCGGTTTGCCACTCTTAAAGAATTTGGTACATGGGGGTATGCATAGTTGGTACGCTGTTTGAAATTGCGGTACGCTCACATATAATAATCGGTACGCTACCAATAAAAAATGTATTGAAAAAAAATATTAAATGTTGTCAAAAAAATTTCTTTGATATCATGGTAAATACTTGTTCTTTATTGTTTAGAAACAAATATTCGTTTTGTAAAAAATAAAAAATAAAACAAATATTCATTGCAATTTAGATGATTGTATTATTATTATTATTATTAATTGTAATTGTAATTATCATGAAAAAAGAATCATTACTGGTGAAATTAATTATTGATTTTTCCTATGCAAGATAAGTGAATGAACTTAAAAAAACAATTCATTTATTAATCATTAAAGTTTAAATATATTCTATCACTTATTATCATTAAAGTTTAAATATATTCGAAGTCCTTATAAACATGTAAACCTTCTATTTTTAATCTCTCTAGATATTTTTCACATTTTTTGGTCCTTTAAATATTTTCTATCACAGTTTTTTGTCCCTACTTTTCAATTAACTATGTGTACTATTAAAAAAAAATTATGATGTTTATTATTTTTGTTTATAATCTTATAAAAATCACTTCCATAAAAATTCATATTTTTTTTAACAAATGATGAATTAAATGTGAAATTTTAAAAAACAAACATTTCAAAAATTCATACTTAATTTAACCCAAAAAAAAAAATTCATACTTAATTCATCACTAATTAAAATAATTTAAAATTTTGCAAATAAATTCAATTTTTAATATACTAAACATTACTGCAATAGATAATTTAAAGTTTTAAGTAATATACATGAGTTGACTTTAAAGTATGACAAAAAATTATGTTAGAAAAAAAATTTAAAGACTAAAAAGTGCAAAAAAAAATTAGAGGACTAAAAGTAAAATGTTCAAATGTTTATAGGATAAAATGACATGTTTGTTTACTATCTTCCTAGATTCGCTCCCAATGCTCAAGCCCCCGCTGATGCACCTAAGATCAGCAAATACGTCAAATCAGTTCTCACTCTGTCAATCATAATGTTCGTTATGTCTGGTGGCTTTTTAGCCATTCATACCGTCCCTTTTCATCCATCAAACTCTGTCAATCACCACTGGCGAATGGGTCAAGGTATCTTATGGTGTTGGTGCTAAGTTTGGTTTGGTCAGAGTTGAACATGCCATTGATCATAACTCAAGAACAGGTGCATTATTTTTCCATTTTGGAGTGAGGTTTTAAGTTCCAAATTAATCACAGTATATTGTTAAGAGCCTATACTAAACTACATTTTTCCGTTTTGGGGCTAGTGATCATTGCAAAGTCCACAAGAACAGATGAAACCTTATGAGCTAGCTTTGATAAATATAATTTTTATTGTTTTATTTTGATAGGATAGTTACACATTATAATGTAACATATGCGAATTGCGCAATTAGTCTTTTTTTGGTTACTAATCTTTTACTAATGTAAGGAAACATTCATTGTTTAAATTTAAAACTAATAATGTTAAAATAAAATAATTATATGAGTACATTTATTGTTTATGTCGTAAATAATTCAATATTTAAAACATATTAAAATTCTCCGTTTGGAATTTGGGGTTTAATGGTCGCATCTTTGGGTAAATATCTTATCTATTTCTATTACTTTGTTTTCAGAGCAAGAAGTTATCGAGTGAGGAGAAGAACAAAATTGTTGATGATTGTCTTAATACTGAAGTTCAGGTATACTATACTAACCGATTAATCTTCAATTTTAATATGTTGATCACTTTTTTAATTTTATTTTGATCTTTACTTGTAGGGTCATATCATTAAATTTGGGGTCCATATTAGGGTCGATGGAGATAGAGAAGTCGGAGCAATTGTAAGTATACTTGCGGAGGTCATTGAACCAAAAGAAATCATTAAGGTCTTGCCGGATTATTGACTGTTGCTGATTTTTAAACATTGTGTTACATAGTTTAAAAAGAATGTCATTAATTGTTATTAGAGAAATTATATGGTACATTTGACAATTTCAAATGTACCGGTACATGAGGTATTAAAATAATAAATAACATAAATATTTTTTAAAAAAAATTATTTTTCGTATGGTTCTTAATATAACCCACCCTGATTTAAATACTAAATTATCGATGACTTAAGCACCAAATGTTTACTCAAATAGTTATTTTGTTTTAGTGACATTAAACAATGAATGTTTCTTAAAAAAAAATGTTTACTTAAATTAATAAAACACTCGTGCATTCGCATAAGTCACATAATATTATAGTAATTATATAACAAATAATTACGTTTATAATATTTGAAAATATTTAGATAGTAAATAAAAATGATCAACATTAGCGTCAAAAAATCAATTGTTGCTCTTTTAAATTCTTTCCGTTCTTCTTATTCTCTTTCACCGTCTTTAAATAAATATATAAAAAGAAGGTTTAAAGAACTAAATAATTAAGAATACAAAAATATTAATCTCCGAAGGTTTAAAGAACTAAATAATTAAGAATACAAAAATATTAATCTCCGAAATTTTACGAAAGAAATAGACTCCTCCCATATTAATATATTAGTAAAAATATATATAATTGTAGAAATTATAAAAAATAATAGTTCTCAAAGAAATTAGAAAGAAAATAAATAGGCCTCATATATATATATTAGGATAAAATTTAGGTGAGTTTTTTAGTTGTTTTTTGTATGGTTTTTAACATAAAATTTATTTTTTCTAGTTATAACAAACTTTAAAAAAAATCATGTATTTAGCGAAATCATGGTGAGTTATGTTAAGAACCATACGAAAAACAGTTTTTTTTCCTATAAATTAATGTTATATGTATATTTCATATTTTTATTTTTTAAAAAATGTATATTTCACGTTGTAATATGTTGGTTAACATGATATTTCATGTGCAGGGTCAAATGCTTAATAACTAACTCTACGTTTGTAATTGCTAGGTTGTTACTTATTAGTTATTACTGTTTTGTCAATTTCAATTACAACTTCATCAACTCTAATAATGATTCAAAATGAGTATTTGTTTGGTTGTGGCATTGGTCATTTTTTTTATGTTCATTATGAAATGTAAGTGTGTTGATTTTGGATACTTGCCATTACCTTTTATTATTCGGTAGGTAGACAGGAAGACTTCACATGAATTTTTGGGATATTTAGGCCAAAATAATCATGTGTTATTTGTACTTTGTAGCATGTGTTATACTCCCTTCGTTCCAAAATATAAGCAAAAGTGAATCAAAGAAATTTGATGTATTTGATTCAAAATTTGGACCAAATGCATTCTCTTTTATTGATCAACTTTTGCTTATATTTTGGGACGGAAGGAGTATGTTTTACCATGTGTTAAATGGACAAATATATGATGTTGGACCACACCTCTATAGTTAGGATATTAAATGTTCAACTTTTAAGAAAACTGTCCACACTATAGTTAGCTTTTAAGAAAATGTTTTCTTAGTGATATGATGTTGGACCACACGGATCAGATGCAGTAGATCATGGTGACATTGACAATATATTATTAATAAGCACTCTCAACGCAAATTAGCCAAGACGAACACAGATTGATATCACAGAAAACAAAATCAGCCAAGACGAACAGAAAACAAACACATATCAATTACATGTTACACACAAAATAGAAAAATGCAGCCAACACAATAGAAAAACAAACACAGGTCAGTTTCATAGAAGGTGGTTTATGCTACTTCCGCGAACTACTTCTTTTTAATGGCTAAGTTTTCCATTTTTTTCTTCCTCTCTCTTTATTACAGGTGAATGTTTAGGTTTGTTGGCTAGTTGTAACATGTTCCTCCTGTTTATTTATTTATTCAAATTGTGCCGCAAGATTAGAATATGTTTCTCCCTCCAAACGAGGTGATATTCCATGTTAATGATCATTCTTTTCTTCTTGTTTTCATTTTTTTTTGTTTAAATTTGTCGTTATTCATCTGAGACTTAGGTGTTTGTTATTCATATTGTTGTATTCTGTAGTGTTGAAGCTTTTTTGTGTTTTATCTTTTCATCTTTGTAAACATTATGTTACTTAATTTAAAAAGAATATCATTTATTGTTATTATATGGAAATTCTATGGTACATTCGACAATTTTAAATGTACCAGTACATGAAATATTAAAATAATAATTAAAATAAAATTTTTTAAAAAAATATATTTTTCGTATGGTTCTTAACATAATTCATCATAATTTAAATACTAAATTATTGATGACTTAAACACTGAATGTTTACCCAAATAATTATTTTATTTTAAACACTGGATTTTTATATGTGTACTTAAACAATGAATGTTTCTTATTAAAAGAAATAATAAATGTTTACTTAGATCAGTAAAACACCTGTGCATTCGTACGAGTCACATAATATTATGATAAATATATAACAAATAATTATGTTTATAATATTGCCAAATATTTAAAGAGTAAATAAAAATGATCAACATTAACGATAATAAATTAATTGTAGCTTTTTTAATTTTTTTCCGTTCTTCTTATTCTCCTTGACCGTCTTTGTAGAAATATATATAAAAAAAGGTTTAAAGAACAAAATAATTAAGGAATACTAAAATATTGATCTCTGAAATATTGCAAAAGAAATAGACTCCCATATTAATATATTAGTAGAAATATATATAATTTTAGAAATTACAAAAAATAATACTAGTTCTCAAAGAAATT
The DNA here is from genome assembly GCA_951804385.1 of Trifolium dubium. Classification (NCBI taxonomy): domain Eukaryota; kingdom Viridiplantae; phylum Streptophyta; class Magnoliopsida; order Fabales; family Fabaceae; genus Trifolium; species Trifolium dubium. Next base: position 45,080,635 of record OX638068.1, read on the forward strand.
AGAAAGAAAATAAGTAGGCCTCATATATATTAGGATAAAATTTAGGTGAATTCCTTTAGTTATTTTTCGCGTGGTTCTTAATATAAAATTTATTTTTTTATGGTTATAACAAACTTTAAAAAATCATGTATTTATTGAAATCATGGTGAATTATGTTAAGAACCATACGAAAAACCGTTTTTCCTATAAATTAATGTTATTTGTATATCTCATGTTCTTTTTTTACAAAATGTATAGTATATTGGTTAACATGATATTTCATTGCGTCAAAAAAAAAAAAATGATATTTCATGTGCATGAAGTAACTAACTCTACGTTTGTAATTGTTAGGTTTTTACTTATTACTGTCTATTACCTTGTATTATATATACGGTAGACAGAAGGACTACTTTGTTATATTTTTTCTTACTTCTTGGCATTTCTTATACTCAATTGTGTGCATAGAATAGAGGATTTAAAGCCATATAATACACATATTATACCTGGATTCAGATTTTCTACTTAACAGTATGCCGCAGTAATGCATATGGACCATCCGATTTTAATTTAACGATTTAGATCGTCCAATCTAAACGACCGAGATTAAAATTTGTGTATTACTGTGTGTAATAATTCCAGCAGGAGATCATAGTCCATTATACCCCCCTTAATTTATAAACTCTTGGTCACACATTATAAAAAAAACGAGTAGTGTGTTAGTACTAACTACTACTAGCTACTATGGCTATGTTATTTTTCGCATGTGGTCAAAGTCCACACTGTTTATGAAAATGTACTATGAAAATGACATGCAAGTCTCATTCAAGATCAACTATCAACATCTCATGATCATGTTTTGTCCTTATACGTAACAAACTCCAGAGAAAAATATATATTCCTAGCCTATATGTATATACAAAACTAATGAAGTTTAAACAAAGAAGAAAAGTAAGAAAAGAAAAAAAAGGACACAAACATGGCTGAAATTTGGGGTCTAATTGGTTCAAAGCTTGCAAGCTTATTGTTTATATGGGCTATGATTCAAAGGTATTGTCCTAATGAAATTCATGCACTCATTGAGAAATTCTCACAGAAACTAGCCAATTTTTTTTACCCTTTTGTTGAGGTTAGATTCTTTGAGTATATTGGTGATTACATGAGAAACAATGAAGCTTTTTCATCCATTGAAAACTACTTAACATCAAAATCAACCAACCAAGCAAAGAAACTCTTAGGTGAATATGTGAAAAAGTCTTTAGTTTTGAAGATGGATGAAAGACAAGAGTTTCATGATGTGTTTGAAGGGATTAAGGTTGTTTGGTGTCTAAGGAAGATTGTCCCTCACACAAATTCTGTTTCATTCTACCCTGCTGATGACAAAAGGTATTACCTTCTCACTTTTCATCGTAAAGACCGCGATTTCATTGCTAAATCTTACCTTAACCATGTTTTGGAAGAAGGTAAGAACATTGGATTGAGTAAGAGACAAAGAAAACTTTACACAAATTGTACTGGTGATGGTGAATCTCATATGAGAGGTAAATGGAGTCATGTGATTTTTGAACATCCTTCTTCTTTTGAAACAATTGCAATGGATTCTAAAAAGAAGAAAGAGATTGTTGATGATCTTGTTACATTTAGTAAAGCTAAGGATTATTATGCAAAAATTGGTAAGCCTTGGAAAAGAGGCTATTTGCTATATGGTCCTCCAGGAACAGGAAAATCATCATTAGTTGCTGCTATTGCTAATTTTTTGAAGTATGATATTTATGACATTGAGTTAACTAATGTGAAAACAAATGCTGAGTTAAGGAAGCTTTTGATTGGAATCACGAGTAAGTCGGTTGTTGTTATCGAAGATATTGACTGTTCGCTTGATTTAACCGGTCAGAGGAAGACGGATTCGGAGAACGAAAAAGATAAAGAGGAGAAGAAGGATGTGAATCAAGTTGCTGCTGCTGCTTTACAAGCATCAGGTGAAGCTGCAAACAAAAATAAAACAAGTCAGGTAACACTTTCTGGACTGTTGAATTTTATAGATGGAATTTGGTCAGCTAGTACTGGTGAGAGATTGATCATATTCACTACTAACTATGTGGAGAAACTTGATCAAGCATTGATTCGTCGAGGACGAATGGACATGCATATTGAGTTATCTTATTGTGGTTTTGATGGATTCAAAATGTTGGCAAAGAATTATCTGAGTATTGAAGCTCATCCTTTGTTCGAGACGGTTCGATGTTTGTTAGAGGAGACTAATATGGCACCTGCTGATGTTGCTGAAAACTTGATGCCTAAGGTAGCTAATGAAGGTGTTGAGGAATCATTGGAGAGGTTGATTCAAGCACTTAGAACTGCTAAAGAAGAGGCAGAGATGAAGGCTGAGAAAGAAGCTGAGTTGAAAGCTGAGAAAGAGGCAGAGATGAAGACCGTGAAAGAAGAAGGGACTAATGGAGATGATCCATCAGAGAAGGTGGCAGAAGATGCAAAAGACAAGTAGCTTGATGGAGAAAGTCCTAAGCAATATTGTTCGTTATTTTTATATTAGAGTCTTATATTAAAATATTATTATGAATGTCTATATCTATAAGTTAGAGTGTCTTATTTTACATTAGAGTGTCTTATTTTACATTATTATAAGTTAGATTAATATTATTATGCTTAATTTGAAAGATTGTTAAGATTAAGATTATTATGGTTAGTATTAAGATTAAGATTATTAATATTATTATGCTTAATTTGAAAGACAAGCTGGATTAAGATTATTATGGTTATGCTTATGAAACTTATGCTGAGTTACAGACTCAACATTTGTACTGCAGATATTATAACTTAGTAGGTTTGAATATTTAGTACTATTGAAAAGATGGTCAACAATGTAGAATTATGAATATTTTTAATTTGTAGTGCAAGTTTTATGTGTGAGCTTTTGTGTATTTCTTATCTTGTACTCTCATTTTTGTTGTTCTTCAATTCTCAGCATATTAACATACTATACTGCCAAGTCATTAAGTATATGGATTTTAGCTCAAAAATCTGTTATATATGTGAGCTTTTATCCTTGGTATTAAAATATTATTAAAGATATTTCTTTGAGGAATAAAGTTACATATCTATCTTCAGATTCTATTTTAAATAAATGATACTTTAGGTTCTTTTCTACATAAAAAACACATTTTCTTGTTGGCCTTTACATGAGAAATTGAGATTAAATAAATAAATGAATGACACATAAAGAAGCACCATTTTTTTATAATAAAAAGCCAGGTCTGATTTCATCTTATCTGGTGACTTTTCAACCTTTCTAAGGAACATCACAAAATGGAAATGATGTAATATAAAAAAGTCATGATCCATACCTACCCCAAGTAACCTTAATTTGCTGCATTTTCTTTTCTTATATGAGTGATTAAGTGTTGAGTATAACTCATATTCACTGATAAGTGGATAGACGCTCGCTCAAGCGTAAAAAAGAGCGGAGCAAGCATACTATATTTCGATTAAGAGAGTCGTTAGTGTGTAGAGTATTACATCAATTACTCTGTTGTCGGAAACGTAGACACAATAGGCCGAAATTCATGGTCAATTATATGTGACTGTATATACAATAATTTATTCATAGTTTTCTTTATATCATAGTCAGATTTGTTGTTTTCTTTTTAGCTAAAAGAATTTGGCTTCTACTTTTTTTGCCGACATTTGAAGATATAAACAAAGATACCAATCAACTTTTTTGTATAATAGCCACAGAACATAAGTCACAAAGGAAAAATGAACTAGTTTTCTTAGATACACACGTATCCTTCACCTTTATATAAGCCAAAACTAGAAAACCATTTATAAGTTCATACCATTGTATGCAACAGAAAGAGCTTAAAGAAAAAAATGAAACAAGGTGACATGGTTGCTCAAATAGGATCAATAGTTGCTTCCTTAATGTTTATTTGGGCTATTTTTCAACAATATTTTCCTTATCAACTTAGGAACCAAATTGAGAAATACTCTCAAAAATTTCTCACTTTTTTCTACCCTTATATCCAAATCACATTTAATGAGTTCACTGGTGAGAGATTAATGAGAAGTGAAGCTCATTCTTCTATAGAGAATTATCTTAGCACCAAAGCATCAACACAAGCAAAAAGACTCAAAGGTGACATAGCTAAGAATAATCAAGCACTTGTTCTTAGTATGGATGATCATGAAGAAGTAAGTGATGAATTTAATGGAGTTAAGCTTTGGTGGGCTAGTGGCAAAAATGTTTCCAAACCAAATTCATTTTCACTTCATCACAACATAGATGAAAAAAGGTACTATAAATTAACTTTTCATAAACATAATAGAGATTTGATTTTAGGTAGATATCTTAATCATGTACTAAAAGAAGGTAAAGCTATTAAGGTGAAAAATAGACAAAGGAAACTTTATACTAATAGTGGTTCTTTTTGGAGTCATGTTGTGTTTGAGCATCCATCAACATTTGAAACATTAGCTATGGATTTAGAGAAAAAGAAAATGATCATTGATGATCTTGTTACATTTAGTAAAGCTGGTGAATTCTATGCAAGAATTGGAAGAGCTTGGAAAAGAGGCTATTTGCTATATGGTCCTCCAGGGACTGGAAAGTCAACAATGATTGCTGCTATGGCAAATTTGTTAGGATATGATCTTTATGATCTTGAGTTAACTGCTGTTAAGGATAACACTGAATTGAGGAAGCTTTTGATTGAGACATCAAGTAAATCTATAATTGTTATTGAAGATATTGATTGTTCACTTGATTTGACTGGTCAAAGAAAGAAGAAAAATGTGAAAAAGGAAGAGGAAGAAGAGAAGGATTCAAGAGAGAAAAAAGGTGAAATTATGGAGGAAAGAGATGGAAAAAGTAGTAATGTAACACTTTCTGGATTGTTGAATTTTATTGATGGATTATGGTCTGCATGTGGTGGTGAAAGACTTATAGTTTTCACAACAAATTATGTTGAGAAATTGGATCCTGCATTGATTAGAAAAGGTAGAATGGATATGCATATAGAGTTATCATATTGTGGATTTGAAGCATTTAAAATGTTGGCTAAGAATTATCTTAATATTGAGTCACATAATTTGTTTGGTAAAATATGTGAATTGTTGAAGGAAATTGATATCACTCCAGCTGATGTTGCTGAGCATTTGATGCCAAAGACTGCTTCTGGTGATGCAGAAATTTATTTGAAAAGTTTGATTCAAGCACTTGAGTTGGCAAAAGAAGAAGCTATGGTGAAATCAGTGGAAGATGCAAAGAAACTATGAAGCAACAATTAAGTTAGAAACTGCACATCGGCTTGATGCAATGTACAGTCTATATATAAAATTGGAATGTGTGCGCTTGCGCAATATCGCAGTTATAGATTTGAACATTCCGATTTTAAATTTCGACTTTGTATTTTGGATTGTATTACAAAGTTAGAGTACAAGTTTTCTGATCATAATCAGATGAAGAAGTCGCGTAAGAGAATAATGTACGAGAATAGATAGAACATGAATAATATATACTATATACTCATCTTGTTAATTAATAACCTTAGAAAATTATATAAATCCAAGTATTCTAATTTTCTGTCTGGACCTTCCACTTCTCATGAAAAAGAACTTATGGAAAGTAGATAACGTCTGATTAAAAATTATTTCTGTCATGGTTTAAATCAGATTATATAGTGTATGAATATATGTGAAGAATACTTTACTATGCTACCTTGTGCAATTTTAGACATAAATCAGTTAATTATACTTTAGTCCCTCTATTATGATGATCAAAGTGTAAGTTTCGACAATATAATTGATGTGGAAGTAGGTTGACATTTTCATGCGCATGCTCAGAAGTACTTATTAACTCTAGTGTCAGTTTCAAGTTTCAACAACTCTAATGGTTCAAAATCCAAAATTCCCATGATGTTCTATTTCTTCAATCAAATTCTATCAACCACAAAGTAATTTTTACAAAAAAATAATAATGATGTATTATTTTACAAACTCCATTTTCCTTTTACACATTAAACTGATTACAATAAATAATTGATTCACGTGTTAGTCGAAGAAGAGAGCCTGTGTTTCAGAACACAGTAGAATGACCATTCCCGTGTCCCATTGCACTCACACCGTGAAAATAATAAAGCTAGAAATTGTAGTAGCCGGGCAACGTGCAGTGACACTGTGAAATTGGAGAAATCCAAGCACCCGATGATGTGATGATACAAAAAAATGGCAAATATTTGAGGATTCAAGGCCTCCAAGTAGTTTTCTGTGCACATATGATACCCTCTTTTTCCTGGTAGAAAGTCATTCTGATCTCCCAATGCAGACTTCTCAATATCTCTTCCAATGGATTTAGGATTTCAACTTTGTCGCGTATGATTGTCAACCCTCCTGGCCGTAAGATACGGTCCATCTCAACAACGATCGACACAGGTTGCTTGCACCTGCAAAATAATTGTTAACTATGAAGCTCGCTGACATAGACACTAAACGTGACACTATACTGACACGTCAACACAGATAAGATTGAGAAAACATAATTGAAAATAATCACATGTGTCAGTGTCGTGTCAAACACCGGACATGTCTTTGATAAACTTCTGCGTGAGTGTTTGAGATGCATTATAAAAATAGCTTGACATATTCATAAACTATTTTTATTTCAATAAACTTTCAATTGTAACTTATAAAACTACTTATAACTTATATGAAAATATTTTAATCATATTCTCATTTTAACTATAGAAATAACTTATACGCAAAACACTTTAATAATGGTCATGAATAACACTTAGAGAAAGATAAGTACAACAATGCGAGTAAATTTTCACCAGTACCTGTTCTTGAGGCGTGAGAACAAATGATCAGCATGAAGAAGGTCATATGTTCTTGGGTAAGTACCGAAAGACTCGCACCAATCGTGATAGACACCAAAAAAGCCACGTTCGAAAATTATGGGAAGCGTATCTGGTGCATGAACAGGGACTACATTCATCACCCAAACCTTATGTTTAGATAGAGCTGCAGCCAATCTGTATTTTCACGGTTGAATTTTTAATTTAACTTCATTCGTGTTTCTATCATGTTTGGAAATCTTGCAATGGAATAAATTTACAAGTTCATTGAACATGTAATGATGTACTAAATAAATATAAGCCAAATGTATCAAAGAAAAATGCAGCTCACTTATTGATGCAACAAACTTAAAATCAAGTGGTATAGCTGACAATTGACATACCCTCCATAGATGGATTTCATGTCCATAACATTCCTGATATTTGTCCAGTTAATGCCCATTCCATTGAGATATGACTTGTTAACAATCGCATTCCAATGCTTGGTGTCAGCTATCAATTTATCTTTATTATTCATCCAGTCGGGATAAGTTTCGAGCCTCTTCGGCCATTCCTCAGGCCACTCTGCCCCGTGTTGTTCAATTCCAATTGGAATGGTGTGCAAACATGTCTTGATTGGAACATGCCTATTCAGAAAATGTTGTAAAATAATCCATTAGTAAATAACTTTAAGATGATTAGAAACAAGTCCTCATATAATGTTTAAGAAGCATACCAGACTGCATCAGGATTTTCATTTTCTTTGCAAATCGGGGGGATTTTCTTCCTTCTCAATTCATATATGCCATTTCCTTCAGGCTTTTGATATATTCTTACTCCAACTTCACTAACATCATCGCTTTTATGCGCCAGAACGTTCCAACAAATAGATGCTGTCAGTGCCGTCATCGCTGGAACAGAAGAAAAAAAATGTTACTGTTGGGCATGCATTTCAATTTTCATGTAATGATGCAAAGCAATGTTTATATCTCCCAAAAGCATCGATAGATACCATAATGTATTCAAAATTGAGACCAACCTTCTTCTTCTTCAATACTGTCATGTTTAGTTGACATAATAAAGTATCCACCAGGTCTTAGAATCCGATTCATCTCAAGTAGAAGCTTACCCCCTGAAAAAGGAAAGTCAAATCGGATTCAAGCTATCATTGTAATAATACAATAGAATCTGTAGAAAAGAAATTAAAAACAGGAAAGGGAAACAAACCATTGGAATGCCAAGGTATGCTGCAACGCGCACAGTGTATAGCATCAAAAACTTGACTTGGAAAAGGAAGCCTCCTTCTATCAAAAGGGCTAACCATGGCCGGGAAGCCACGCTCGAGTGCCACCTGAGCTAAGTCGACTAGGTCATCTTTCAAGCCAAGTGACAATGTTAGAACATCCTTATCAAGGAGAGCGGCTGCAAAACTTGAATCTGTACATCCAATGTCCAGGACAACACGAATATTTTTACCCCACTCAATGTCCGGTACCATCTATAATTTTCAGAACAAGTTTCAAGATGTTTGCAAAGATGACAGCATCAAATATTAAAGAAAAAGTAAAAGCTATTCTGTTGAGTTCAAACTCATAATTTTGGCTGATATGAACAAACATCAGCATCACCCCACCATCACAAACAGTTGTGGCAAAGAAACACGCAAATCATAAACAAGTCATTCCTAGAATCACAACACTAATATACATCTTCATCTTGACATATCCAAATAAATAATAAGACTTGGATTTGAAAACTGAAATCATCCATTACTAACTAAAGTTCTATCATTTGCATTACAACAATTATGCGGGACCAACAAACAAGCATCATTCTAATAGAAAGCTCACCTCTTCAATGGACTCAAGATAGTGCTGAACCCCTCCCAAAAATTCAGACTGGTTTTGAGGGAAAGTAAGATATTCTCCGGAATCCACTAACCAACGATGTTTTTTTATATATGCAGCTAGTTTCGGGTGTGCAACATTCTTATACAATATCTGCACTGACACCAAATGTTACCGTGAGATAACAAAGAAGCAGCAAATCAATCCAACATTTAAAGCTAGACTACATAAACTTCTAAATGAACACTTATTGAAAATTTAACATTAAAAGTTTGTTAGACAATAGCTTCTCAAAGAAAACAGCTTTTGTATTTCATTTGTAGCATAAGCTATTTCTAGGCTGTGTTTGAATAAACATAATAATTAAGCAATCACTAATAGCATAAGCATTTATCATATAAGTGCTTATGTATAAGCTATTTCTATAACAAAAGATAAAATAAGTCGAATTGTTTTCATACAAGCTATAATAAGCTGTTTTCAAAAGCTATCCTAGAGAGATTATGGAAATGAGCTGTAAACAGTAAACTGCTTATAGACATGTCATGAGTTGTTTCCATAAGCTCTCGCAAACAGGCTCTGATTTCTCCATACTATAGGCATATAAGGATTGTTTCACAAGTAAAGAAACATAAACTCACATCACAACCTCGAACAATCAAAAAGCCAATCCAAACTAGACCTTAAACTTATAGCATACTTTTCATATACCTTCAATTTACTCTCAGGCCATGGAACTTGAGACTCATACCCATCATGAGGAAGAGGAACCATACACATGAAGGGTATCCTTGGACAACTTCTCTCCCTATGCCGGTAACTCGGAACCTTTCCACCACCTACTTCAATATCAATGCAAGGAATGTAATTATGCTTGCTTCTAGTACTGCACATTTTCCATCTATAATTAACATTTGAATCAAACAATGGTCCTTTCACTTTTCCCTTGCTTGTTATCTTCAACTCTTCACCATTTCCATCATCCAACATCTCAGAATCTCCATCCACAGATTCAACTAAATCATCACTCTCATGATCCAATTCCAATCCTTCTTCTTCTTTATCTTCCAACTCTTTTTCACCCTCATCTTCTTGATTCACATTCTCTTTACTATCTTCCTTTTTATGCACACGCGCCACTTCTTTCTTATGAGGGCGCGTGGGAACATTTGAAGATGACCCATTAACCTTTTTTCCATCATTCTTATGAAAGTTATGATCTTTGGATAATTCAACACGTTTTTCTGATTTGGGTGGTGGTGTTTGTTTATGATTATGAGCATTGAAAGAAGAAACAGGTTCAGAAATATCTTCAAAACTTTCTCTTTGAAAAGTAACAGAAGAAGAAGATGAAGATGAAAACACAGTCCAAACAAAAATAAAACAAAGACCCAAAATTGTTACAGCTGTCATCTTTACCCATAATCTAGTTGGGCCTTTAGCTTGACGAGTTATGAGAGGCATAGTTAACTCAGTGAGTCAGTTTTTGAGTTTTAGAATCAAAACTCGTTTGTTTAGCTCTTTATGAAGTAGAAGTAGCAATGATTTTTGAATATGCATCTGAATCTGAAGCTTGATCGATCTGAAGAATATGAGAGTTGATTGAATTTGAGCTATGGTGTTATTGGAGAAATGGTTATTTCAAAATGAATGAATGAATTGAGAAAGTGAAAGAAGACAAGTTGGTTGGAATGTCTCGTGGTTTGGTTTGAGATAGATCGTGTTTTTGGGAGGTTTGAAGTTTGATTACCTTTGAGGATGGATGAAGTGGTTAACCAGACAGTAAAATGTAGTCAAGTGCTTTCAACTTTAATAACTTTAATTAATTTAACTAATTAATGAAACAACTCTTCAAAAATTGGGGAACATTAGAATTAATTAAAAAAAAAAAACTAATTAATTTCATGTTCAGAGAGCGGTCATAATTCAACTCATAAGAAAATGTTGAAATTATTAGATTGGAAGTTTATGATCGAGTTTTATATATGATTCTTTCGCTTTATATGTGAATTTATAATGACGTTGTCATTTCATCTATATACAAAAAAAACTTAACCTTCATAAGAATTGTTCGGTTGGTGTTTAATGTTGTCGGAGCTTCTTGGATAGTGGATAATTTTAAGATGACTAATTATAATTATAAGGTTTTTTATATTTGGTACATCAGAAATTATTAATTATAAGGTTTAACATATACTATCTTTTATTTATTTAGGTCTTTCAATTTGAAGTCATCCTTGTAACCTTTCTTTTTATAATTCGAATATTAAAAAAGTTTGGAATAATTTGTCCGCAGAGAAAAGAGTAGACATTTATCAATTGATGGTTGACTGGTTTTACTAAATTTTATCAATTCTTCGTTACTGATTTATTTTATTTCCTTCTTCAAGTTTTCAACAAATATAATTTCTTATATAAGTAAACTATCTAACAAAAAATTATTTATTCAAAAGTTGAATTTAGATTCTTCTTAACATTCATCTATTATAGAATTTATTAATCATTTTAGTTCACCATTTAGTTAAATCACAAGGATTTGAAAAATGTGGGGTTGGAAAAGAAATTAGCAACTGATACATGGCCCAATGGAAGATAGCCCAACTTAAACTTATGTCCACGCACACAAAACGGGTCCCAATCCGAATCCACGTGGCACTACCCCTTCTTCCCTAGCTCGTTCCCAACTTCACACTCTCTATAGCTTCTTTACTTTCATTTTTTCCCACCAACACAATTTCGTGCTCCTAATTAATGCATTGCTAAGATTTTTTGAATGTAAATGCAATTTCAATTGAATTTGCATTTGCATTTCCAACTAACTTCAAATCCAACGATGCCTTTATCTAGTAGCATTCCAATTCCAACCTCATTTTGTTCTACAGAACCGCGCGCGCGTTATTTAAACCTCGCTTTACATTATCACAAATTCAAACCGTTTCATTGCGTTTCATTCTCTCTCCGTAACCGTTTTCCATTTAGACTCTTCTCCGATGGTCACTCTCCGTGCTTTCTCCCCTTCGCGCCGCCGTCTCACTCCGCCTCCGCAGGTTCCTTTTTCGCCTCTTCCGTTGATTTTGTTATTCTTAGTTGTTTTCATCGTTTAAGCAACTCAATGAGTGATTCGTGTGATTCGTTCACGCTTTATTTGTTGTATTTTAGCGTTATACTTACACAGAGTGAAATGTAGCGTGGATATCACATAGTAAGGAACTTATTAGGATTTAGGAGATTAATTCGGTTGAGAATTTGAGTTTTCATGTGTTTGTTCGAGCACAGCTTGTGAAAAAATTACGTGATTCTGAACGTATCTTTTTGCGTTGTGTAAGTGTTTGTGCTTATTGACTCTATTTGGATGCACGACTAATTCAGATCTTATAGTACAATCGCTTATCACATAAGTGCTTAGGTATAAGCTATTTCTATAAAAAAAAAATAAAAAAAATAACGTCACAATTTTAATAACGTGAAACACCTTGCACCTTGTTTATCGTTGTGTGCATGATTTAAACGTTACATACGGTTTTATAACAATTGAGAACCACAGTTTCATCCCTTCGGTCTGAATGTAGTACAATGGAGGTTATATTTATGCATATTTCTATACAGATTTTGAATAAATTGACTGTTGTCTAGCATTTTGTGTGAAGGATTTTATAGAAAGTTAAGGAACTTGATGTGTATACTGTACTCTAAAGCTTTGCTTTCATTCATGCGGTTTGTTGTCATATGTTCGAAAGTCATTCCTAATTATTACTGGATATAATTCTAAAATTTACCAGGAGATAGTCGGTTGCAAGCTCAATTTTCAAGGGATGATGAGATCCACATTAATGCATGTGGTGAAAGTTCTGGAGGCAATAGTGCTGAACAGCTGCGAGAATGGTTATCATTTCCCGATTATGGACCTAAAATTGATATAGGAAAGCAGATTTTCTGTAACCGTCCACTGAATATGAAGAACATTGTTGCTGTGGGATTTGACATGGATTATACTTTGGCACAATACAAGCCTGAAACTTTTGAATCCCTTGCTTATCAACACACAGTTAAAAAGCTGGTTTATGATTTGAATTACCCTAGCGAGGTTTGTCTAGTTGATCCTGAACTGATTCCTACCATGGTTTGATTTTTCTTATTATTCTTTTCCTTGTGCCTTTGATGATAGGAAATGGTTGTATTTTTTTTTTTAAATTTTATTTACTCACATAGTCACATCATTTAACTCCTTGAAATATAACATTCTCTCCGGACTCAAATATAAGCAAAAAATAGGTCATGTTTGGTGGACTACAAATACAAGCAAATTCCAGCAAATCCTAATTAACAGAAATTTAATAAGAAAAATACTCCTAATCAATAATTCCAGTTGTCTTCTTTATATGGTACTATGTTACATATTGTATTTTTCAACTGTAAAGAATTTGATTTATTAGCATTATCATTTTATTTGTTTAGTATATGAATATTAGATTCATAGATTGTGTAGCATTTTGGCTAAAAGCACTGCTTTTTCTGCAGTTACTGAGTTGGTCATTTGCTCCAAATTACATGGTTCGAGGTTTGGTTCTTGACAAAAAGAGAGGCAACATATTGAAGGTTAAGATCAAGCAAATGTTTGATACCACTCCATTTTTACCGGGGAAAGAAATATAAAAAGAAATTGCATGTATTCTTTTTGTTGTCGTGTTGATTGTTTTATCTCTTCATGTATAGATGGATTGCCACAAATATGTGAAGGTAGCTTATCATGGATTTAAAGAGTTATCAAAAGAAGATAAAGTTGGGACCTATGGAAATACTTTAGTATGTGATCCTTTTGATGGGCCAGATTATGCTCTAATTGATACACTCTTTTCTCTTGCGGAAGCCTACTTGTTTGCACAACTGGTTGATTTGAAGGACAGAAATCCAGGAAAGATTCCAATGTCTGTTGAGTAAGTTCAACTGTTGCATGCACAAGTCTTCTTAGCAAGTTTATACACTTGCATTTTTTGAGATCAATTACATACTAGGGCCAAGGCATTCATTAGTTTTATTCCTTTGAAATGGAATGCAGACTTGGTTGGCTTCTCATATAGTATATTTTTTAGTTATCGTTCACAATATTATGCTTCTTATTTGTGAGCATATCTGGATCGCTGTTAGTCTATCATGAATGTTCATTTCAACATCCTTATAAGCCATCAAGAGGTTATGGTTGCTTGCTGCTAAACCTGTTTATACAGAAGTACAGCAGAATAAATAGCTGGTGAATACTGGGCAGGTTAAATAAATGCATAGTGGGAATTAGTCATACCATTTTTTCTTTTCAAATGTCTGAAAATCATAGACAGTGTATAACAAAAATGAACTGCATTTAATATTATTTATTTTTTCACGTGTTGCCCTTCCAGTTATGCTTGCCTCTACAAGGATGTTCGTAATGCAGTAGATTTGTGCCACCGAGATGGATCATTGAAGCAAAAGGTTGCAACAGATCCCGGAAGGTATAGATGTAATATCACTAGTTACATAGTGTTCGGCTGGGGGAAATGGAGGGGGTTGAGAGATTATGTTAAATATTTATTTCATGGTCTATTTATTTGGAAGAGAGAGGAGTAAAATCACTACTCGCCCAATTTTGGCTCCTCCCCGATGTTTGGAGGGATTTGGTGGAAGAGAAGATGGGTTCAAAATACTTTGACTTCTATATCTTTAAATTAAATGTCACATAAAATGTTACAAGAGTGTAGAAGTAAATTAATCTTTTCCAATTCTCCTTTAAAACCCTTCCCCTCCCTTTTCCTCTTCAAATAATCATATTGTTACATACAAGATTATAGAACCATTATCTCTTTCTTAAATTTCTGTGCATAAATTTCATAGATCTACGGGTTCATGATGGAGTTCTCTGACTTGGTCTGTTTTCTTAAATTCAAAATATTAGGTATATCAATGAAGACACCTCAATAGTTCCCATGCTTAAAACGCTTAGAGATTCTGGACGAGCTACATTTTTGGTGACAAACAGGTAGTGATGAATTGTCTATATAAGAACAGGATAAAAAATTGTTGGTTAAGTAGTCCAACCTTATTTTTTATCAAGTGCATAGAATTTTTGAGTAAACAGTTAAGATTAGTTTTATATGAAAAAATACCACATTTCTCTAAACATTGGAATTCATAATATTTATTGTTATTTAATATTTTAATATTTAAATGGTAGAATAAAATGGGTCACCATATACTGTATAAAATAATCCATGTGCCTTTATTGACAAGTACTTGGAACAAAGCGCTTCCTTCTAAATTTTAAACTAAATTTCAGCACTAAGCATTGCATGCTTCAAATCTAAAAGTATAGAGTAAAGTTGCAAAACATCCGTGCCTTCACCCAATAGTTTGAGCTTTTGTGAAAGTTAATTCATGATAAAAATTTACCATTGAGAACATATAAATACACTTGAACTATGGTTGCTGTATCTACAAACAATTAACTATTATTCTAAAGACTCGTCTCTATTTTACAGTTTATGGGACTATACAAATGTTGTCATGAATTTCCTCTGTGGATCTAGTGGAGTTAATGGAAGTACCAATTTGGACTGGCTTCAATACTTTGATGTCATCATCACTGGCAGGTTATATTCTTCTTTGAGCATCTGCAGCTTAAAATAATTTTCATTTTTATCAATATTAATTAGGCCCCTAAAAATTGTGCTCACATAGCGTATCAGTCAGTTTATCTATTCATAAGAAAAATCAAAACGTATTTTTGTTACAATTTGACTTTGCGGCTGTGTTTGAAAGTTAATTTATTGGGGTTCCAATAGATTACAGTAAATTTACTTACAGATTTCCCTGCTAACCTGGTACAGTTAACCCTTCATGCAGTGCAAAGCCAAACTTTTTCCTTGAGGGAAATCATGCTAACCTGTTTGAGGTTGAGCCTGAGAGTGGAAAGTTACTTAATACGGATAATGGCTCTCCTATGCCTCAGGTCAGCACAATAGCATAACAAATCGCTGTAATCATTTCTGTGCTGATCTTGTTTTGAAAATTTTCTTCTTTTTTTCTTGTTAAAGGTGGGTAATATCTCAGCAGGGTTATTGATGAAAGAAAAGGACCGTAAGGTTTTCCAGGTATATTAATCACTCTCTTAGATAAATTAAAATTCATTTTGTAGGTTTATATAACTCAAAAAATTGAGGTAAACATTATATGATACTCAAGTAAATAAAGTTGATACCTCAATTTTTCTTATTCCTGTATATGGTTATTCCATTTTAGGGAGGCAGCGTCAATCACTTACATAATCTACTTTCAATAGAATCAAGTTCACAGGTAACAACTTTCTTTTATGAAAATATATACTACTGTCTACTCCCTCCGTTCATTTGAAATGTTATCGTCTCAAATTATTTTTCATTTTATAATGTCAATACAACATATATTACTTTTTACCAATGTTACCCCTATTTGTTAAAGTAGTTACAAGTATATGGTGGACAAATAATAAATGAAGTACAAGAATATTTTAGTCTTAAACATTATTTTGCATTGAAAATTGGTATAAGTAGTAGTTATTTTCTTAAGAAGTGTGTATGTCCCAAATGAAACACAAAATAAGAGATGGAGGGAGTAGTTGCATAAAACAATGACAAATTTGTTTATTTTTTTATTGTGAACTGTATTTTGGTTTGAAGATTTTATAATTTATGTGGAAACCTGGTGGTTGTCGTTCTAAAATTCTGACATAATAACATTTATTGAAGTGTTCTGTAAAACTCGTAACACTTGTAGGTTCTATATGTCGGAGATCATATTTATGGAGATATACTACGCAGCAAAAAGGTTCTTGGTATATTATATGAATCCTTATCACTTTTCTATTTGATTGATAGGCTTTTTCATCATTGGTAAACTAGGACTTTACCTGTAGTTCCTAATCTTAGGAGGAGGGAAATATATATAACTGGAAAAGTAATTTTAAAGTAAGGCATCAATGGAAGTTTCAATAATTGAGTCTAAGTTATGTTTATTTCTGCCTGGAAACCCAAATTTCCATTCTGATAAAAATCATGCATTTTTGTTTTATGTGACTTGAATTTGATTATGGCTCAATATGCTTATGAGCAGGTTGGAGAACAATGTTAGTAATCCCAGAACTTGAGAGGGAGGTTCAACTCCTCTCGGAATTTAGGGATTTTCGCAAGGTGCTTACTGATTTTATTATCTCTGACTTTTGTTGATAAAATAAAGCTTAGAAAATAAGATGATAGAAAGTATAGGTTAATTCATGCAGAAAAATTGTTGTGAGTGCTTCTGACATTTTTAATAAAGTTTGCTCTTGGATTCTTATTTTCCATTCTCAATGGACACCAACTAATAAGCTAATACACATTTGGGGATTAAGATTTTTTACGTGATTAGCCTTGTGTGCAGGATCTTCAATTTTTGAGGAGCAAGGATGATTGCATTGCAAATAAAATGCACCACTTGAATCGGGCTCTCAAGTTAGTCTAACTTTGGACCTTATTAGTCATGTCTTATTTTCTGATTACAGTCTAAGACAGTTTGTCTGCACTCTACACTTTTTCAGGTTAGAGAATCCAGATGAACATACCAAGCAGAAATTGAATTCAAAACTTGATGAATTGAAGGTCTGGTCTTTCATGTTCATTCTTGTTTCTCATGTTATACATAGAAGTCCAAGTATGGGAATTTGTGTTTAAGTAGCTATTTCTTATTTTCTTTGATCAGGTTGAAAGAGAGATAGTGCGATTGAGTCATCAAGAAGCGCTAAGAAAATTACACCAAAAGGTAGAAACCTGTAGTCTTTTACTATAAAATCTCTAGTTTTGTTCTACTAGTGTCTAGTATACTTGCATTATACTCAATTTATGTTTTACATGAGATTACAATTGTTTAAACATAAACCATTGCAGTTTCATGAGCCCTGGGGACAGCTGATGAAGACTGGTTATCAAAACTCTCGCTTTGCTCATCAGGTAAAGTTAAACACTCTCTGTTCTGATGTTGTGTACTTCAGACATTTTTTCCTTTGATATGTATGTTTCACACTTGTATGCAACAAGAAACCGTGCTTTTCAACTATATATGTTTTAATCAGAATGACTATTAAGGCATCCTACTAATGTTGTCAAATAGATACGCCCAATGTTTTAAAAACCGGACCGGTCATCGAACCGGTGAAGCTACTGGTTCACTGGTTTACTGGTCGAACCCTCGGGTGACTGGTCGAACCGCATGACTAAACCGGATCAAACCGGATCAAACCGGTGGAATGAACCGGTATATATAATAAAACTATATATTAATAAAACCGGTCGAACCGGATGACTCGGTCTCTAAAAAAATCAAAACACCTAAATAAAACATAGTCATTCTTTAAATTTAAATTGTAGACATAGTCGTCAACATGCAAAAAATAAATAAGATAATATAAAATATTTTTACATATGTTTTAATATATGTAAGATAAGTCTTTAAAAATATTTAACATTTATAAAGTGTTAAAAAATTAAATAAATTAGGATGATTAAACCTGATTAAATCAAATGACTCAGTTGTATAACTCTGTCTATATAAAAAAAATTATATGTATTAAATTGGATATAATCGTAGAATACACACATATTTATTTTTTAAAAAGAAAAATTATAACATATATATTTTAATTATAACATATGTACTTTAATTATAAATATAATAAATTAAAATCATTTGTAATTTTTTACCGCAGAAGTAATAGATATTATAAACGTAAAAATATTGAACAATTAAATTAATATTAGACAAACAATAGATAAAATCTAAAGTCAGTGAAACAAAAAGTTCAATTCTTAAATAAATCAAAACTAGTAAGAAAACTTTGTTTTCAATAAAGAAAATATTAATAATATAAGGATATGCATTATATAAAATACAAAATAAATATATCACAAAACAATAACTTAGCTTAGTGGTTGAGTGCTTCTTCTCTTATGGAGAGGTCATGGGTTCAAACCTTGGTGATGACAATTTTTCTTTATTTTTAAACATTTAGATTCTTTATTAAAAAAATCATTAATGGAAAGAATGAAAAAAAAAATTCGCCCACAAAAAAAAAAATCAACAAAAAATTAAAATTTCGAAAAAAAAAAAAAAAACTGGCTGACATGCACTGAACCGGCCGGTTTAAGAAAACCGCCCGGTTCGCCGGTTTTTTCCGGTTTCGGCCGGTTCATACCGGTTTTTACCGGTCTGACTGCATATCCGATCCAAACACCAGACCGGACCGGTTGACCTCCGGTTCACCGGTTCGACCGGCCGGTCCGGTCCGGTTTTTAAAACACTGGATACGCCAACTGTTGCTAAGTTGTACCTAAATTTAATGCCAACCCGTAAAGCACATGTTGGTAGTTACGCAGGTTAAGTATCTTAGAAATTTAGATTGGGTCTAACTCAACCTTTCAAAACCGGCTTCTAAGATGAGGATTGCCCCCACTTTTAAACATATGTTTAGGCCAGCTCTCACTTAATGCGGAACTCTTAACAAAGTATATTATTTTCTTCCATTGCTGTGAATGGTTAACAATGCACTTGTGTTATGTGCATGATGCAGGTTGAGAGATTTGCCTGTCTTTATACAAGTGGAGTATCTAACTTGGGCTTGTTATCATTAGACAAGTACTATAGACCTGGGGAAGATTTTATGCAACATGAACTTGGCATTTTGGAAAGCTAAGTTCCACTACTGTATGCTTTATACCTCCCCTGGAATATTTTTGTTGGAAAATATAGGAATTACTTGGTTTAATTATTGCTTTTGTCAGGTATATTAGTTTTAATTTTTAATACAGGGTTGCAATTTTTTCTCCTTTGTTTGATAGTAATAGGGACAGCACTCACAGCAATGGACAAAGAAGGCACGGGTAATAACTCTGCCACTTTCCTTGCTGTTAAAAATCCATCCCATTTTTTGCTTCAAAAAAAAAACCCATCCCATTTTCATTGATCTCCATATTGTATTGGCATAAATATAATATCTTTTGATATGTATATCACTATATTGAAATGTGAAGGGAAAAAATTAAAAGGTGGTTTGATGGATATCCAGTGGAGAAACTTATGCAATATAAAGGGCCAGCTTGAAAACCATAAAATATTTAAATTACATAACGATCTGTTAAAACTTGCACTATAGTATATGAGCAAAGTTTCTTACTAATTTTTTTAATAATCTAGTTTACACTGTATAGCATAAAATTTTCGGGTTTGGGATTAAGCCCAACAAATATGTTGAATAGGAAAGTTGGTTTCAACCTTAAACAAGGTCTATTGACAAGGCAATATTTCCCTTGTTACAAGAATCTTTTGAAATTAGAATATTGTCCTATTATGTGCTTAGGGAATGTGCTAATAAATTCTAAAAGAATCAGAAAAGGTAGATGTGAGAGAATATGATATGAATGATGAGATATGAAAGTGTGAAATTGATCGCATAGTAAAAAATAGTGTTTAATTTGCACGACACATCATGACCTTAGATAGGGAACCTGTAATGATTGATACATAGCTAACTTCCTAACCAATATAGAACAAGCAAATAATCCACGAAAACAAAGTTAAACCCATCTGTGCTTCTTCCTCAAGCGCTTACCACACCGCCACAAATCTAAAGAAGACTTTCAATGCTACTTAAATACATAATACCTACCTATAAATAAAATTCCATTTCAAATACAAAGTTTTCATCACTTTCCAATTCCTCACAAAATGAAAAACCACTTTACAATTTGTCACACATTCATCGACATACAAGAAGAGGCGTGTGCTTTCTTAACCAAATAGGGTTAACGAGTAGAAATTTCCAATTTTACCAGAGCTCTTTAGGTACTAGAATCTCAAGGCGTACTGCTCAATAAGCTTAAAAAAGCATAAACAACCATTAACTGTAGCAGCATGGTTTTTAATTGCTTCAACATGGTGTTGATGGACTACATAATGGATTCTAGCTAGGTAATGAGTTCGACATGCCAATAACAAACACTTCCTATAGCGCGAGTAATTACCCGAAAAGAAGTAAAACCTCACCAGTAAAAGAATAACCATGTCCATTTCCCAAGTGTTTCATCTTGCCTCTCCATTCTCCACGTCTTGCGTTTCCAATGGTTCAGGAAAAACTTCATTGGATGACCTTTTATTGGAAGATGAGTGATCATTACCACCACTACCATGAGAACCTACTCTTCCCGTTTGCTTATTGCCACTACTAGTTCCCTCCCTGTTTGTATGTGATATGGTAGCACCACTGTCTGATGAGCTGTGTCTCCAGCTACCAAAGAATGCAGTGCTCCAAGATCTATTAGATGAAGTTGTTCTCATTTTTTCTAAGCTAAAGCTTTCTTCTCTGACTACCTTCAATGGATTTTCAAGTGCTTTGAGGACATGTTTCATTGGAGGACGTTTTGAAGGCTTAGGGTTCAGACATGACTTAGCCACAATTGCCATAGCCCATACCTCTTCCAATAGATCCTCATCCACTATCAAAGACGGGTCAATAATCTTAGCCAACCGTTCTTTATCAAATATGGTGATGTAATTCAAGGTTTGATCTAACCAATCCTTTGTGGTGGCATCATCTGATTTGCTGATATCAATATTACCAGTAACAAGCTCGATTAAAATCTTCCCAAAACAGTAGACATCATAGGCACATGTCACAGATGATTTACCTGTTCGTTACCACAAAAAATAAAATCAAACACTGATGGTTTCTTCTATTGTAACAGTTTTAAAAACATAGAACTTAACAATGTCAAATATTTAGGCAAGTGTGCGTATTCTTTCTCAGTGCTTTCACATGTAGCAGATCACTAACATATGTTCTAGTTCTAGGGAGAAACTTTTTAGTGTACTATACTACTATACTTCTTCCATTAAACGAATAGGATAAAAACTAACAAGAAATGGATTAGAAAAAACAGTTTACTCACCAGGATTGCCTTGATTAGAAGATCTGCAAAATCACAAGGAAAAAAAAAAGGTTACAACCTTCTATATATGAGTTTGATTAATTAGGTTAAAAGACATGGATGAAATGACTCTATTATACAAACAGGCACCATAAAAATAGAATTTACTAGTATAGTAGCCCTTAGAAAGACAATTAATTGGTCTACCAATTACCAAATCATTCTAGCTAGTAGGTAGGATCCAACCATTTCCAGGATACTATATCAAAATCATTTAAAGCTTCAAGACATTTATAAATCCTCGCAGTAGTGCTTAATTACATTATCATTGTTAATTAATTCAAAACTTACAGTGGCTTGCTGAAAACTCTTGACACGACATTCTGATGAAAATCTCCTTGCGCTGTAACCTTACTCAAACTTCCAAGTCGCACTTCAAATTTATCATCAAGAAGTATACTGCTAGCTTGAATATCTCTTCAAAAATTTGAAAATAAAATAAAAAATATCAGTAATTTGAAGACTACCTTAGATTACACATATTGTTGACAAGAAACTTAAAATTTAATGTGATACAATCAAGAGTGCATTTGGTATTACCTGTGAACAAGAGGAGGGCTGCAATCATGTAGGTAAGCTAGTCCTTCAGCAGCTCCTGCTGCAATTTTCAATCGTGTGATCCAATCCAGTGACTGCAATTTACCATCTGAAACACCGACTCTGTGCAAGGAACTAGCCAAATCTCCATTTATCATATACTTGTAAACTATACATTTATTCTTCTCATTGTCCATGCATTGTCCCAAGATTGGGACCAATCTTGCATGTGAAACCTTGCTTAATAATTCCAATTCTACAATGTAAGACTCTCTCTTGAATAAACTTAAATCTACCCTTTTGATAACCACAGTTGCTCCGTTTTCCAAAACTCCCCAGAAAAAGTCTCCGGAAAGACCATGCTTTATTAAGTTTGCTTCATCAAAATTGCCAGTAAAATGAAGCATTTGTTCAAAAGTAAATGATTCACCCACGGCAGTTACAAAAACAGGATCCTTAGGTGTAGGACTTTCCCCTTCTGTAACAGGCCCCCCATTTGTGGTCCCTCTTTCAATTTCTAAATCTTTACTTTTATGACATTGTTTCAGAACCAATATGAGGACCAATACCAGTAGCACAATAAAGCCAAACCCACCAAATATACCTGCCAGTATGAATATCACTCTTTTACTGTTTTTCTTGGACTTAAGGTTACCCTCAGAAAAGGTTAAATTTCTCTGGAGATAAAACATTCTACAATCTTCCAGATTCCTCTGGTTTGGAATCATCTGTAAACAATTTCTAGCTAGAGTAGCATCACTGAGACCATCGCCTTGCGCAACACCTTCCAAATAATTACCAGACAAATCAATCATTTTAATCTTGCTCATAGAAACATTCACAGGTCCGTAAAACAAATTGTTTGATAGATTGAATATGCCACCATTTGAGCTAACATTTAAACCAAACAATTTAAGAAGTGGACCGGTGAGACTGTTGCTTGATACATCAAAAAAGCTCAAACTAGGCATTGACAACAACCTACTCGGTAATAAACCAGAAAAAGAATTCATACTAAGATCAAGCTCAGCCAACTTTGAAAGATTACCTAGCTGAGTGGGAACAGAAGAAGTGAAACCATTATCAGAAAGGTTCAAATTTCGAAGATTTGAAAGGTTACCCAGTTCAGGTGGAATAGACCCAGATAAGTAATTATTAGAAAGATCAAGCCTTGTAAGGTTACCAAGCTTAGAGAAATTGCCAGGTATTGATCCTGAAAGAAAATTCCCAGAGAGATCAAGAATAGAAAGATTAGATAACAACCCCAAGCTTGAAGGCACTCTACTAGTAAGATTATTCCCTGATAGAAACAAAGACTTCAAACTTCTCATGCCCCCAAGTGAATCAGGAATCACACCAGATATTGAACAAAACCTTAAATCAAGCACTTGTAGTGTAACAAGACTCTCACCAAACCAATCTGGAATAGAACCATTAAGCATGAACCCAGAAGCATTGAAAGACTCCAATAGGGTGAAATTTGCAAGAGCGTCCACTTCAAAACTCGAGTTAAGACTACCCTTGCGGGTTCTCTTCAACCCAGCCACTTTGATGCCAACAACTCGACCGTTATGGCATTCAATACCAGTCCAGTTCCCACACGGTTCGACTTTTTTATGCCAATATTTTGCCTTTATCCCCATCGACGAACGAAGCTCCAATAATGCAAACCAATCAGTTCTTGAACTCAAACTCATTGTTAACTCAACTAACAAAAACAACACCATCATAAAAACACTCACTGTTATTCCACTCTTCATTTTCATTTCCAGCTCTCACAAACTAAACTTCTCCTTTATCACAGTTTCGTCTGCATGTATTAATATAACAAGTTTAGTATATAACCTGTTGTTGATAATGAAAAAAAGTACCTGTAATGATGACAAGCTATTAAACTTCACCTCACTTGGTTTTGCTCCGTTTGTCTCTTGTGAACTCTGACTCAGACTATATGAAGGAACCATTAACGTTGTAAGCTAAAAGAATGTCTTGTGTCTCTGTTGTTTTTGTTTTTTTGTTTTGTTGCTTAAATGAGTAGTCTTCATGAAACACAACCATTAAGGTTTTAGGTAAGTGTAACTGATGTAAGGATGAAATAGATAGAATGTGGTAGTGACAACAAAAAGAGTGTTTTTTTTGGTCCTGAAGTGAAAATTTTGTGACAAAACATTAAATGGGTATGAAGAGAATTGGTGGAATTGAGGTAGTGCATTAATTAGGGGAAGAGTGTGGTATAGTGTTATGCCCCCAACTGCCACAGCTTTCACTTTCAAAACCCACCGGAGGTGTTATTAATGCAGTTTGGAATTTGGAGGTGGTGGTAGTGGTGATGATTCAATATTCAAGATTGAACAAACAGTGTTTTGTTGTTAATTGTTTGGTTTTGTTTAAGTGTTTTATGTGAACAAGTTGGTTGTGTTATGGTAGTTTATGGATGAACTTTGGCAATTGTGTTTTGTTTGTGTGTTTATGTAAAAAAAGGTTGTGTGTTTATGCTAAAAAACGAAATTATTGATTTTAAGTAGAAGTTTCGTGGAATTAGAGTAGCTTTTCAAATTTGATTTTTCTTTTTATTTTTATTTTTCTTCAGTATTTATTTATTTTTGTGAAGGTATATGATGAATTGATGATTGATGAATCAATCACCATATGATAAGCACTGAGAAGCTGTGACAATATCCACTTGTGTCTCTACACGTAGAATTTTCAAAGGAGAAATCAATTTTAAGATGTGATTATTATTAAAAGCACTAATGGTTTCAAACAAAGGAAAGTCACAAAACGCCACCAATAGTTTGGTCCAAAATGCTATTTAGTTTTTGTGTTGGAAAATAGTTGTGTGTGAATTTGACTATAAAACATTTCGTCTATTGAGTTGATATTTTTTTCTTTTTCTTTTTGTTTGATAGAGAGCGTATAAACCGTGTATTTATAATATTCAATCGTATTTCCTTTCAAAAAAAAAAATCAATCTTATTTTCTCTAGGAAAACATAATATTCAATCTTAACTCCATTGAGATTGATCCTAATATCTTTTTAAAACTAATAGAACGTGACGTTTATGATGGAGGTTCCTACTTTAATTATACACGTATTTCTCCCCTCCTACCGCTCTCTACCTACATAGTTGTATCTTAATGCACACTCATTAAAAAGATAGCAAAATACTAAGCATTACTGGTATATTTAGGTTGGATATATTTTTGCTACCAACAAAATATCTTGCGTAAAAGAAAATTTTCTCTCAATTGGAACTCTCAAATTCTTTCATAAGACTATAGAAATTACTCGATTAGTGTTTTTGTGGTTCGGTTTGAATCGGTTTTGAAAAGAATTAATTTTCTTTATTTTAAATCTAAATAAAATCTTATATTGTTGTTTATTTCAAGTGGTTTAAACTTTGAGGTATGACTTTCTTTTAGTTGTTAAGTTTATGTAAATAAAATCTCTCTAAGAAAATACATTTAAGCAATAGTACTTTTTGTTCAGACCATTTTTTGTGCGGAGGAAAGTGGATACTAATTTTACCTCAATTAAACATTTGTTAAATGTGGTGCCAACTTGTGTACCCCACAAGATTTGGGGGTATATACCCTCAACCACTATAAAAAGTTTTAATCGATATAATTTTTTATAAAATATACCGTTGGATTGAAAGTTTATATCATATAGATCATTTGTGTAAAATTTCAGACAAATCTAAAATCATTTGATATGTTATTGAGACACACAAAGATTAACGGTGTTTAAGATATCATAGAAACTGTTAACTTTGATGCGTCTCAATAACATATCAAATGATTTTAAATTTTTCTGAAATTTTACACAAACAATCTATATGATATAAACTTTTAATCTAACGGTGTATTTTATAAAAATTTATATCGATTAATTTTTTTTTAAGTAATTGGGGGTATATACCCCCAAATCTTGAGGGGGTAGACAAGAAAAAGCCGTTAAATGTACATAATAATATTGTAACTCCTAAACTTTAGGATAATAAATGAATACATGGTACCTTTTTAGTAGAGTATCCACGAGTGTTATCTTGTCAATGGTCATTTTGCCACTTGCCAACATGTGGCAAAAGTTTGAACTTAAAAAAGTTGAAATATTGCGAGTGATATGGCAACATCCAACTCTCAATCCAACGTGTACCTATAGCAACTCCTTCCCCTTGATGTTACCCTTTTCGTGCCAATTATCAAAAAGATAAGAGAGATATAAGGGTGTATATGGTTGTTATTATAGAATAAATTTTTAGAAAGAAACATATGTGAGAAAGAAAATAAATAAGAGGGTTGATTTTTGTATAACCAAATAATTTGAATAACTTTTGTGTCAACTTTTAACTAACACAATTTATGTAAGTTAAATATATGTGATTAATTATTGGATTGTCAGATATATTAAATACTATTGAAGCTTATTAATAGTAATATATTTGTTCGTTTAAAAAAAATTAAAGTTTATTAAGCATGCACGAGTTTTTCAATATTGAAATGTTATACTGAGTTAATTGATTTCTTTTTTGATACTTTGATATTTTCTATGTCTTAATGCCACTAGAAGAGACTCGATAATCTTGAATTTAAAGATGAATAAAATTTGATTAAAGATTTTATTAGACATTTCACCATACAATTTGACTTTCAAAAACTTTTTTTCTAGTAACGTTTTTTTTTTTTTGACAATTTTATAGTATTTATAGTAACGTTTTATGCACTGTGACTTCACCATATAGTTTCTTTTAAGCTATAAGTTAATATATGTGATCAATGACCCTGTCAAACACCTCAATCTCATATCCCTTATCACAAAAATGAGTTTGTTGTGTGTACGAATTGTTTCATGTGTTTTTTTAGTTCATATATTAAATTCAACCGTTTTTTCAATAGTGCTCCACCCAATAATATTTGTCACACTTAAATAAAAGAAATTCCCCAAAAGATATAACTTTTAATTTTCAATGTAACTTTAATTAATTGTTTATATTTTTAATTATATCATCTAATTAATATTATGTGCATCACTTCTTTTTTTTGAGCAATAGATAATACTGTAATTAATATAAATATAAAATTAAGTACAATTATTTTTTTTTCTTTTTTTTCTTCTCTTATTTTCATAATCTATTAATAAAATGAGTCAGATAAAAACAAATATTATTATAGGACGGAGAAGGATAATAGTGCATGATGTGTTTAAGGTCTTTTGTTTGGAATAGAAAGGGAAAAGAGATAATGTATGTAATTATGATGGGAATGGTACAATATGGATATTTTGGTAGTCGGCTACAACATGTGGTCTTCTTGATAGTGAAAGTGACTTACTTGGAAAATAAATTAAAAAAGATGTAGTAGACTTAGTCCAATTGCAATGCCATTGACTCAGTCATTTCAATATTAGTGCAATTTTGAAACACATGGGACCCTATTTTGTTACAATCGTTCATATTATATCAACAAAAATAATAGTACCCACTAATTAGAAAAAGACCAAGAGGGAAGAAGAAGTGATAATTCTGTTAAAGAAATTTTATTTTTATGCCACTTCTTTTTATATTAGTGTAAAATATAGTCTTCCTTTTTATATATAAAAAGTTTTACATGCTACTAAATTCTTCTGCTTATCAAACAAAAGAAAGCTTAAAAAAAGTATAAATGAATTAAATGATTAATAGGGACCAGTTTTTTTTTGTTACAAGGGACCAAATATTTTTCCTCCTTCGATTATTTTAGTCATGAAAGGCACTTGTGTTGTATGCTTCCCTAGTTGCGTGTTCTGTGCAAAAAATCATAGTAGTGATGACGCCACCTTTAGTTTGGCTCTACATACACCTATATATGTTCTCTACTCCACGTACTATAACCGAAAATTTCTCTTTTGCCCCTGCATTTCTCTTTCCCTCCCTAACTACCTCATTTGTTTTTAGGGGGTGTATATTTAAGCAAACTTCGGGACGTAGATCCTGAATTACATTTTGGGATGTAGAACTCGAAATCATTT
The DNA here is from genome assembly GCA_951804385.1 of Trifolium dubium. NCBI lineage: Eukaryota > Viridiplantae > Streptophyta > Magnoliopsida > Fabales > Fabaceae > Trifolium > Trifolium dubium. The sequence goes on from OX638068.1 coordinate 45,108,872, forward strand.
CAGTATCAATACTGAAAGTTCAGTATCTATGTTGAACGTAAAAATTCGCACTATTTCACCGCAGAAATCATTTCAGCATCGATGCTGAAATTAAAAACTTGCACCATTTCGGGTTCTAGATCCCGAAATGCATTTCGGGATCTATATCCTGAACCTCATTTCGGGATCTACATCCCGAATTGAAGGACAATTTGGAGTTTCAGAGAGGTTAAAGAGAGTATAGAGGGGGCTAAAGAGAATTTTTCACTATAACCTCAATAATCAATAATCATAATAAAAGTTAATTTTATTTTGTTTATGTTTTCTTTACAAATATCTCCACTCAAATCAAGCACGAGTCCAAGGAACACAAGGATGTGATTTTTAGTTATCATGTATCTCATACTTATGGTGGCTTCTAGGGTGAGGACTTTATTAAGTCCCTCACCCATGTACCATTTGTATTGACCGTCAGATCAAATTAGCCTATATGATTTCAAAATTCATTGCCCACTGAATTTTGATGTTCTCTTTTCATTTCTTTCTCCTTTGGTACCGGACCTCTCTCTTTCTGTTGCTGTTGCTGCCTGTAATTTCATCATTTTCTTCGGTTTTGCATCCAAGTCTTTGAACCAAAGAAAAAAATAAACATAAATTTCTTACCTACAAAAATAAAAATAATTCATTCAACATCAAAACTCTTCATTCTCCTCTTCCTTTAGTTTTATTTTGACAATATTCTCTTCTTTCATTAGTTTTAATTCTAAACCCACTACCACAAATTACATGGTTGATTTTTGGATCAACCATCCCTAATAGATGTCTCCGAATATATTTATTATATAGGACTTAAATTCTAAACAAAGAAATGGGCTAATTGAATAGCATAAATCCATTAGGTATGAAGTTTAATTTATCATCTAAATTGCAGCAGCAATAAAAGTAAAAAAAGAAAAAAACACAATTGTAATGCACCAATGGACAGTAAACGGAAGATGAACCGATGCACCAATTGTGTGAAGAAAAATACATGTGTTCTTCTGTTTTTTCTAACTCATCTGAACCTTTAAATAGATCTGATGGTGTATAAAAGTGGTTCACCGGTGAATCACTTATTTGAATGACTCACCTTAGACTCCACCCATACTTATTCATAAAGTATATAAAATAGAGTTGTCTTCGTGAACATAATAGTTGGTTGAAATATTTGTATTTTGTTTGTAGGGATCATAACTTTAAATCTTATGCGTTCATTTATTTATTTTATAAGGTGAAATTTAATTAGTAAAATATGTGACTAAAAAAAGTATACTATAAAATAGAAGATAATGTTTAAACTATTGAAAAATTATCATGAAAAATAATAATGCATGTTGTTAGTTCATAATATCTTAACAATAAGATAAGACAATTTTAATTTTTTATATATTTTAAAGACTTTGGTGATTACGTATAAAATAAAGAAAGATACGTAATGCATATTTATTAACAGTTGGATTTATAAAATTTATCATGAATAATAAATTATTAAGTGGAGTAATTCATCTTAAAACTTATTCTTGGAGTCAACGAACCCCCTTCTAAAAATAATAGTTTGTTTAGAATTTATTTACCAATTAAAATATTTTAGAAGGATATATATAGGAAGAGAAAAAAAAAGACATTAAAATAACAAAATCAATTAAAAAAATTGAGAGAGATTTCAAAAGAAGAAATGGAGTAACAAGGAAGAGACTTCTCAATAGCATGCATATTATTTTCTCGTTAAAAGTCATCAATTTAAACAATCAAGCGATAGTATATTTCAATTATTGTTTCATTTTCACAGCTTACTTTTTAGTTTCATTTCAAGTCATCATTCCAAACTCACAATCATGTCGTTTCCTAGGAACCAATAAATACATGCATGGGTCTCGTCTCTAGAACTCAATAATTGCAGCAATGACTATATTCCTATGGCAAAATGTCAATAATAATACACATTATTGTAAATATTTAGGCATGACATGATATATGATATTGAAATTAACTTTGTATTAAAATTCATTTTAATAAAAAAAAATGTTAAAGTTATTAAAAATAATTATTATTGAGTGGAAATTGACACAATATAATGGCTAGTTATTTTTCCCTTCTATTTTGAATATTCCCATGGATTATAAAGTTTAATTAAATCCCTTTGTTGAAGTATTTTTATTGATCTTTACACTCACAAAAATATTTATTTTTTGATATTTCACACTCACAAAACAGAAATATGAATCAAAATGATACTACTATTAATGGAAGAGATGTCAGTTAATTGCATTTTAATGGTGTTTCAAAAAACTAATCACCTACTTATTGTTATGTCCAACTGAACTGAGCTGAGAAAAAGCCCAATATTATCAATATTTTTCTTAGCCCAACTGCCAAGGTCTCCTTTCCTTTTTTGATTTGAATCAAACCTTGTATGACATCCTTTTCTTTTTTTCTCTCGATAAAACATGATACGCAGTGTCCAGAAGTCTGAGCTCAACTGACAAAAAATGTCGATATTGTTAAACCGGACATTTATGACCTGAGGTCAGACCCCAACCACTCCACTTATGTATGTGAATTTATTGGTAGCTTTGTCATCTCGTCTATTTACCACAAAAAGAAGCATACCACGTAGTATTTATTTTTGCTAAATTTAATTTGGACCTTAATCATTTTTTTTTGAACAAATAAAAATGGAATATATTAAAAAGAGTCCAGACTAGCACAAGAAATGCTAGAAAGAACCATTAAAAAGGTACATCAACATCATCCAAAAAAATAAAACTAAAAGAACTTTAGCCAATGCCCATACTAACTAAAGGGCTCGACCACCACAAATGAGTGAATATATTCATATGAACATTATGAGCTTTCAACCACCAGAACGAATGAAGCTTGACTTTCTCTAACATTTGAAGATTGGACCTTAATCATATATACAAAAATTTTATAACTTATATATAGGCATAAACATTTATCATAAACAATAGCCTATTTGTTAGAAAAATGACATCCAATTAGTAGAGTAGATGCCAGAATCTAGTTATCTCATATAAGCAAAAACAAAAACAAAAGAATCTAGCTATCTCATCATATCCCAAATGTAATAATTCCAAGTATGAAGAATCAAAATATGAGATCCGATAAATATTCATAAGAATATAAGCTTCTTCTCATCTAATACAGCCTGGAACTAGTGATCCTCGTACATTTAGAATCCTTATCATCCATCCATTCATATGCCAATCTCTCACTCAAGAACTTCCCTTTCAACTTCAAAAGCTTTTTGTTATAGGATTCTTCCAATGTGAAAAAATTTCGCAAGTCTTGCACGATGCACTAATTATATACTCCATAACATTATAACGAATATCAATTTTATAAAATTTACTGTTAGATTAAAATTTTGTATCATATAGATCATTCATGTAAAATTTTAAATAAATTAAAAATTATTTGATACCATATAAAATGATTCATCAAAATCAACGGTTGATGTGTTTATATTAAACACTACTATAATTTTGACGAGTCTCGATAACATATAAAATAATTTTCAATTTATTTAAACTTTAATTCTAACAATTGTTTTTATAAAATTTGTATTTATTATAAAGTTACGAATAATTTATACACCGTTCAAGCTATTGCACGATAGACAAAGACATGAAGATAATATAGGAACAGCAAATGTGATAAACCTATCTAAAATATTGACAAGTGAACAAAAACCATGATGATCACTGAGTGGTACACACTAAAAGATAATGGTAGGATCAATGCCACACCAATTTGACATTTTCTTGAAAGATTCAAGAGTATGAAGGGTGCAATAAGCCACTTTGGTTCCTCAACCACTAACACAGAAAGAGAAAACACCCAAAAGATACAAAAAAGGCTTTTATGCTTTTTCTATATTTGATCCATATACAGCTTTATCTTGATGATTTTTGGGTGAAATTTCGTACATGGTTGCATCATACTTTGGCCCGTGAACTGGATTCTAATTGTGTCTTCTATAACACTGCAAAATTAGACCCACCCTTCATAGTACTTCATATGAAACAAAAAATCATGATGAACCACTTAAACTGAGAATCAAAATTTTCATGATGAATCATCACATGTGAAACAAAAGTTTTATCTTTTATGTGTTGTTATCTGAATGCTATTGGGTAATGGTTAATAAAACATGAAAACTCTTAAAATGAAGTGTGCCCCGTGTGACATGATGGTAGGTTGTTCAACAAATTGTGACAAACTTTGTTGGCCCAATCAAATTGCCTCATTCATCACAATGTTCACCCAATACGTCAGACTAGGAGGTATTAAGTGTACATCACCGCACCGGATCACGCTCTTTCACTAACGACGGTTCGAACAATTCACCATTGTCTTCCGCATTTCACGTTGGATCAACTAGAGACGGTTATGATGACATTGTCGGGTCACGCTCAATACATTGTCTACTTGCATATTTTTCACCTCATTCAAAAACGCGCTTTATGCTTCTGTCACCGTACTGGAATCCCTGCACCATGAACTTCGCCATTGTAACATCTTCATTCTGATCCACATTAGAATAGGTATTTGAGTTTGGGTTGAGTTAAGCAGACTTGTAAAATGAGTGGCACCACTTTTTATATATGTTAGACTTAAATTTTTTCACTACACCTCTCACGTTCAACACTATTGAATTTTGTGGTGAACAAACGTGAATTTAGTAAATAAATTTGAGTTTCAATTTAGTGATCATGTCAACACTATTAAACTTTTCAATACTAACTTGATATTCTAATATAGAGATTTGAGTTTCAATTTAGTGATCATGTCAACTCAATGACATTCTTATAATTGTTTAATTTTTGGATAGTCCAAAGAAGACATGCATGTGAAAATGGAAAGAATGAGTGAAATTTACAAGATGAATTTAACTTTATTGGTTTAGGGAAAGTCGGCTATATAATCATGAATCTAATAGTAGTATAGTATTTCTAATTAAGTACAACATTTCTTAAAGTTAAAGCATTAAACATGTTAAATTAATTACCTAAAAAAGTTCCAAAAACTTCTCAACAGCTTTGTCCTACTATTATGCTCTGAAAACAACAGCTATCACTAGCAACAAATACACTTTCTATCCTTCCATTGGTATATAAAGGATAGCACCATGATAACTTCCTCATTGGCTCATTCTTCTCATAGTTCTAATTTCTAAACACTAAAAATTCTTATTATCATTGTCTTATAATTATTATATATAAGTGTTGATATAATGGCCTCAAGTTCAGGTTGGACAACAAAGCAGAACAAAAGATTTGAGAATGCTTTGGCCATTTATGACAAGGACACGCCGGATCGGTGGCAGAAGGTTGCAAGGGCCGTCGGAGGGAAGACGGTTGAGGACGTGAAAAGGCATTATGAGATGCTGGTTGAAGATTTGAAGCGGATTGAGGAAGGTCATGTTCCATTACCTAAGTACAGAAATGTTGCAACAGTAGGAAGTAACATTAAAGGTTACACTTACAATGATCAAGAACAAAGGTAATTTTTTTTCTTAACATGATAAACTCAAATCTCACGTTGAAAATAGATAAGGTTTAAAAAAATTCATAAAGATAGACATAAACATCTCATACTTTACTAGCTGATTTTGTAAAAATGATTTAAACTCAATTTAAAAACATATCGGTATTATTAGAGCTTATCAATGGAACCACACATCAAATTATCCACACACCAAACCTTATCAATTAGGCCGGACATAAAATTATCCATACATTAAGCCCAATAATGTTGGTACGAAGAGAGACATTATTCATCTTATAAATCATTGTGAATTTCATATTTTGTGCATCTATATGCTTTTTTCTTTAGTAATGAAAATCTATTATTTCAGTCTTAAAAATAAGTAAGATATAGAAAGAAAAAAAAAGAGTTCAGACTCACACCATAAAGTCAACTCTTTTCTTTTTTTTGTAATGCAGGTTGAAGTTTCTAAGCCTTCAGTGAATGTGAATCAAGTTAATTAAGTGAAGACTAAAACGCAAGAATCTAGCTTGGTTCTATAAGCACAAAAAGTGCTCCAATGTTTTTATATCAAAATAAAAACTAATCTAATGTAATGTATTATATCTGTGTATCGGTGCTATATGTAACATTAAATTGTGTAAATCAATTATCTCAATCAAGGACATGCCTATCACTTAACCATCTTGATAATGATGTGGTAAATTAAGCATGGCCATTGATTATGAGTTTTTTTAGTTGTCATTGTTATATACTCCATATCTAAGAAGTTTCCAATATTAATATTTGTCTGAGGATCTGATGAGAAACTCATACAGTATTTCTTTTTTTCCGGATCAAATTTTCTTTATACGCAAAAGACAAAGATCGAATCCCTAATTATTTGACAGTGACTTAAGAGTTGCAATCATAGAAAAGATTGTAGAGGAGGAACTTCGAATCTAAGTGTGTTTGTTTCAAGTATGTTTATTTGCTAAAAAACAATGAATAAGAACAATACAAAACATAATTATTACTCATTCTAATCTTTATTATAAGAACAAGAATGAACTGAAGTTGATGTTGATGTGCATGTTAATGTATGTTTTTAATCAGACCACCGACCATATAACATGTATTCATCAATTCTGTCTGCCAGGTAAGGAACCTTTAGATATAATTTTGATAATCTAATAGTAGTACTATTTAAAAAATCAAATGCATATTAGAATATATTAATAATAAAAATAAAATGCACAATAACCTATTGCTTTACTCCCACATTAATTCTGATTTAGTACATCTATAAATCTTGTATTATTTGAAAATTAAAATTAAAAAGGACTTTATATGCAACACATTCATGTTATGAATAATTTTTTTAGTACGCAGATGAAACAATAAGTCAATAAAAACTCATACAATTATGAATATTTTTTTTAGTTGTTTATTCATGGAAGTGACTTATTGATCTCATTTTATATGCTCTTTCTTTCATTCCATTTTTTTAATTCTCAGTTTATTTTCGAAACCAAACAGAGCATAACACTTGCCAAGTGTCCCCGTAAGATAGCTCAAGTGGTAAGAGCTGTGGGGGACATGTGGGTTGGGTAGGGGGAGGTCCAAGATTCGATCCCTAGTGGGAGTAATTTAAATTTCCGATGTACCAAAAAAAAACACTTGCCAAGTTTTCTACTGTAGTCGATATATGCAGAAGGAAATAGACACATAAACTAAACAAGCGCAGCTTTCGTTCAGTTTGTTCCCGCCATACGCAGATCAATCTTTCTCACAATGGAAGAAGAAGCTGCTGCTCGAACTTCTTCTTCTTCTTCTTACAAGGTAGTAACTAACGCTACAATTAATTTAGGGTTTCCATTTTCCATCATCATTCAATTGCTTCTCGCTCTTTATTAATCAATGTTAATTAACTCGCTTTTTTCTCTTTTGCAGATTATATTGGGTTCTTCCTCGGTTGCACGCCGCAAGATTTTATCTGAAATGGGATACCAGTTCACGTTAATGGTACATACCGTATATTCTATTATGTATGTATGTATGTATGTATGAAATTCTTCCTGATTTCAAATTTGGATTATAGCTTAAATCTTTATACTGTTTTGTTGTAGTCTGCCGATATCGATGAGAAGAGTATCCGAAAAGAAACTCCACAAGAGTTGGTTATGGCTCTAGCAGAAGCCAAGGTTTGTCTTTTTTAATTATTATGGTTCTGTAAATTATTTTAATCATATTGCTTAATTTCATTATCATTGATATTTTAGTATAGAGTAAACAGTCATATGAATCTTTGAATCATTTGTTAGTTTAGAGACCACTTCCTTTGATGCTTTCCTCGTATTGTGTCCCTTTGTTCTTAATGGAAAGTAGTGTTTATAATTATATATCAATTTTCCTCTCATTTTTGATGTGAATTGTGCGTCAGGCCGATGCCATTATATCCAAACTTCAAACTACTGCTAATCAAGAGAAGTTTGATGAACCAACGCTTTTAATTGCTGCAGACACAGTATGTCGTGTTTCCTTTTATTGGCATTGTTGCGCCTTAGTTAAGTGTTGCTGGTCACTAGGTTGGTTGTCAGTCACATGGGCCATTTATTAAATGAGGATATAAAGTTTTTTTTAGATGTAGTGTAGTATTGTACTCCAAGTTGTCATCTTTCAAACTTTTTGAATGGATATTGCATGGTTTATTAAGAATTTAATGCAAAAATGGAAGACATAAATGTATAAATGAATACCTACTTGCTCATTATAAAATCACCGAAGAGCAAGACCTACGTATTAAGTTCTTCAGTTTCAAGTTGCTCATTGTTTTCGACTGTCGTATCAGTGGTGTTTTCCCTTTTTTTGCTTGAAACAGATCCCTAGTGACGTCGTGTTGTTACTATATTCATGATTTATAAAATGATATTGTTCTTTTATAGTGGTACACACACCTAATACTCTGAGACTTACTTTCTCTGTTCCTAACTTTTTTGCTTAGGCTGAAGCCATCTTACAAAGGCTCCCTGTTGGTGACTACTTAAAGGATGCCGAGCCAACTTTATTAATTACTTCTGACCAAGTATACATCATGTTCTTATAAATTTTTATTTTCTAGTTTGCAATTGTACGTCCTCTTTTGCATAAGCAATAACATTTTTGAGAAAAAATTCTGTTGAAAGAAAAATCAGAAAATGTTCAGTAGTGCTACGTGTAAAAGTGTCTCTTTTCAGTTGCTTCTCTTTCTTTCCGTGGTTGTTTTGTCTTCGCGGACTATAGTTGTCTTGTGTTGATTAATTACCTACATATGCCCGGTGTTTAAACAAATTGATTCTTGGTGTTAAGAAGGCCTAGATGACTCCCGTTCTTAATCTCAACTTGCGTGCTTGCTATCCTCATCAATAAATGGCCTTATGGTGACAACCAAGAATAGTTTGTGGCAGAAATTGTCAGTTTATTTTTCGGTCAACATTTGCTTTTGGCTTATAATTTTTGTCAAATTATTTGGAGGTGGTGGTCTATGACGGTGTGATTAGGGAAAAGCCATCTAGCAAAGAAGAAGCTCGTCAATTCTTGAAAGGTCTGCTTAATATTTTATTTCAGTCATTTATAATCTAAAAATAATTTCCTTTCTCTTCTTCAGTGGTTGTCTCGTGAAGTGTGAACTTACAACCACCTCCTGCATTCATATCTAATAGCTCTTTGTACAATTTTAGATTATTCTGGAAGGCAAGCAGCAACTGTGGGATCTGTATTAGTTACAAATCTCAAAACAGGATTGAGAAAAGGAGAATCAGATCGCGTGGAGGTATTATTTTCTCCTACCTTTTTATTCTTGGGTGATTATTGTTCAGTCTGTCTCTTATTTATCTTACCAAGATTATTAATTGTGTAGAAACTTGGAAACCCACTACAAGTTGTATATCACCTTAGTACCTTACAAACTTGAGTACCTCACTCAAGACCTACAAAGAATGATAAACACTCACTCACAAAGAGACACTCTCACTACAAGTGATCACCGGCACTTGCTCATTTCTCTTGGATTTAGATACTTCAACTATTCATGAGATGTCCTTTATGTAGTGGAGGGGATATAGCTTTTTCTAAAAGAATAATGCATGCCATTTTTTGTTTTTTGCCTTTTTAAAAGTAGTGAATATTAGTTTATCTCATATTTTAAATAGTCGTTGAGTAATGCTTTCAAAATTTGGAACTACTACTTATTAATATTGGAATTTTAAATTAAAATACGCATACATTAGTTGTGGAAATTGATTTCGTCTTGTGATGTTTTACAGATTTATTTCAATGAAATACCTGATGAAATCATTGAGAAACTGGTATGTGCTGTTTCTTTAATTGATTATTTCATGCAGGTTTCTTGAACAGGTAGTGTTTATGATATGAATTCTCTCTCAGTCTGATTTAAGTAGTGAAATGCTTTTTATCCCTTTCTTCTTGTTTAGGTTGATGAGGGAACTACTCTATACGTTGCTGGAGGGCTGATAATAGAGCATCCTTTAATATTTCCATACGTAAAAGAAGTGGTTAGTTGACTCCTCTTTCATACTTGGAAATGTCAGTGCATCTTAATTATAGACATAGGATGCAGGTTGCCCTGACCTAGGATTGCACTTCTCTATTCTAAACCCTGATAGTTTAGTTTATAGATGTTGTGTCATCCAATATCTGGTTCAATGAATCCATGAAATGGAATTTCTGTTGTTCACCCCATAGAATTATTATTTTTAAAAGGAATATAATTGACTAAAGCTTAGGCTAGAGATGGTGTCATCCAATATGGGAAGTTTGCTTGGTAATTATCCTCAATTCTTAGTGAAACTTCTGTGTTTTCCTAAATTAATATCAAGTTGTTGGTGTCAATATGCTGACGTCCTTCACAAGTTAAGTCGAAATGATATTTCTAGCTGCGTTCTTGCTGAGATAAGAATATTGCTATCATTTTACTTCCGTTCCAAAAGACAGTAGATAATTTCTATGTGGTGGTATATTTACAGGTAGGCACAACTGATAGTGTGATGGGGCTTCCCAAAGATCTGACTGAAAAACTCTTAAAGGCAGTCCTGTAGTTTGCGCTATCGGTCAACCTAATGGAAGTATGGAACTGCTAAGTAATGACTTAATTTGTGCCTTGTGACCTCTACATTTATCTAGACTCTATGCTGTCTCTTTTGGTAACATTTATGTTTCTGCTGGGATGTACTGAGACAGTTATGTCTGAATTTTTATCGGATGTTCTGTTTAAAGTTGATAATGTATAATGGATTTGTCTGTATTTTCTTACTACTAGCATAAGGCTGCCGTATTGTGACTAATTAGTTCATTAGAAAAATAATCACATGTTGATGTGTCAGATCATATGAAATGATTCAATTCAGATTTTATTGTGAAGTATAAAGGAGTCTGGTGGTTGGAAATGTTTTTTTTTTTCTTCTTTCTATTATTACTGAAAGTGAGGAAAACATGGATGATATTCTTTAGTTTTTTCTCTTTCGACACTTGTGGTTGTGAAATATGTAGTACTAGTTGATAAGTATGTCATAAACTGTCTCAGTACAATGAAATATGCTTATTATTTATATGATCCTCTTGCTCTTGAAATGCCTTGAACTGAAACCTCTACCATAACTGAAATTTATAATAATCACACTCTCTTCCATTTATTTGTTTATAATCAATCAATCAATCAATTATAATAAAAATGTAAGATATATAATAACTACTTATTTGGTTTTCATATTTAATCGCCAAATGAACATAAAATTGAATTGAATTAATGAGGATAAATTATCAAGGTGCATACAGGAGCAAGCACAAGTTGAAGTGCTGCTAGAAATGAAATTTCATCTGAAAAACCGTTGTATTTCTTCAAGAGTTTTTCCTTTTGTCTCAGGGACCCAAATGGCAACAAATCCTACTGTAAAAGCACATACTAGTGTATATATGGTGAAGGTTCCTGATAAAAACAGAGGAATATTCTGGTTAGCAACAAATAATAAAGATATTTAGAAGAAAAAAAACACAGACAAGCAATGAACACAAACCTCCAGAACTCCAATCCAAGAGCAAATTTGCTGTCAATGTAACCAACCAGGAAAAGAACCAATTGGCAAGTGTCGCAACACTTCCGGCAAGGCCTTTGATGTTAATCGGAAGAATCTGTTATGCAATATATTCAACACACCAAGTCATCAGCTATCACTTCAAATGCAATCAATTGATATTTCAATTTAGAAATATTCGAGTTTGTCCTCGTAAGATAGCTCAAGTGGTAAGAGCTGAGGGACATATGAATTGGGTAAGGGAAGGTTCAAAGATCAATTCCTAACGGGTGCAATTTATCTTTCCGATGTACAAAAAAAAAAAAAAAATATTCGAGTTTAATAATTGTTATGCATATCACTATCAAAGCATATATGGTACCTCTGACATTATAATCCATGGCATAGCTCCCAATCCCAAAGAAAATGCAATAACCATGACCTGAAAGACATTGAAAGGTTATAATAAAACAGTTAAGGAAACAAGCAATCAAAAACTTCATTTTTGTTTACATACCACAACTCCACCCATGGACAAGAGGCTCAGTACATTATATAAAGATGAATCTGGTGAAATATAATAGTCCTGAAAGCAAATTCAACACAATATATTATCCATCTAAAAAACCAAAAACATAAATAAAGAAGAATTTGCTGATATATAATCCTGTGATGCTATTTTCTGAACAATTACACATGAATGCATGTAATGTTAATTTATGATGTGTATATAATAACAAACTTAAAAATATTATTTATTACCTTCAAGTAGAATGAGACAGAAACAACAAAAAGACTCAAGGCCATTGCAGATGAAGAAACCTACAATAGGAGATTTGATTAATCTCTTTCTAACTATCTAAACAAATAGTAATTTTGAGATTAAACATGATAGAAAAAGTTCAGACTCACAAGAAGTAGAAGCCGACGACCGGATTTGTCTGCTAACCACAAAGTTAAGGAGGTAGCAAGAACCTATACCACATATAACTCTTATTCAGACTATGGTTTGAAAATAATGGACAGAAAAAATTGGAACATTACAAGTTTAGTATTTTTTCAGTTCAACCTGAACAGCTCCAACTCCGAATGTAGCTACGTCACTCGAACTAATTCCTGTTTAACATGTAATGAAATAAACATTTATAAGCTTATAAGGTCTTTTCAGTAAGTGAAGAATCTTAAAATGACTTTAATTGAGAACCTCACACTAGAACCTAATCCAAATTGAGCTTATTGAAATCAACACTAATCAAAATGTTCAATAACTTGAGAATATTTATAAGAAATTAGTACAACATACCAGCATTTTGAAAGATGGTACTTGAATAAAATAGAACGCCGTTTATCCCAGAAAGCTGTTGCAAAACAAGCAGTCCAATTCCAATCTACAGAATATATGAGTCGGAGTTAGTATAAGCTAGTTAGACTCTGATTGAGACTAATGCTTCTGAAAAAACAGGTTACCATTAAAGGAAGCCAATATCTTCTTTGCTTGAGTTCTGCAAATCGAACGGTAGTTCTTCTGTTTGACGATGCAGTCGCATTCTGAATGAAATGACTCTCATCAATACACATTAAATGGCAATACAAATTTAGGCATCTTGAAACTATATGAAAGACATGCAACCCAAAATAAAAATGAAAAAAAATGAATGTTAGTTATCACCTTAATTTCATCGACTTCGGCAGAAATATCAGTTTCGAAACCTCTGAGTACTTGTAAGGAATTTTCAAATTCTTCTGTCATGCCCATTTTTGCCTGTATTCAGCAAATCACATTAACTTTATATCATCACAGATATTCAATTACAATTGAGAACATCAATTCACAAAGCTTACTAGCCATCTTGGAGACTCGGGAATGAAGAATAAACCAGGTATCAATAATGTACAAGGTATACTTCCTGCAAGAATAGGGAACAAAGATGGTTATTGTAAATTTTGTCACATAACATTTAAGCCATCTCGGGAACGTTGTATATACCATCAGGGTCTAGCACAAGTGGTCGGTGCGCAGTGTGAGTGTTGTAAATTTTGTGGTACCGAGTTTGATTCTTAATCATAAAAAAATAGTATAGTTGTAAAGGCTATTACCTAAAATTGCAAGGAATCTCCATTGAACAAAAAGTCCTAGCAGATAAGCCAGCATAATTCCAATTGTGACAGAAAGCTATGCAGAAAACAAAAAGAAAGAATAAAGTTCACTTAATCTAGGAGCTGATAATTTATTATAATCTAGCATCAAAATACCAAAATAACTCTAACTAATCTTGGTGGTATCTACCAACCTGGTTAACCGAAACTAGAGTTCCTCTCAAATTTTGAGGCGATATCTCAGCTATATATACCGGCACCTATATGAATTTGAAAACTCAATTATTGTTTTAACACATAACGTAATCACGCAGTAGAGAAAGTGAAAATATTTTGAAATTACTGTGTAAGATATTATTCCGACGCCAAACCCTTCCAACAATCTTCCCATATAGAGAAATGAAGAATCCTGAAAAATGCAAAACATGTTATTTTATTATTAATTAAAGTAGCACTAATAGTTTTTCATTATTAAGTGTTCTCAAAGGGAATTGAATTCCGTCCATTGAGATTACAAGGTCGAACTCTTACTGTTGAGCTGACATCTCATGAACAGATGCAAAACATGTTAAGAAGACGAAATTCGCAAAAATAAGAACTCGAGTAAATTGAGCAAAAACCAAAATGATCCAAACTTACTTTTGCAAATGAGATGAACAACCAACCAATAATATTGGGAATGGATGCAATCATCAAAGACTGAAAATTTAGACAATGAATTTGGTCATTAAAAAATGAAGACACATTTATATACAATGTAATGTGATACAAGAAAAGAAGAAAAGGGGTTACCCCTTTGCGCCCTATATACTCAGCAATTTGACCACTAGCTATTGCTCCAACCATGGCACCCACATTGGACAAAGAACCAAATAAAGAGAACTATATATAGGCCAATATCAAAAAGAAAAACAAATGAGGATCAAGAAGTATGTAATGGATCAAAATCACGGCGAGTCACTGTGATTTTGTGATTCTAACATATCTACTGTGATATCAAATTTGTCATACCTCGGAGACAGTGAGACCAAGATCAGTGATGATAGCTGATTGTGTAGGTGATGTATACCCTGCCTGCAATGTAATAAATAAATCATAATTCATCCATACATACATATATGATAATTAAAATATAATGAACCTATATATGTTTGAATGAATAATTATGTATGCATGTGTACAAAAATGAAATAAAAATTTCATACGTACCGTAAAACCAAACTGAATTGGACCCAAAGCAACAATGAGAACACAAGCAATAACAGAAATGGAAGAATCACGTATGGATTGAGTTGACCCAAACAAACTACTTGATCTTCTTCTTTCGTTTAATTTATACCAACTTCCTGTGTGTAGAAGTGGCTTCTTCAAATCTCTTCCTTCTTCATTCTCCTTTCTCAATGTACTCATTCTTACAATTCTATGATATCAATTATGATAATCTCTCAACTCGAACAAAAACACAGACAGAAAGTATATATGCGTGACATGTAATAATGTTATATATCATATGCTTATGCTTATTATATGGTTTGGTGGCATTAATGTTTTAATATAATATATATGTTAAGTCAGGAAAAGCACGTTATATATTGTTTATTAGAAAAGTAGAAAAATCATTAATACAATCTATATATATAAAAATAGATTTGTCAAATAAAATAAAAATCTATATATAAAATTATAGGATAAAAGATTACTTAACGTGGCACCACATATATATCATTATAGTTCATCATTATCCATTTTCTGATAATTCATAGAGTAATTTCCTTACAATTAATCATCATAAATAAAAAGAAATCAAATTGTATTAACTTTTTTTTAATTCATTGCTATTTAGAAAACTTAGTTATCCTTAATTTGTATGTTCCATATGTAAAGCTTTTTACACATGTAAAACTTATCTCAATATTACTATTTTAATTAATTAATAAAAGTGTTAAAAGAAAAAAAAGGTACTGATATATTAAGAATTTATACTATTAGGTTTTTGTTCTTAAAATGATGTTAGGATGGTCAATAAACTTATCCAAAATTCGAACAAGCATTCTTAATTTTAAAAATATCCTAAATAAACTTTCAACTTTAGATACAACTTTTTCTGTATCACTCACATTTTCTTAAAGCAGACTTTGAACAACCAATTGTCATGTGAACAATTCCAACTAATGTATGGTAGTTGGTAAAAAATAGTGGATAAGATAGCACATTAAACCTATAATGTTTGTAAAAATTAGGTGTTAATTTTAGTTGATGAAAATGAAATGATATGAAAAGAATTTTTAATTAATATTCAACCTTATATCCAAAGTAAAATTGAGGAATTAATTATTATAAAAAAAAGAGTAAATTATTTTAAGAAGAATAATAATGATATCTAAGTAAATATGAAATTTGACTGAAAATATATAAATCTAATAAAAATTATTTTATTTAAAAATTAAACTCAATTCGTCACGAACACCTTCAATTATAAATAAAATTCAATAATTATTTGAGGTTGATGGTTTAATTAATGCCGAATTAGCCTCTTTGCCACAACTATTAATACTATTTAGTTGTATTATTATATTTGAACACATGGAGCTGTGTCAGTTGTGCTAAGTCAATTTAACATGTACATGATCATATGATGATCTTGCACTTATTAATTAATTAATGCAATCGAGATTAGTTTAGTGGTTTTATTATATTTTAAAATTTTAATGCTGACTTTTTTTTGTTAAATAAACGGCCTACTAATATTTTAAACATCCGTTAATTACACATGTTATTTAAATTATGCAAAAAATCAAGGGACACATCATTGTTAGTGTCTATGAAAAAAGTTGGAGTTAGTAATTTACTGTAAAATCATTTATCGGCTTTAATCTACATCACATCACACTAAGACTACACAAAATACATCTATTTGTAGAACTAATTAATAATTAATCAACACATATATCATGCTTTGGGAGATGATGCATAACGGGTATATGAATAGGGTGCTGGTGCTGGTGCCTTTGTAGGTGCACTAGTTGCTTTCAAGGGTGCATGTTTTGGTGCTGCATTTGGTGTTGATTTAGGAGCACCTGCGGGTGCATTTGTTGGTGTCTTTGTTGGTGTCAATTTAGGAGCACCTGTAGCTGTCGATTTAGGAGCACCTACAGGTGCATTTGTTGGTGCCAACTTTGGCGCTTTTGTCGGTGAACTTTGTGGTGATTCTAAATTGTCTTCCTCTTCATCATCAGGTAAATTTACTGGTGCATCTGCTGGTACATCTGCTATAGGTGTTGTGCTCCCTGTTGCTGCTGGTGGTGTTTCCTCGCTGATGTATCATAACAAAAGTTACATTTAAGATTTGATTAAGCAACATCATCTTTGTAGTCTTTTTATAGTGCTATTTTAGTCATTACTTATTAATTTTCATACATCATATATGTGTGATGCCGACTTTTAAAAGGAGAAGTTCATCATAGTCTTCGTTGTAACGTCCGAGACAATTATTTAATCAATGTCATTGTTAGTTTGACAAAAATAAGAGAAAATAAATATTTATTTGTTTTTCTTTATTTTTGCCTAACTAATTGTAACATCAATTGTATCACTGATTTAGTCATGATCGATCGATAAAACCGCAGAAATATACTTGTGGTTTGTGGTATATTTCACCGTTGGTATTTCGGCCAAATTTCAAGTACCAATCAACGGCAAACCGCAATAAAACATGCCAAACAAAGTGTCTAAAACACAAAACACATTATCTTAGTAAATGTTTTGGTTTGGTTTTCAAAGAGCCAAAAACAATTATGAAGTTATATAATTGATTTTGGAGTGATTTTAAGGTGGTTTTACTAGAAGTTATGATTTGTAACTTCTGAGTTTAAATATAATTTTTACGCTAAAATTTATTGTTCAATTTACTTTTACATAAATGTATTCAAATATAAATTAATTCAGTTAAACTCAATTCTGTTAAAATCAATTATACCCAACTTAATTCTATCAAAATTAATTATGTCCACTGTCAAACCAAACATACACTTACTCTGCTTGTTGAACTAAATCAGCCAAAGATCCATCATCAATGGCTTTCTCAATATTTGAACCATCTCCTATAGCACTATGAGCCTCCTTCAATGTATCCTGAGGGATGCCAGCTTGTTGTGCTCCATCTATTATACTTTGCCATGCATCTTCACACAAAACTGAATAATATGGCAACACCAACAATGCAAATACCAAATATATTGATAATATATTTGCCACCATTTTGGTTTTTGCCTTAGAATTGATTTATTTATCTATCTTATCTAGTTAAAGAAATAAACCTTAACAATTGTATTCATGTAGTTTGCAATAATGTGAAGTAGAACTTTGTTTGGCTGAGAATTCTATGTTATAATAATTATATAGTAAGAAGTGAGATATATTTGGCTTTCATCTTCAAATTTGAAATGGGGTTCACACAAGTGTTAAATATTTGGGTGTAACATAAAAATTTGCTATTTGGACAATGGTTTGCATCAACAATGTTAGAATGTTAAACCTTTATTTGCGGTTTTGCTAATTATATAGCCATCAAGTGGTGCTACACGCCTACACCATCATTAATTAAGATTTACTTCTAAACATAAGCGACAAAGAAAAAAGTTTAGTGGTGCAAAAAATAATAGGCAAAAGAAATTCATAACGTGTGTGTGTGGGGTAAAAAAAGAGTGTGTTAACAAGTTACAACTTCACACTTGTGTGTATGTTATAGTTTAGGATTATACCTGGGGTTTTCTATATTTTTTTATCACCAAGAAACTTATTTCATTTGATTAAATATAATTGATTCAATACAAGGTGAGATATGATAAAAAATAACTCATCTTTGCCATATTTCATATGGATGATTTTAAAAATATTCATAAAAACTCGAATGATTATAATATTTTATTTGTCACTAAAAACTAATAAATTAACAAAAAATGATAATAAATTAATTTTATTTATTATGATCTACCTAATCAGAAAGGTTGACCGATAGTCTACTCCGTCGTCTGAACTGTTGAAGAGGAGAAAGTGTGTATCTGCATGACACCCTGACGCCCAAATTAGCAATGCGTGAAGTGAAGATTTTCACAAGTTAAGTCGTTAAGAATAAGATACATGGCCATCTGTGTGAAATCATTATATAAAGTCTCCAGCGTTGGGCTAAGACTATTGATGTAGGTAGAATGATCCTCGTCTGTCATCAAAAGTTGTCGAATATTGATTGCAATGTCATGATGAGCAGTAAATGTCATCATTCTGATGTCAATCGTTACATATGCGATGTCTATTCTACACTTGATAGAGATGGTGTTGTGGGCCGTCTACTATTGGGCTTGCTCGACGCAAAGCAGAATTGAACTTGACGCATGTTGGGTCTAGTCCAGAACATATTACCAATAAATTTACAATTAATATATTAAAAAGAAAAAATACTTATTTTTTTTCCAACAAAGTGATTTTTTATTAGTATTAACTATTAATTAAGTTAGTATTAATTTTGTGTATATATAATATGTGTTTAGTTTGGTGGCAATGGCGCCATATATATTTTCGGCAAACATATATACACCCGCGAAGTGTCCAGAGAACAGAGCAGTAACACTCTTCTCGCCATCATGACGGACGGTCATCTCTTCAACAACATTACTCTCGGCGGCCGCGGTGGCACTGTAAGTTCTCTCTCTCTCTCTCTCTCTACGATCTTCCATTTTCCACTTACTACTTCCTTTCGATGCTATTTCCCCAAACCTTCATTTCGTTCCTCTTTTTTCCAAACCCTAATTGCTTCAACTACACTTTCAATCTTCTACAACCTCTTCATTTCACTCTACATTCTTTCACCCAAACTTTCACTATTTTCTCCCCTTTTCAAAATCATACCACAACTTTAGGGTTTTCTTCTCTATTTTATTGTTAAGCTCTAGTTTTAGGGTTTAGGGTTATTATTATCATTTTAGTGTACAAAAATCATATAGATATATTTTTATTTTTATTTAGTTAATATGTTTATAATGTTGATGTTGATTTTAGCGAGATTTGTTGAAAAAATTGGGTAGGTAGAAAATATGAAAATGAAATTTCCTAGTAAATTTGTGAAAAGAAATTGTTAAGTATCTATGAAACTTATTTGCATATTATTGTGGTTGCAGAATCCGGGGCAGATAAAGATATATTCTGGAGGAATTTTATGGAAGAGACAAGGTGGTGGTAAATCAATTGATGTTGATAAGGCTGATATAACCGGCGTAACATGGATGAAGGTTCCAAGGACTAATCAACTTGGTGTTCAGATCAAAGATGGACTGTTCTACAAATTCACTGGTTTCCGTGATCAGGTAGTTTTCCCCCCACCCCTCGAATGTGCATTTACATGTTTCTGTATAACACTTAAGTGATCCAAACATTGATGATTTGGACTTTGACTGCTATTGAATACCATTTCTTGTGTTGATATTTATACTTATTTTGCAGGATGTTGTAAGCTTGACCAATTTTTTCCAAAACACCTTCGGAGTAACAGTTGAGGAGAAGCAGCTTTCTGTTACTGGGCGTAATTGGGGAGAAGTTGATCTAAATGGTTGGTGATGATCTTTACGCGAACTGACTTTTGTGTTTTTATTGTACTATTTCTCATTTTGTCATCCTTAGCTGCTATACTCTGAGTAACTTGTGATCATTACCCTGCATTTCATGTTTGAGAAAATAATGTTTGTCATCGTTTAGAATGGCAGCACCATGATGACATAGTGAGTAATATTTTAAGCATGGGCAACGATCTGCTATTTTTAAACAAATTTACTTGAAACATTCAGTTTGTATTTGGAGTGCAGTGCATTTAGCTTTGTAAAATGCAGGGTAATTTTCGTATAAGAAGAAAAGCTGGGAAGGCGGGAACTTATCCGCTGTTGTTTTTTTTACTCATTTTGAAGTTTTTTTTTTGCACTTCTAAAATGAGTCTAAGCATTACTACCTCCAATCTGTGGTAATTACATCACTTGCAATTGAAATTTGAGAAGTTGTTAAGTTAGGAATGTGGGTTTCTTTTTGGGCTGGGGAGGGGTTTGCTTCTCAAACAGGAACTTTATCTCATTCTTGCTTTATTCCTTGCTCGACCAAATACACTCTTTCCCTTTATGGTTGAGCTTTTTTTTTATGGAATTGACTTATCTCTAATATACGGCCATACTACTAGTGGATGTCCTTATGCTTTTATTTCCATTTCAGGAAATATGCTGGCATTCATGGTTGGTTCAAAGCAAGCTTTTGAGGTGTCTTTAGCAGATGTCTCTCAAACAAACCTTCAAGGGAAAAATGATGTGATGTTGGAGTTTCATGTGGATGACACAACTGGAGCGAATGAGGTATATCTATATAGTCTTATTAGTTTAAAAGAATTCATACAGTTTAGAACAACTTGCAGCTGGTTAGAAGAAAACCTTCCTCATCAAAACTTAGGCTTGAGTAGTTGTGTAGGGCCTGTTGGCTGCAGTTAATAGGTTCAATTTGGAAGTTCATTTTTTATGGTCTAATATTGCTTATGTTATGATCCCAGAAAGATTCTTTGATGGAGATGAGTTTCCATGTACCAAATTCCAACACCCAGTTTGTTGGCGATGAAAATCGCCCTCCTGCTCAGGTGAGTTTGTTTGTGACTTTAATTAATATCTTGTTATAATAAGTTCTAGATAACTGACATTTGGAAAATCATTTTGGTATAAGGTTTTCCGTGATAAAATAATGTCTATGGCTGATGTTGGTGCTGGTGGAGAAGATGCTGTTGTTACATTTGATGGTATTGCAATCCTTACACCAAGGTAATGTCTTCAATTGCACATCATGTATCATTCAACTTTTTAGCTTCTTATCACTGTCTTGCATGCTTTTGTTACATTACGCCCTTCCAACAAAAAAGTTAATCTTTATTAATAGAAATTTGCTTTATTATGCAGAGGACGATACAGTGTTGAGTTACATCTGTCTTTCTTGAGGCTTCAAGGACAGGCTAATGATTTCAAAATCCAGTACAGCAGTGTGGTTCGCCTATTTTTACTTCCTAAGGTTTATCTTCTAATCCTTGCTTTCATATCAGAGATGTTTGTTATTAATATAACAGTATTATCAGCCACACTTTTCTTAAAGTTGATGCTTTTCTCTAGATTTGTTAAGTATACTGACAACTTCTCATGTCTGCTGGCTGTATGTATTTGAAGTCTAATCAGCCGCATACCTTTGTCATTATTAGTCTTGATCCCCCTATTCGGAAAGGTCAGACTTTGTACCCTCATATCGTGATGCAGGTAATTTCTCACTTTATTGGTTTGTGGTTTACTAATTTAGTTCATACATGTTTTGCTTGCTTCTGAACCTAACACTGTTTGCTCCTTTTTGTATAGTTTGAAACTGACTTAGTGGTTGAAAGTGAATTGGCAATAAGTGATGATCTTTATAATTCAAAGTACAAAGACAAATTGGAGTTGTCTTACAAGGTATTGAATAAACTGTTGATAATTGGTTGTGTGTCATGCAATCATGTGATACAATAGTTGATATATTTAATTTCCAATTCAATAATCAGGGGCTTATCCATGAAGTATTCACCACAATACTACGTGGTTTATCTGGGGGCAAAGTTACTAAGCCCGGAAAATTTAGGAGTTGTCAAGATGGTTATGCAGTTAAGTCATCTTTGAAAGCTGAAGATGGAATTCTGTATCCCCTTGAGAAGAGCTTCTTCTTTCTGCCTAAACCTCCCACTCTTATTCTTCATGAAGAGGTAAAATCTAGTTGCAATTACTGATAGCCAGATATTGGTTTCTGGTTGATGTGCATATGATAGTTACAAATTAGAGGCTTTAATGGTTTCATCATTTCCTACTAGATTGACTATGTGGAATTTGAGCGACATGCTGCTGGTGGTTCAAACATGCATTATTTTGACCTTCTTATCAGACTAAAATCTGAGCAAGAGCATCTCTTTCGTAATATTCAGAGAAATGAATACCACAATTTGTATGGTTTTATCAGGTAAATATTAGCTCACTGCCTAAATTTTACTACAACTAATTGTTTGTCGCACAAGAAATTCACTTTTTGCCTGCACATGCAGTTCGAAGGGCTTGAAAATTATGAATTTAGCTGATGCCAAACCAACTGCTGGTGTGGCTAAGGTTCTTGAGAATGATGACGACGATGCTGTTGATCCACATCTTGAGCGCATCAGAAATGAAGCTGGTGGAGATGAAAGTGACGAAGAGGTGCCTAACCTGTACTTGATATTGTTTTTATCCTCTTCTATAGATCATGACGAGCTTTTTGTATATTTCTGTTCTAACTTAAGTTATTGAAGTAGTAATATTTATATTCTACCATGTCTGAATATATCTGGGCATGAACATGAAAATACATAAGTGAATTTTGAAGTCTACTTACATTTCAGTTTTGCATGCTTAAATTTGCATGTCTGTTGTTATGTAGTCGGACTTTATCCTGTTTATCTATGTAACCCTTTCAGTTTTTATGTTCTCTTTATTACATAGTGTTGTGGTTGTGTGCATTTGTTCTGTACTTCTATGCATGTGAGCATGTCTTATGGGGAGTGCATGTGGCAAGATTTCCCTCTACAATTGGTTTGCTTTTATATTAATTAATTAATTAATTGAGGGTAAAATGTCTACAGGATTCAGATTTTGTCATTGACAAGGATGATGGAGGTTCTCCTACTGATGATTCTGGTGCAGATGACTCTGATGGTAGCCAAAGTGGCAGTGAGACAGAGGCAAGTACTGATTTGATTTGTCTTTATTATCACGTGATACCTCACATCTACTCTATAAATCTTTGGTGTCCCTGACACGTTAATGATGACCAATTTTCAGAAGCCTGCAAAGAAGGAACCAAAGAAAGATCTGCCTTCTAAGGCATCTACTTCTAAGAAGAAATCAAGAGATGCTGATGAAGATGGAGTGAAGAAGAAACAGAAGAAGAAAAAGGACCCAAATGCACCTAAGAGGGCATTGTCTGGTTTCATGTTCTTTTCTCAGATGGAAAGAGAGGTGCGTCTTATGTTGGAGTACATATTAATGATGTGGTTTTGGGTTCTGTTGTGTGGATTGTGGGCGGGGAGTATAGCCAATATAACTGGGCTCATGGTCTGAACACAATATAGCCAAATATGACATTTAGCCAATGTAACTGGGCTATTTTTTTTTCCTAATGACAGAATCTAAAGAAAACCAATCCTGGAATTTCATTTACGGATGTGGGAAGAGTACTTGGAGAGAAATGGAAAAGTCTGTCAGGTATGGCTGGTTACCAATATTTCATTTCATTGCAGTTCCATTTAGTATCATTAGTGACCACATTTCAAAGCATATTATATCTGTGTTATGACTAACTTTTCTGTTTCTTTGCATGTTCAATACACAGCGGAGGAGAAGGAACCTTACGAGGCAAAAGCCCAAGCGGATAAAAAACGTTACAAGGATGAGCTTAGTGGCTACAAGAATCCTCAACCTATGAATATTGATTCTGGAAATGAATCCGACAGTGCCTAAGGTTGCCTTAATATAGTCGTGTTGTAATGATGTGGTTCAAGTGTTCTATGTCCCTGGGTTCCAACTTCTCCAACAACTGTTTGTTTGCATGGCTTGGGGAAGGTGATGAAGGATGAGCTATATGCGCGTAATATAATTATAGATCTATATTTGTAATTCAGTCTGCTAATGTAACATTATGGTTACCTGACAATGCCTCTTATCAAGTATCTGACCGACTTTCATAACATTAGTAAAATTTTGTGCGAATTGACTTTTAAATAGCATCAAGTGTCTCTTAATGAGAGATTTTAATGGATATCTAAAATGAAGTGTTGTGAATAATATTAATACGAATGTTTATGAACTACAATGGTTACGTAGTTAAAAGGCACGTTAGATTGAGTAAAAAAATCACTTAGAATTCGAATTTTCCGCTATTCCTATGTATACATAATTAGACAGATAATGTCTAATTGAGATAGGTCAAATTTTAAGTAGACGCTGAACTGTTTTAACAACTAAAATTGCTAAACTTTATATCTAAATTGTCGGATTTTGATCATACGGTCATGATCTATTTAGCTGCATAAATTGTGTGCCATGAGTGACTGTAGCTAATGAGGTTCTCAATATCGTGGAATTTTTTTTTGACGCACATTATTGTTGAAGTTAAGTAATAGACTTGTTCATCTCATACTTTTCTATATTGTACTTGCTTTCTGTTTTCGGGTGGATGATGGGCAAATAATTTTTTTTCCGGTATTTTATGGAAAATAAAGGATAGTGGTTGAAAAGTAAGCCAATTAGAAATCTTACAAGACAATTTCTTTAAAACATCTTTTTCAATTTCATAAATCATACATTTTTGTAAGTTAATTAATGAAATATAAAAATTTAATGCAATTGGATGATTCTACATCATTAAGTCGTATGTCTAGTCATTTAAAATATGTTAAATTTGCATTTATAAGTACAAAAAATAAGAAATTTTGAAATAGGAGAACAAAATTCGTAGTAAATAAAAATCAAGAAACCAAAATTCTAATAAAGTTTTTATTAGAGTTTATTTGTATTTCACGTTAGATAGTTCATTTGTTTTTTAAGTGATTGTTAGTGGTTAAATAATTTCTGTTATGACTTATGAGTTACCTTCTCCGTCCCAAAATGTAAGCAAATTTGACTTTTTAGGTACATTTGACTATTGATGTATTTGATCCATAATATGAGCTAGATACACCAATAATCAAATGTACCTAAAAAGTCAAATTTGCTTACATTTTGGGACGGAGGGAGTATGATAGTTAAAGTAACAGTTAGATTTAATTAGTGAGATCAATAGAAATAATAGTATTTATTTTTCTCACTCTTTTCTTCTTCAATCTATTCAAAGTGAAGCGTGAACATGGTGATTTTTTCCAACAGAATTACCCAACCAAACAAAACATAGGGGACCTCCATATGGCATGATTACCTTTTTTTTAGGTCTTGGACTTCTTCTTGTGTTAGGATTGGTTGGTTCACAACTTTATATTTTTGAATGGTCATTTTCATTTAATTCAGCCAATCAAATTTGTTAATTGTTAGTATATCTTTCCAAATCCAAATCCTATTACTTTTAGTATTTGAGAAAAGGTCCAAATCTATTTATAAAAAAAAAATAAAAAGTGAAAAACTCTTCTTTTTCTTGTTTTTATTTTTGCATTATAGTATTGTGCTCAAGACAAGAGTCAATGAAGACCAGTCATGACTGCATGGGCCAAACATGATAAAATCCCGCGGCAAAGTGGAAAAAAAAACATTGATTACCAATGTGTGGAGCTTTCCTCCAATGTTCTCATAAATTTCATTTTTCTTCTAAATAAAAAATCCTTTTTTTCCCATGCAAAATTTTCTTTTTTCTTTCTTTTGTGTTGACTCTTCAGTTTTTAAGAAAATAAGTTTTTTATTTTTTACACATAGAAAATAAGATTAGTAATTCGAAGTTTGATTAAAGAGCCAGTAAAACCTAATAATATTTGTTTAATCTAAAGATTTAAAGTTGAATTCTTTAATTTCAAACGATTCGTCTTTAAGTGGATACAAAGTTGTCTAAAAATATAAAATGTGACATAAATTTAGACTCGGCATCTTCAAACTCAAAATTACCCGTTCACAAATTCGGAGCATCGATGACCGTTTGATTAGGATCAGATGATTTAAATTTAAGTTTGGTAATTTAAAATATACAAAATAAAATTAAAACATTCATCTTTTTTAGATTGTTCGATCTTGATGAGACGGTTACCGATATCACAAATGCGGGATCTTATTTCCCAGTGTTTATTCTTTTATTTTAAGGATAAAAACAAATCCTATTGAAGGTCAATATATTTTTAAGGTCAATATTTGAGCCTCAATTATTGATAGATACATCATATATATTTTTAAATTATAAATATGCTGTTACAATTAGAAAAAGTCACAGATTAGAAAAAAACTGAAAAGAGACAGAAGAAGAAGCAAAACCACACTAAACTGCACATTGTTTATGTTCTGTTGTGTTTCTTATCTTTAACATATTGCAACCCAAAACCTTACCAAATTACCAATCATTATTTCTTATTTTTCTCTTCTCATTGTTCCCAAGTTTGAGTTTCAATCTCTAGTTATGCTTCCCAATAACTGTGCTACACCTCTTGAGATTCCAATTCCAAGCTGTTGTAAAGTCAAGGTATAAGAGAAACTATGCATGAGATAAGAAATTATTGTAACATTGACACATGCATATAATAAATTGATTATCTTTTAATTTTATTTATTAGTACTTAATTAAATTTTTCACTTTGTGCAGATACACCATTCAATATGCATAGAGCTTCAAGGATTCATTGATAGAATTTTGCATATTATATTAGCTATTGAATCTTCAAGACCAAATTGTACTTTAGCAGTTCATGCATTGTGCTCTTTACATTTCACTATGGATAAAGCCAAATTAGTTATCAAACATTGTTCTGAGTCTAGTAAACTCTACCTGGTATGTATTGCTTCAACTTCAAGTAGATCAGCTTAAAAAAACCGAAAATTAATCCGAACCCTTAAACCGAGCCGAACAATACTGATAAAAAATGAGCTGGACCAGTTCAGTTTGTGAACTATTTGCCACATATACCACAGTTTCGGTTCTGTTTAACAGTTTGATTTAGTTTTTAGTATTTTAAACGGTTGATAATATTCGGATTTTTTCAATGATTCTAATTATCAGCTAATGATAGCAATTTGGCACGGTTTGATTCACAAAGAATCAGTTCGGTTCGAAAATGTATAGTTCTATTTTTTGTAAAGATAGTTTCGATTCGGTTCTTAACACTTATCTTATTTGCAAATTGTTTAGGCAATAACATCACACAAGATACTTTCAAGATGTGAAAAAATCAGAAACACTTTTGTATTGCACTTGACTCAGATTCAAAATACAGTTCAAATTCCATTGGTTGCTGAGGTTAGTTATCAATCTTTACTAATTACCCTTTGACACAACTTCTTAAATAGGATTAGGAACCTATAATTGTAATATTATATATATTTTTTGGTGCTATTTCACATGTAATAATTTAGACTTTTGGATTTTATTTTACAGATATGTACAATACTACATGATCTAAAGGATACAAAATTTTCATTGGAATTTGAAGAAGATGAAACTAGGAAAATTTTACTTTCATTACTTGAGAAGGAATCTATTGATTCAGTTTCTATGGAGAATGCAGAAGTTGAAGCTATTCAAATAGTAGCATTGAGATTGGATATAAAATCTTCATTTTCTCTGTTAGTAGAGAAAACAAGTCTTAAGAGGCAACTTGAAAAAGTGATTAAGACAAATCAAAAGGACAAGGAACTTTTAGAATATCTTTTGTATTTGTTGATTAAATATGGAAAATTCCTTTTTCAGTTTCAAAATGGAAATAATGTGTGTGTGAGAAGTCAATGACTGACTCTATCAAACTAATTGTTGGAAATTAATGATTGTATTTATTCAATATTATTGTCCATAGAAGCTTAAGCTTTTGTGTGACTTTTCACTTGTTCTCTAGTAGATTATTAGAGTTTTAGAGGTTGAGATTAAAAGAATTTATTTGGTATCTTTTGTGAAGTTTGAATTATCCAAAAAATGTAATCTTTATTCTTTTTGTTTTTTGAAGCAATGTAATCTTTATTCTTTAAACTAGTTATAAACCGGTACATCCGCACGGGTCTGGGTTATGGTTAAATGTTATATTTAATTGCACTAAATACTTATGTAGTTTTTAAAAATGTTGGTTAATTTGTTAATTTCTTTTTTGTTTAATTAAAAAAATAATAACAATTGAAAACAAAGATCCGTCAAAAAAAAAATAACATAAATCAAAAGAAAATTTAAAAGAAACAACACATTACAATTTAAAAACATGTTTTTATCATTGCATTAATAAAGTTTTAAACATAAAATATAAAAGATGATCTTAATATTAATAAATACATCCCGTCAAAAAAAATATATTAATAAATACATATCTAACTTTGTACCCAAAAAAATACATATCTAACTTATACTATTACAAAGTACATACAGGTTTGTTGAAAACAACATGGAATCTATAGATACAACTTAATAAATGAGATACTTTAATTTGAAGTGAATTATTAATTAATGATCAACTACCGTTCTACATTTGTAAGACTTTGTGTAAAAGAAGGTGAGCACAATTTGAGTCTTTGCAAGTTTCTGAAAAAATTGAACAAAATTGTTATTTCTAATTATTTTAGGTTGAAGCATTAAAGTGTAAATATATATGTATGTGTGTGTGTGAATAAGTGCAACTCAGTTAGTAATTTATAGAAATTATATCTAATAAATGACAATATAAAATTCCAATTTGAAATGGAGAAATAGGAGATGAATCTAAATTACCTATTGGATGTTATGGAAAACCTCTTTGAACACAACATTTGTAGTAGTATTCAATGATTTTCTTGCGTTATCATGTATTAATATCTTCGGTCCTTGTTTGCTCTTCACTCTAGAAATTGCCACATAGAGTTGACCGTGACTGAAAATATCTCTTGGCAAGTATAATCCAACATAGATTGACCTTGAGACTTGTTTATTGTCATGACAAAAGAAACAATAATTGGAAATTGCCTCCTTATAAGCTTGAATGGCCACGGTGATTGTGATGGTGACATCGACATTCTTGAAATATATATTATATTGCCAATGTTTTTTCCAATAATTATTTTAGCTTCATTCACATGATCTCCAAGTTTAGTAACAGTCAACCTAGTACCATTACATAACCCCTCAACTTGATCTAGATTTCTCAACAACATGATTGGCGTGCCAACTTTTAGTTTGATGGAATGGTTCGGAAGTCCAGATGTTTTTAGACAAAGCTGTTCAAATGCTTCATTATCATTTTCTTTGGTTCGATCTATGGAGTCTGAACTATAATATTCCTTTTCATCACCTATATTCAACAAAAACACAATAAAACCTTGTAAAAAAATAATTGCATATGTTATAAATTATATTAAATCTATTCAACTAATGAATTTGAAATACCTGGAATGTGCTTCAATATATAATCATTGATTTCATCTACAACCTCAATTATGCTAAAATAGCTCTACTTTGTAGATATTGACCATCAATGTAATGATTCAATAAATCAGGATATGTACTTTTAACAATTGCATCAATGGGTTCATCGAATTATGAAATTAAAAGTTGATCTGGAATTGGGATATCTTCATATCCATCATTTGGTTCTAAAACTTCTCCATCCCCGATCCTTAATATCCATTCAATTTTTTTTTTAATTTCTTCATAGTTTGAATTTGATGAACCATTTAGCAACCGCATGTTTTTGGTAAGGGTTAAAATAGTGCAATAATCTCAAATATAAGAGGCATTTATTGTTGCATGAACAATATCAGATCTACTTCCTCTTGGTATTACCGGAAAGATTTGTCTGAAATTACCACCAAAGACTATAACTTTTCCTCCATATATACATAGAAGACTTATCCTCACTCATTATGTCTTTTAAGGATTTGTCCAAATTTCAAAGCAGAATTTTTGAGCCATAGGAGCTTCATCCCATATAATTAACTTTGTTAATTTTAAAAGTTGTTCTAGTTCAGTTCCCTTCTCTATATTGCAAATAGAAAATTCAATTGCTGGAACTGGAATCTTGAACTTTGAATGAGCTTTCCTTCCTCCAGGCAACAATAAAGATGCAATTCCGCTAGAAGCTACAGTCAAAACAATGTCCCATTTTGATCGTAAAGTTGTTGCTAAAGTGTTCCACATGAAAGTTTTTCCTGTTCCACCATATCGATATAGGAAAAAAAAAACTCCCCCTTTTTGCTTCCGAACAACTTCCATGATCGTGTCAAATATTTTTCTCTGTTCATCTAGTAACGTTAGCATATTTTATACTTAATGACAGTGGTGGAACCAGGAAAAAAAATATTAGGGGGCCACTCAAAATCTCAAACTATAAATTATAATATTTAAATTAAATACGATAAATTATATTACATACAAAAACTTAAATCGCGATAAACATAAAGTTTATTATTATAAAATTAGACTACATACTTTAAAATTTCACTCAACCTGAACCGAGTTCTTTGAAATCGTCAATAACAAAATTTGAACTTATAGTTGCACTAATTTCCCTTTCAATATAAACAGTCATGCTTTAGTAAAAAAAAAATTATTATTAGATAACAGGGGTATTTTAATAATATCCTTTAGTAAAAAAAATTATTTTTTTTAGGTAGTGGGTCGTGGCCAAGCACAGCCCACCCCTAGTACCGCCACTGCTTAATGACATTTGTGTAGTGTAATTTAAGCAAAATATTATTCTATTTTCAAACGCTATTGACACTTGAAATGTAGTCAATCCAATTTAACATGCGATGAAAATTATGTTACTCATAGGAACAAAAGTCACAACAACAATAATGTAAAAAACTTACCAAATTAGAAGATGTTGTCATGAAAATTAATAGCAAAGATAAAGTGATGGAGAAAGTAGGGAGAAGTAGTAGTCAGGATGTGAGATGGTACGTAGTGAAAATTGCCATATTGTGTTCTTTCTTTTTAGCCTTATGAGTAACTTATATAGAAAGAATACCTCCAGTTTAGTTTTTGTTTTTTTTGGATAGTTTTTTTTTTTTTAATAATTTGAGTAACTTAGTACAAACATAGCATCATTAAACTGTTTTTGTCGCCCATGATATAACTTTATAACACTCATTTCTATGGAATTTAAAATAATCTTTGCAAAAAGAAATCTTTAAAAATTAGCTAGTTTTTTTTTTAACAAAGTAAGTAAAAAACGTGGAGCACAAATAACATGTTGGTTTTTTATTTTCAGTCAAAAAATAGGTGGTTTTTTTATTTTTTTATAGTATCACACTAAGCTGCTTTTTGCAAAAAAAAAATCTTTAAAAATTATTTAGTTTTTTTTTTAACAAAGTAACTCAAAAAGTGGAGCACAAATAGCATGTTAGTTTTTTTTTTATATGTGACTAATTTTTTTTTGTTTGACTAAATCTGTTACTAATTGTTGATTTTTGTGGAAAACAACTTCTCCATATTTAGTTAATTACGATAAAGGACGTTAATAAAAACTTAAATAATTGTGGTTAGATTTTAAAAAGGGTTAATTAGTAACTTACGTAGTATATTATATTAATATATAGTTAGTAGATAGAAAAGTGGAGCACAAATAGCATGTTAGTTTTTTTTTTTATATGTGTCTAATTTTTTTTGTTTGACTAAATCTGTTACTAATTGTTGATTTGTGTGGAAAACAACTTCTCCATATTTAGTTAATTACGATAAAGGACGTTAATAAAAACTTAAATAATTGTGGTTAGATTTTAAAAAGGGTTAATTAGTAACTTACGTATATATTATATTAATATATAGTTAGTAGATAGCACTATACATGGATGCTTGATGTATACTTCCAAACACATCTGCCAAAGGTATTTTAATTCTTTTTTGGCTTAAATACTACTAGTAGTATTTTGCTCGCTAATTAATTTTTGGTGTAGTTTTCTTGACTCAAATGACATTTTTGAAAAGATAAATATTTTTATGAACAAGAATCAAACTTGGCATCTCAAATGTAAGGCCGGACATCCGTGATCGATGTTCGATCATCGGTCCCTCCACTTTTTATGTATTTATGATGCCTTTTTGATTTCATCTATATACCATTTTCTTTTTTTAAATTGACACATATTATGCATCGACCACTTGTGTTTTATAATACTTTATTTACTAAAATACATTAAACATGAAAATAAGTTAACATGTCATGTATTAATCCGACCTCCTAAAGTTTCAAAATGTTTTCTAAAAATTGCTCATTCAATATATTTAGGTGTTTTATAGTGTGAGCAAAAAAACCAAATTTAATCCAAACAAATTTTGGTTCAGTTGTGTGTTTTTTTTTTGCTAATGTGTTTGTTAATCTATCTTACTATTAAATTAATTGTTGAATGATCTCTTCTCAAGTGAAGGTTAAAGAGTTAAGTGATAACGAGATTAAAGATATTCAATATACAAACTTTCAATCCAACGATAAAATTTATAGAATTTATATTCATTACAACAAGGGGACAAATGACTTATGCACCATAAATGATATGAATGACTTGTGCACATAAAGTCTATAAACAACCATAAGATAGAAGCCACAATGAATAGTTGAATACGACCATAACCCAACTATTGAACTACACTCTCAATTTGCTAACCACACCCCCTTTCGCTCTTCAATTTCTACACGATATTGGGCTTAGCCCAGTACTCTAAATTGGCCCATTAAATAATAACAGTCTCGTCAATTCATTTCATTTCGTGCTTCTTCTTCTTCGTTCATTCGCTCCTTCGTAACAGTGAAGTAGCTATCGCATAAACCCTAAAACCCTAATCACTTCATGCTTCACTCTCATCAAATTCAAATCCAAATTCAAATTCAAATTCAATTTCAGTTACAATGAGTTGGAGAATTTTCCTCTCTCATTCTTCTTCAAGAAACGCAATCACCAAACTCAAATCAATCTCAAATTCCCAATTTTCCATCACACTCTTCAAACGACTTCCGATTTCATCAATCTCCGGTCACCGGAACCTTCATTCCCATTCACCTGAACTCGGTAACTCGTTAATCGATCCGTCGCTTAAAATTCACTTAAACGACAATGCCGTTCACCAAAACGACGAAGACGAAACCACCAACGAATTTCTCTCACGATTCGCTTGGATAATGCGTAAAAAGGTGAAGGAAGCGTATCCTGAATGCGATAAAAGCACCGTCGATGGAATGTTACTTGTGATTGTTCAAAGAGTTGTTTCTGAAATGGAAAAGGGTGGTGGGGCTGAAAAAACGGAGATTGATTCTGTGGATTTCAGTGAAGATCTTTGGAAAACTGTGTGGGAGGTTAGTAATAAGGTTTTGGTTGATATGGATAAGGAGAGGAAGAAGGAGAAAATGAAGAGTTTTTTGCAGTGTGATGAGGTTAAAGAGATGTGTAGATTTGCCGGCGAGGTTGGTATTCGGGGTAATTTGCTTAGAGAGCTTAGGTTTAAATGGGCACGTGAGAAAATGGAGGAATGTGAGTTTTATGAGGGTTTGGAGAAATTGAGGAAAGAGGGACAAGTTATTGAAGAAGAAGAAGAAGCAGAACATGAAAGTGACGCAGAAACCGAAACAAATGTTGGTGTTGGTGTTCATGCTGATGGTAATGTTGAGGAGAAGGTTGAGAATAAGGTTGTTGGGCTTCCTAAGAGGAAAGGGAAAATGAAGTTTAAGATTTATGGGCTTGATCTATCTGATCCTAAATGGGAACAAGTGGCTGATAGGATTCATGAGGCAGGTGAAGTTCTTTGGCCGAAGGAGGCAAAGCCGATAACTGGGAAATGCAAACAAGTTACGGAGAAAATTTTGTCGTTGAAGGAGGAGGATGGGGGTGATACCTTGTTAACCCTTTTGGCTGAGTGGGTAGGGCTTCTGCAACCTGCTAGGGTTGATTGGATCAATTTGCTTGACAGGTTGAAAAATCAGAATTCTCCTTTGTACTTCAAGGTATGTCCATTGTTTGATTTTTTTATCATTGGATTGGTATATATACAGTTGTGTTGCTTTTTAGGTTTCCCTAGATTACTTGTGTATGTAAATTTGTTTTGATATGCTAGTGTAAACGAATCTCTGCGAGTATTTTTTAACTAAGAATAAATCACTATAATATAATGATGACAAAAGAATGGATTTATAAATATCATTGGAGTATGAGTTACATTAGTACCAAAAATGAGACTACTAAATCTTCCGCCAGGTGCATCTCTTCCTCTTCCATAAGCTGTTAAACAGGAAGTTGAGGCCAATCTGCTTCATCCTATTTAATTAAAATGGCCGTTTAATAGATTATAAAATTATCCAAATGCTACAAAATTGAAAGTATGCAAGAATGATAGCATCTTTTTAGAGAAAAAGAGTGAAATGACTTGTGAGAGTGACTATATTTACCTTGCTTTTATAGTTATTAAGATTAAGATGGGATTCTAGAAATTGCATTGTTGTGATCCAAAATGAGATGAAGTAAAGCCTCTTTGGATTTTTTATTTAATTTTTTTCAAACCTAATTTTTTGTAGGTGGCAGAAATGGTATTGACTGAAGATTCTTTCCAAACTAATATATCTGACTACTCTAGGCTTATTGATATGTATGCTAAAGAGAACCGCATTGATGATACTGAGAGGATGATTAATAAGATGAATGAAAATGGTATACAACCAGATGCTTCGATAGCCAGTGTGTTGGTCCACATGTACAGCAAGATAGGTAATCTTGAACGTGCAGAAGAGGCATTTAAAATCTTGAGTAGCCATGGTTTCCAATCGGACTCAAAAGTGTACAACTCTATGATCATGGCCTACATAAATGCCGGTGAACCTACTAAAGGTGAGACACTGATGAGGCAGATGGAGACTAGAGATATTAAGCCCACAAAAGAAATATACATGGCATTGCTCCGATATTATTCTCAACGTGGTGATTTTGACCGTGCCTCGCGAACTTCAACATCTCTGCAATTTGCAGGTCACCAACAGACTATGGAAACATGCACCTTGCTTATTGAAGCAGCTGCAGTTGCAGGTGACTTAGATAAGGTAAGCGCCAATTTTGATCACATGGTACAACTTGGCCATAAGCCTGATGATAGGAGCACTGCTGCCATGATTCGCGCTTATGAGAAGACAAATTCATTGGACAAGGCATTGGATCTTCTTTTAACATTAGAGACGGATGGGTTTGAGCCTGGGGTTGCAACTTATTCTGTTCTTATGGACTGGATGGCTAAAATGCAGCTTGTCGATGAGACTGAACAGATTTTAAACAAAATTGCTCTGCTGGGAGAAGCTCCTCCTTTTAGGGTTCAAGTTACTCTCTGTGATATGTATGCAAGGACTAAAATGGAGAAAAAGGCCCTTCAAACACTAGGTGTTCTGATAGCTAGGAAGGACGAATTACGACAACATGATTTTGAGAGGATTATATACAGCCTTATAAGTGGTGGGTTTTTGCGGGATGCACAAAGAATGCATGAGATCATGGAGGCACAGGGTTTCAGAGCATCAGGACAGCTTATTTCAGCCCTTAAATCTGGCGTCTTACCTTTTAGTATGAGGTAATTTAGGGGGGCTCATGAGTAGTGCCATGTTTGCCTTTTTCTGCCAACAAATCTACTGCCTTATGAAGCGAGCCACGGTCTTATAGATTGACCATACCATGTAACCAATAAAGGATTTTAGTTTATGCTTGATAAGTTGTTAGTTTCTCAATTGTATCATTTTTATGAATTTCACCATGGTTACATGTGTTTAAGTGCTCAGATTACAATGATTTATTTCTCTTATTATTCTTTTGAACTTTTGTCCTTTGTATAGTTGGATTAATTTGGTTAGGCATTTTCTTATTCCTACGTACAGTATTTTTTTTTACATGTTTTGCACCGATGCACTATGTTCTGATTTTACCTTGCTCTGTAGAATTTTGAATGTGGTTGCATGTAGAGACTTCTCAAAACATTTTCGATAAGTGGAACAATAATGAGGTAAAGCATATCCTTTCCTAAGAGTCAAGAAACAATGGTTGATTATTATTAGAATATTAGTGAAACTAATATAAGAAAAGAACCAAAAGAAAACTTTTTAAGAGAATCAGTGTGAAATGTTCCAAAGGAAGAAATAAGAAATTGTGAGCTCAAAGTAAAACATATATAATGAAAGCTTCATCATGCATCCAAGGCATAAAACTTCAATTGTGTATATAGGTATATTAGAATTACATTATGCAGCTTTATATTTAAACAGAACACTAGAAAAAGAAATTTGATTACTAAGAAAAGAAAAATATCATCCTCTTGTGTATTCAAATATTAACCAAACCATCCATGGCACAAAGAAAGCCCTCATTTCGTTTTAGAATCCCTTCTTGGCTATCGGGAACACCTGAATCAATGCATCGCCGTCCGAAAGACTCATCAAAATCAACTGCTCAATCAAACACAAATGTTCCTATTCAAAGACCATCTAGGCCTTCTCTTATAACTCCTGCGGAGTTTCCCACTGGTCCTAAAACTCAAGAAAAAACTATAACTGAACCTCAAAATCAAT